>WWET01000227.1:323466-347057 GCA_011038615.1 Limnodynastes dumerilii
TACAATACAGATACATTCCCTTTCCCAGTGATATAACACAGGTACAGGTACTACACTGTAATGTATAGAGGAAATGGTGGTTATATACACATTACAGACAGGTACAATACAGATACATTCCCTTTCCCAGTGATATAACACAGTTACAGGTACTACACGGTAATGTATAGAGGAAATGGTGTATATATGTGTGTGTGTGTGTATATATATATATATATATATATATATATTCATTGGGTGGGGGACTTCAAACCGGTATCTTGCTTAGGGCCCCATGAAGTCTTAATCCAGCTTTGGTCCAGAGTTTTAATAATTTGTGTGAGAGATGTTAGGTGGACCAGGATTTGGAGAGATGTCACCAGCTAGCAGAAGAAGCAGTGAGAGATGTAGAAGATTGTGCGATCTAGGAGATGTTTTATTATTTGTACCATTAGAAGAAACTACAGATAAACTTTTAAGATAGGAAAAGAGTTCATGCGAGTTAATTAGTGAATTGTTTAGTAGAGCTGGACCAATAAAGATAGAGGGATGTGAATGAGGGGTATTAAAAGATGTAGCGAAGTGAAACGAAATGTTGTGTAAGGAAATAAGAAACAGCAGTATTATAAGCATTGCAGGTGGGATGGTATATGAAAATGTAAATTATAATTAAATGTGTTAATAAAGGTTTACAGTTTATTGGTAGAACAGATACAGTGACATTAAAAGCATTAAAAGAGGGGGCATGACCGGACTGTTGGAGAGAGCAGACGTGTGCTCTCTGAGCTCCTCTACAAATATCACAAAAATACCTTTTGGGATTCCCAAAATACCCCCTTTTTTTGTTTTTTTTTCTTCTCCCACACCCTCCCTGACCTCCCGCATATCCTCTTAGAGTACGGACTGGGACATTTGCCAGATACCTTGGCGGTCCATTGCTCTCCGGGGAGTGCAGACATACCTCAGACCTGCTTCCACCGTGCTCCAGTGAAGCTTCTTGGGTGAGGACAGCGACGGGAGGATCCTGGCTGGCTGTCACTCTTCTGGCGCCCTGACTCCCCGGAGAGAGATCTGTCTCCAGAGGCTCCTGCTCTGCACCGCCAAGATCTGCTGGGACACGGAAGATTTCCCGCCATTTTGGTCTCCGCATGGTCACTGGTGTCCCCCACCATGGTGGCTGGTGTCCCCTGCTGAGCTCACTCGCTGGAACAGCTGAAAATCCGTCTCTGGCCACCCGCACTCCCAGCTGTCGGACGGCGACTTTCCAATTCCCGGCAGGCCAGAGCTGCTCCACTGGGGTTGAGGAGTGGACCTGCCGCCGGCCACACCACTTGCCGGCTACCCCTCCCCCACTTGTCTTGCTGCCTGGACCTGAAGAGCCTGAACACAGCACAGAGCTCCACGTACCCTGAGAATGCAGGAGATTCTCAGCAGTCATCAACCCCCCCCTCCCTTGATCTGTTTAGTTGGTGAAAAGGGGGCTCGGCAGAGGCGCCATGTATCAGTGCTCCCAAGGCTTAACATCACCCCTCCGCTGTGAGTCACATCAGAGGCCATAACACTCCTGAGTCAGCTATCCTGAACTCACCCTGTCTAGTCTCCCTGACCACAGACTAGAGATTCTCAACAACAGGGAGTCATTCTTATCTCCTGCTACAAATCTTTGCTGCTACTGACACTCTATTTGCTCTGAGGTGCTACAGTCTCAGTGTGAGTTGCTGTCTTGTGTACAACACATGTTTTCCAAGGGCCTAACTATGTAACCTTTCAATCTCTCCACAAGAGGGAGCTGATACCCCATCTTTGGATCTTACATTGATTTCTCACATGGTGAAGACTTTATACATTTTTGTGATCTTATCAAACCAGACCTTCTCACTGTACCCCACTCTCACGGTGAACTTAACCATCTTGCCATAACTATTAAAATTAGTTCATGCCTGTAACAAACACGTCACCTACTGAGATTACTCATTCGCTGATGACAATGCTTTAACCTAATGTAATCTCCCTACCCTTTTTGCTGGGAAATGTGACCTAATCCACCAGCCACCCGTTTTATGTAGCAAAACTCACTCCATGCCTAACCTGATGGGGAAAGATAGGCGGAAACAGTCAAGGAGAGACACAGGACCCTCGAAAGAAGGAGCTTCCCAATCTGACCTTTGTCCTTTTATGATAACTCCTGCTAAAGCTACAACCCCCACGCGGTCTCCTTCTTCATCCCTGGCACACCCAGATCAGATGGAATCCATGGCTTCAAACACAACACTTCCATCACTGGCCTTTACACAACTTAAAACAGAGATTGGGGAAATACTAGCACATGTTCGCACACTCCCTTTCCAAGATTTAGTGGAAACAGAATGTAGACTTCAGGACTCTATACACATAAACCTACAAAAAGACCATTCTCATATGTCTGCAAGGATTGACATCTTAGAAGAGGAATAGCAGTCTACAGAGGAACAAATGGCAACACTGAAAGACCTTGTTACACACCAGACACAGAGTCTTCAAGTCCTATACATGATCTTGACAAAAGAGGTCGGCACAATTATTTACGCATCAGGGGTCTTGCGGAGGACATCGGTCAGCAAGGCCTGCTAGGTGTCTTGAACACAATATTTGGAGACATCCTAGATTTGGTCCCCAACACCTTGATTGAATTAGTTAGGGTGCACAGAGCCCTCAAGTCTAAAGGCCCTCCTACAGAAAAACCACAGGACTTCATCTGCTGCCTTCACTATTACTCACAGAAAGAAGATATTCTTAAGTGGATATGGGGAAACAATTACATTTCTTTTATGGGCCATAAAATCCAAATCTTCCAGGATCTCTCCTGGAAGACCCTTCAACACAAGAGCTTACTAAAACCTGTCACAGAAGCACTAAGATGTTGCAACCTGAAATATAGATGGGGCTTCCCCTTCGCTCTCCAAGTGCTTCATAGTGTGAAGCTCTACTCCCTACGTGCACATAAAGATTTCCCCAACTTCTGCCGAGCACTGGACCTGGGCTTGATCGAACTGGATAGATCCTGATCTCCCCTCAAGGGCAACAACTCAAACCCCAAGAATGCCCCAATGGCAGACAGTGGCCCAAGGCAAGAGAAAGTACCCCCCAGCACCCAGAGTTGGACTGGCCTGCCGGGAAATGGGGGAATCCCCGGTGGGCTCCGGTGCCTGTAAACTCCACCACTTTTTGCAAGGGGGTGAAGCTTTCTTTTAGATCCCGTGCAACCCTGCTGAAAACAACTGGCTGTGCTACACACAGCTGCCTGCATCTCTGTTCTAAAGACGCCAGCGTAACCTAAGGTTGATGAAGGTTAATGATTCCCCAGACATCTCTAAAACCATCCTATGGGAAGCACATAAAAGTGTTATCAGGGGCAGACTAATACAGCTGGGCTCAGAGGCCAAACGACAAAGAAAAGCATAGACTGACAAACTTTTGCTTCAGATTTGGGAACTTGAAACAAAACACAAATCCTCCTGTGGTTCAGTTTACACAAAGTTGAAGGCAGCTAGGAAAGAACTTGCAGAGATTTTCAATTTTAAGATTAAGGCGGCCTATCGGCGTTGCTGTAACAAATTTTATAGTTGGCGAAACTGTCCGGGAAAGGTACTGGCCAGAGCTATTAAATACAAATGCGCTAGCTCCTACATTTACTCTATAAAGCATGCTTCAGGTACAATATGCCATCTGACGGGAGACATAGCAAAAGCATTCCATGCATATTACTGACATCTATATAATCTTCATCCTAATATGCCTCCTTCCGCTAAACATTCACGCTATACTAGCATATCTAGAAAAGATCCACTTCCCAAAATTAGATAACATTGATGCAGATAATCTCGACTGACACTTCTCTGAAGAAGAGCTTGCTGAGGCAATAAAGACAACTGAATCAGTTACTATTAACATTTCAAACAAGAACTGATCTTCATTATGCTACAAGCCTTCATCTCAATTGAGGACATTATACACTTCCCTCCCCAGTCCCTAGAGGACCACATTATGGTCATCCGGAGTTCTGTGCCACAGTTATCATCCCATCACTTTACTAAATGTTGACATAAAGTTATATGCGAAAATGCTTGCCAACAGCCTTAAATTTTAGCTTCCAGTCTTGGTACATAGTGACCAGGTGGGGTTCACTCTTGGTAGAGCAGCTAGAGACAATAGCCCAGATCATGGGCTATGGACGCCAGGGGAATTACGCACTCTGCGTACGTAATTCCTGTCAGCTATATGGTGAACTCTCTAACTTTAAGATCAACTACTCAATATGAGTCGCCCTTAATCTGACTGGTAGTCACTAGATGATTTCCAGCCTGCAGAGTGCATTCACATTTTGCTGGCATGATGCCCATATACGATACCTCGGGTACTGATCTGACCCTTGGATCTCAAGACATTGGGCCAGATCCAGAACAACGCTTGTGAGCGAATTTACACGTGGCAGAGACGTAAAATCGCCTTTTGGTAAGTACTGCGCATGCGCACCATAGAAAATATGCTCAGTAACGTAGCGTGATTGTAAATGTATGGGCCTATCACGTATATGTCACGTAAATACTTACGTGTGGGCGTACCAATTTTATGTGAGTCCAAAATACATCTGAAATACGTTAAGTAGGCGGGGGTTTGTATTTAAAGTGTACAGTATGGGCGTGCTTAGCTGCGTAAATATGTGTTGCCCATACGTATATGTGTGGATCACTGCGGTTACATTGCCAAAAGTTAAGGTAGGGTATTAAAAGCGTATCTTGACAAATACGTACATTCAAGGGGTGTGCCAAGGGGAGTGTATAGAAGGTACGTACGCGTAAATACACTACGCGAGTAAACGTACGGCAAATGTAGTTCTGGATACTCCATTGTTCCCCCTGAACTTCACCCCCCTTCTTACCAAACTGAAAGCAGAGTTGTATCATTGGTCGGCAGGCATGTTCTCTTTTGTTGGCAGGATTAGCATTATCAAAATGGTAACCCTACCAAAAATTCTATATAACATACAAATACTTCCAATCCAAATTCCCAACCACTGATTTACTGCTGTTCAAAAATGATTAAGTTCGTCACCTGGAATGGCCGCAAACGCTGAGTCTGGAAAAACAGGAAGGAGGACTTCAACTTCCCCATATTGAATTGTATTATCAGGCTTCATTGTTAAATATAATACAAGATTGAACTCTAAACCCAGTTTTGAAGCAATGGATTGCCATAGAAGCGTCAGTGAGTTGCCCAGCAGAGGCTGCCCCATGGATAACTCCTCTACCAAAGATTTCTCACCCCACCATAATTCCAATGCTAAGGTCATAGAGTAAGCTAAAGGAGTTACCGGGTATCGCTCCCACCCCTTCACTATTACAATCTTTCATTTCAAACCCTCAATTCATACCCAGAAGGGACCCACTTGCCTTTGGCATGTGGCGGTCGGCAGGATTGTTCTGGATAGGCCAGCTGGTTCAAGGGGGAAAGATACGTACTTTTGACTCCCTATAGGAGGAACACAATCTACCCCATTCCGATTTCTTTGCATTCCTCCAGATTCGGCACTATGGGCCTGATCCAGAGCTACGACCGCAAGCGAGCATACGCTCATCGTAAGCGAAAATTCGTGAAAAAATTCGACGTATGACAGCTTCCGGTCGGCTGGACGACATGAGCGTATAGCGGTCGTATTGTGTGCAAAATATTCGCTCGAGGGGCGTGCGTTCAGTACGACGGTCGCCTGGGCGCTCGTTTTACTACACGGAGGCAGGGATAGCCATTTAAATTGTACAGTATGGGCGTGCTAAGCCCGTACGCTCAGCGTATTATGTGCGAAAATTCGTACGGCCGACGGTAGTACCCAGTGTAGGGTATAGCCGCCGTAAGCAGGTACTTTACTATGGGAGTGTTAGGGGCGTGCATGTTTATTCGCACGGTCGAACGTACGCATTCGCCCGCCGGGCGAATTTTCGTAGCTCTGGATCAGGCCCTATGTCCAGAGCCATGCATGTCTGCCATCGCTCTCCCACCCTACATCTCCTTTTGAATTACACTGCCAATTGGTGGAATGACCACCACATATAGTATCCCAACTCAACAAACAACTCCTGAGAGAGACCATGTCCACGCCACCTTTCTTTACACAGGCATGGGAACAGGACTATGGACAAACTATTGATGCACAACAGTGGATAGAAATCTTCCAACGTTCTCTCACTTGTTCTAGTACGACTGACTCAATAGAAAGAAACTACAAATTACTGAGCAGATGGTATCTCTGCCCAGTAACACTTTATAAAATGTACCCTGCCCTGGGCAATTTGTGCTGGTGATGTGGTGTGGCAGAGGCTCTCTATACAATATCTGGTGGGAATGCTCGGCCCTGAGAGGGTCCTGGACATTGGTGGGCAGACTGTTGGAGGAAATCATGCAACAACTGGTCACAGACAACCCTTTGTTTTACTCTTTTCTCTAATGAAGGATTGCTTTTATGTTACCTGAACCAAGCTGCCAAAGCTGTGATCCCCTCCCTTTGATGATCCCCTCACCCCCCACTATACGAAGTTGGTTCCAAAAGATTGACTTCTATTCATCCATGGATGACATAGAATCAGATCTGGCTTGACTTTAATGAGTAGTCCACAGAACTCTATAATTCGCCCAAGTCCATAGTGAAGTTTTTCTACTACCATTACTCTATGTAATCAGGTAAGTTGGGACTACAGGAACACAGAGATGTATTTTATCTAATGCTACTGGTTTAAGACTTTTTCTCCAGAGTAGAAGGCTCACTTCCTAGGGAACTTTCATGCTAAAAATTACCAAAGGCATCCATAGTTTCTTGTTATTTTCTTGCATTATGCCCTTAACCCTCCCCCAAACCGCATCCTCATCTGTCTGACCCCCTTGTTAACTTCCCTACATCATTAGATCCCTATACTAGATAAACATGGGCACACAACATATGAAAATAGCTTCACTCCTTATCTCTCACACGAGTCATGATGTGATTTTTACGACTAGCACGATGATATGCCTAAAATACTGCAATGCACCCGCTGTTTGTTCTGTACATTGTATATCTGTACCAAATTTGCTATCTGATAGTTTTATGTTTAAGATAAAACAAACACAAAAAAAAGCATTAAAAGCTGTGTTCTTTGCAAGGAGCCAAGCAGTGTTTCCAAGCTATGCACAGAGTTGATGCATGGTGTGAGGTAGAAGATTCATAGGCCAGGTGTGATGTTGTCCTTTGGTAGATGTTTCCCAGGTAGAATGTTTCCTCTTGTTCTCCTCTTGTTCAACGCTTGTGTACCGCTTTCAGTACTATATGATGTTATTTTATTATGTTACTTGTTACTTGGAAATACTGTACTTAGAATATACTGGGCTTAGAAAATCTGCATGAAGATGTGGACAGCCCAAGGCTTAGACAGCCTTAACTGGACTAGTACAGGGGATAGTGTGATAAAAGATGCATAGCCAGTTTGCAAATAAGCCAAGGCACCTGCCCAGGAACGGACAATCCTTAAGCTGCATGCTACACTAAGCTTTTAAATAAAAAAAATGCTTACTTTTGCATTCAGCTACAGCACAGGCCGTTCCTGTGTTGTGCAGGTGCCGCTGAGCTGATAAGGTCTCACGAGATTAATTACATTATCAATCTCATTAGACATTTCAGGGCTGAGGAGGAACTGCGTGGGAGCTGCTACACAAGAGGTGAGGATTCAGCAGGGGTTGGTGAGTTCTATATTAAATGTACTGTGTGGGGTGTACATATGTTTTATACTGTCTTTTCCAGAATTAAAATATAAATAGGTATTAAGGTATTGTGTCTGTCTTTAAATACACTATTGACAACTATATATATATATATATACTCTATTTGATCTGAAACTCCTACTACAAAACAATATAATGATTATAATAATACTAATAATAGCTTGGTTGGCTTGGTGTAATACATGCATTGAGGTGATCACATCACTGGTGCAACACAAAAGCCTTGGCATAGTGTACGCCTAACTGATTTTACAATGGGGATAAAGTGCATCCTCAAATGTTACTAATTCAAGGTTGGGGCACTATTCTTTGGAAAGGGACTAGGGGAGTTTATTCAGAGATCTGAAAACCAAAAGAGCAAGCCAGAATTGAAATAAAGTGAACAAAGCAGAGGACAATAGCATTGTACATTAAAAACAATTATTTTACTATGTATAGTTAAAAAAAAAACGTGTACCAGAAACAATAGTTAAAATGCATTTAGAAATTTGGAGCTTATTTTGGGTATCTGTTTTCCACCCCAATTCATTGTTTGTTCAAAGTGCGCACAACAACCACAACAATTGCAACCTCACAAATATTCCTGAGTTGTGTAGCTGCATCAGTTATCAGTTGCTTAATGACATGATCACATGAACAATTAGGGCTTGTCCCCCAGGCCAAATTGTCCAAATAATGTATATAATCTGTTTCAATGGTGGTTTTGTTTTTTAATTAAATATCATGGTTTTATGCATTTTCCCATCAGTGTGCAACAATATTTCGCTTGAGCCTTACAGCAGGTGGGCCTGTGGGCTTTAAATGCTAGGGCTTATTTTTTTAGTCCTAGTCTGGCCCTGTATGTGGACTTGTAATATCCTGCCTTGCCCTTCCTAGACTTTCTTGCCTGGAGTTATGGATATTTTCTTGACCTACCCCTAGGGCCTGTTGTTGTACTCTATCTCCAGCACCTGATCAGTCTGGTTATATAGGACTGCCTCTGAGTGAATAAGATGCTGGTGATCATTGTTGTGTTCTGTTGTTTATCTAACACTAACTTTAACCCTTTCCTAACCTTAACCCCTGTTTCCCGCAGCCTAACCCTAACCTTTCCCTTCAGCCCTAACATTCCCCTTTTTGAGCCCTAACCCTAACCCTCCATGTCCCACAACCTAAATCTAACCTTCCACTTAAGGCCTAAACTTATTCAGTCACAGTTGTTGTAACATGTCGATATTGGGAACAGGTCAAAATAAGTACCTGTTCCCAATAGCAATTTTCTATTTGCCGAGGTTTTTGATAATAATACAGCCACCATTCAGCTGGTGGCTGTATCTTTGTCGTAAGAGTGCCGACCAGACCGGCAACCTCATTCCCTCCACCATCAGTGAAGGCTGTAATGAAGCCAAGCTCCTGTTAGGCTCCACACCCTGCTGTGTTTTGTTTTTAAAGAAAAAAATCCAAGCTTTTTAGACATTGGTGATAATCCAGTTTTAAAAGGTAATTTTTTCACATATATTGAAAGCCAGCTATATAATATTATGAAGAGTACTATGTAAACGTATACAGTTGTAAGTTGTTTTGTACTAGCAATGTATGAAACAAAATGTTTAAGAAGGAAGGAGAGATAAGTACTGTATTTAAAGCAATCCCACCAGTTAGTTTTACAAAGAGGATTATCTTGAGAAACACTACTTTTGACAGGATAAGGGACATTTACTACATATACTACCATAACATTTCTCAAAGAAAAGTGCACTTTAATAATAAAATATTTTACAGGTGCTCCACAAAAAAAGTCAAGAGACTTGTCTTGAATTTCCTTCCAGTTGCTTCCTGGCTTCCAATGTATAATTTCAACAAATGGCTTATCAGTGATATTATCTCAGGTATCAGCACTGGTTTGGTGGCTGTCTTACAAGGTACTGTCAATTATTTATTTAGTTATTTATTAACAGGTTTTTCTATAGCGCTATCAGATTATCTATATAATAGAAGTATTAGTGGCAGTGGCTACATGTATAAATAATTGAAAACCCTTACTTTTTTACTTTCATGATGTCCTCTGTATTTATGAAAAGTAACATTTATCACCTAGGTGCCCCTTCTAAGACATACCACATTCAAGTGACAGTGACAATATAATGTGTTTCACATGTATTTAATTATTGAGTTGAATCCATGAAAAAATGTGAGGTAAAAAAGAATACGAAACCTCCTATCCTTATGTTTTAGCAAGTACAGAACTGATAACACCTCATATATTGTGTCAAATTATAAAAGGTTTTTTATTAATTAATGACCTTTATTTATTAAATTATGTCTTTATAACTTTATTAATAAGATTGAATACAGTATGGGAATAACCATACTGTTGGCAAGAAGGCAAAAACAAGCTCAATACCACTAAATCAGCAAAACCAAATAAGCAGCGCATTAATTTCAAGCAAGACTGGCGCACCACACCACCCGCTCATCAGCCTATTAACCTTTAACCACACCAGACTAGTGCCCATGGACCACCCATGCAGGGCCTTGCTTAAAGCCAGTAATTTATAAAATATAGAACTAATTTAGCTGGGGGGCAACACAATTTAAATGTAACAAATTATTCCTTTATTTACCAGCTTGCCCGCAAAGAATGATGAGTGGGTGGTGAATTCCAAAATGAAAGAGGATGTATCCTGTTCTTTTTCTCTTTTCTATGCCTCCTCTTTTTAATCCCACATTTTCAACATATCCCTGTGTCCTTGGTCCCCACCTTTTTTGCATCTAGCTTTAGGGTTTAACCCAACTCAGGCCTAGTAATTGCAATTTACTCATTCATTCAATCATAGTATTACACATGTTTATGAACTAAAAATAATCAACAAAAATAATCTTATTTAGTTATATCAAATATTTTCTTGTATATTTTCTGTAATCTTATTCTGTTTCTTGTGTTGTATTTAGGTCTGGCATTTGCTCTTTTGGTGAACGTTTCTCCAGCTTATGGACTATACTCTGCTTTTTATCCAGTCATTCTTTATTTTTTTCTGGGCACCTCCAAACATATCTCAGTAGGTAAGATATTAATAAAACCTATTGCGGATTTGTCCATGATTATTACTTATGAGATTGTTTAAACACAAAAGCTAGAGACTACTTCTAAGGACAAATAGTTTCATTGTGTCAGTAATTGACAGGATTACAAAAGAAAATTCCTGTTTATGGTAATTAAAGTATCCTATAAAAATTACATCCATTGGTCTGCTTCTTCTGAGAAACAAATCACACATCATATTAATAATTAATTACCAACCATATACAATAATTTTATTAGGCTTTGGTGTAATAAAAATCTAACAAAATATATTAAAAACATTTTTTATTTTTTTTATAACAATATTTTATTGGAGCTTACACAACAGGATACAAGCACAATCTGATTTTACATAGTCACAGGTAGGTAGGTTACAACATGAACAGCAATTAAAACGCAGACATATGCTAAGGTAAGCGAACAAGGCCGCTGGCCGTGCATAGTAATGACAAGCATCTTATTCAACAGGGTGAAAAATATATAAAATTTAAAAACAACTTAAAATTAATGTACTTGCTGATTGTGGATAACACTTCTGCCTTGGATATTCCCTCCCTTTAAAATGATTATAAGCAGAATCAGAATTCAAATGAAACTACTGTGATGGTAAGCCTGGATCTGTGTATTCCCAATATCTGTATCTAAGAGGATAATTTTTAGGCTGTAGACATGAAACATTAATGGTGTGGGTTGCATTGATTTTCATACTTGAGAAATGACAATGCTGCACATCACACCGACAGCTGTGGCCCACCCATGACAATATAATAGTTATGCGTGGGATGTAAGTCCCGTGAAATATTGTACTGACATGAGCAGGCTTCCTGAAATAACGTGGACTCCTGACATCTGCTTCATACTTCTGTCCTTATAACTCTTCAAAACTTACATGTACCTTTCAACTACATGTACGGTATTGGCGGTATTAACTCTGATATGGACTGAGCGAAAATATTAATGATAATGCAGCAAGGCTGTAGCTTAAATATTGGCCAAAGCTAAAAAAAAAACAACAATAATAACAATAAGAACACTTTAAATTACAACCATGACTTATGTTTACATGTCTCATTTTTTAATAATCCCTTTGTCTATATATTATAATTTACAGGCCCTTTCCCAGTACTGAGCTTAATGATTGGTTCAGTTGTAATGAGGTTAGTTCCAGATCCTGTTAATAATAACATTACAATGGCTTTTGATGGCATAGAGAACAATAAGACCACTATAGATAGCTCTACAGACTTGGCAGTTTCTGAACAAAGGATCCTGGTAGCCGCTTCTGTTACTGTCCTTGCAGGTATTTTCCAGGTTAGTACTTTAATGTCTTGCTTACAAATTAATGTGCTTCCAAAATAGGCCAGTTAATGCCATCAAGACACTTGAATATTTTTTAATAACATAGGGCCTGATCCAGACCTACATGCATTTTCCATACTCACGGAGGTCTGTGCATGTGTGCATGTGAGAGGGAAGTGAATTCCTTGGCCACTCCGCACTCACGTACAGAGCTCCTATGGCAGCCTTGTAGGACCAAATCTATTTCCATGAATAACGCTGTATAGTACCCAGTACAGTTTATGTGAATGACGCCGACCGCATCTGTTATTTAATGTGGTCGATGTTTGTGTAAGCCGTTGTCTATGTGGCCGTGGCCCAAGGAAGTTCAGAGTGACCCTACTGGGTCCTACACCCTACTGGGCGATCTACTTTAAGTCACCTTGGGCTAATCCCTATTTGATTGCATAGCTTGTCCACCCCTAAAAACGACCCTGCACCTAGTGTGCAGCTAGTGGAAGTTAGGTGTCATTACTAATTCAGGATCAGGCCCACAGAGATTATTTGGCCCCCAACCCATCTAATCACAGGACCAATTTATTTAATGTATTAATATGGTGTTATCGGAAGTAGGCTTCTACCATTAACTTATTAAAAGCAATAGACTAAAGGTAGAAAAAAACATGTCATTAGCGTATACTTATAATAGTGTCCATTGTTTCAATAATGCAAAATGTTTTCTTGCAGTTGACATTT
Source organism: Limnodynastes dumerilii (assembly GCA_011038615.1). Classification (NCBI taxonomy): domain Eukaryota; kingdom Metazoa; phylum Chordata; class Amphibia; order Anura; family Limnodynastidae; genus Limnodynastes; species Limnodynastes dumerilii. The sequence continues at coordinate 336,326 of WWET01000227.1, forward strand.
GGATTAATGCAGTTTGGGTTCATAGTAATCTATCTCTCGGATCCCCTAATAAGTGGATTTACAACTGCAGCAGCAATACAGGTATTGGTTTCCCAACTAAAGTTCATCCTTGGACTTAAGATATCAAACTTTAGTGGACCTCTAGCCCTCTTTTATGTAAGTACACTTAAAAATCTATATAATATGTTAAATATAATTTGATTTAGATTTTTCTTGTTAGAAGCAACAGCAAAGTATTAAAGGGGTAGATCTATTCATTAGTAAACGCATGATGAGAAAAACTGGGAAAATAGAAATATAGATGAAAGAAAGAAGTGTTTGGGTTCAATATGTTTAAACTACATGAAATAATGTACTCTGCCCTGCACAGGGTTGCTGTTATACTTCCTTCACTTAAGCCTACAAACAGAAAGGTCATATGCACACACTGTTAAAGTGCTGTCTTAATATAAATCGATTAATCAAATCAGCGTCTTTACATTATATATTAAATTGTCGAATTTCAATGTCTATATATTAAAATACATAATGGGGACAATGGGAGCTGGAGAGATGTTTCTCTGCATGATTTTCTAGAGTGAATGCTCAGAGCTATAGAACATGCAGTTACCGGCTTTTCAAACCAGAGCACAAGACAAACTGCAGTGACTTGTGTTCTAAGGCCATGCTTCAATGTACAGCTAAGGAACGCCCAAGAAAGTGACGTAAAAAGGGGACTGTTTACGTCAAAACATTTGCACCAGCCACAGGCTATGTCTAAGTCCAGTGACCTATTTCTTACACTTGGGTTAGGATATGAAACTTCGAACACATTAGGGTTAGAAATCATTAAATCATTTCTATATACAGTAAGAAAAAAAAAATATTTTCATATTTTTATTAAAAATGTAATTTGCAAATTTTTCTGACATTCACATCTGACACAGGCGCTTACAATAAACGTAACCCCCATTTACAGTCAGCATTACACTGTACTACCCTACGCTTGTGCAATGTATTTATGCCCATAGCTGCATTGTGCCCATTTTCTACATGCTGTAATTGCTTGCAATCCAAAGGCACTGCTGTGTGCCGATATGTATGCTCCTCTGAATCAGCATCTGTGATTTCAGTCTTTTTACCTTTTCCCTCCATTGGATATTTCATTTAATACATTAAATGTTAGGATAAGTAACCACTAACAAATCACAGTTTTTACAACACTTAACAACAGAAGCAACAAAAAGATCAAGGAGTCTCTACAGAATATAAACCTGGGTGAACAGCATTTAAGGAGCTGCATGGACGCAGGAACGCCTTCAGAATTTTTGGGTCTGGGACAAACCCACTCCCTATGTTACATCCCATTGATGGGGCCACGCACACCTGCATTACCATGTGGCCGGTGAGCAGCGAAATTCTTCCCTGCGTATTGGCCCTGTAACGATGGCGGGCCCCTATCAGCTGCGGGCCCAGTACAGTAGTCCTGGCTGTCCCCCTGATGGCGGCCTTGCATGGACGACATTACACGGAGAATTAGGCATTTCTGACAGTCCTTCAGTCTTTCTGGAAGGTGAATATGGAACTATTACAGAGGTAAGATCTATCTACCACTCACCCCTCATTCACTGCTTCATTTATAATTGGTGCAATTGTGTTAAGTTGTACAAACAAGTAAAAACATTATAAGCACATTAAACCAAAAAATTGTTAAACATACTTTTGGACTTCATGTAATGTGTTTTATGATTTGTTATTTAATATTCAACAAACAAAGAAAAGGTGCACTCAAAAGTACACCAGGTTGGTTGCTCTGCAAAAAGCAGCTATAGGGTAGAGAGGAGTTTTACCTACTCCTCTATAGTTAAACAAGCAAATGATCCCAATAGGGATAACCCCAGCGCTATAAAATACTAATAAAAATTCACCTATGTGAAAATATATAGATATGTACCGAGCAGCAAATGTAAAATATCAAATGTACTTTATTAACATGAAAATCCAAGCCTGCCAGCATAGGCTTTATGAATTAAGCTGCTTTTACACAATTTTATTGTCGTTTTTATTTTGTGTTGTATTGTATAGTCATAGTCCTTTTTGGATTTTCATGTTAATAAAGTACATTTGATATTTTACATTTGCTGCTCGGTACATATCTATATATGTTCACATAGGTGAATTTTTATTAGTATTTTATAGCGCTGGGGTTATCCCTATTGGGATCATTTGCTTGTTATTTAATATTCAGTGTATTAAATGAAATCTTTTCTCTACAGTTTTTCTTAAGAAGGAAAGTACACACGACAATGCCTCTCTCACACCTCGGCTAATCTAAATCCCTCCCACTTCTGCCTAATCACTCCCCTAACACTATCACTTTCTAACTAACTTACTGTAACTGGTACGTAGATTGCGTAAAATGATCATTTCCTAAATACACGCACCTAAGAAGAAGGTGTGAATAAGGCCCTTTGTTCCTATTAATATAGACATTGCAATTCAACAATTTAATAGCATTCGAATAACTCTAATTTGATTATCAATCTATATTAAGGCAGTGCTTCTACCTTCCTTCCAGTCACATGGGGTTTCTAGAATAAGATTGTTCTCTGTTAATAAATTATTCATATGAATACACATGACTTTTAATATACTCTTTGGCAATTCAACATTTTCTATAATTAAATTATTTAGTTGTACTCCTCACTGAGATCCAAAATATGTAAGGGCAGGTGATTTCCATATGCTACATTCTGTGTAGCTTTGTTGGAGTAAGTAGAATTTTAAATCTTTATGACCATTTTAACATGATTTATACATTTCTATATAGACGGAATGAGTAGGTTGAGACTCTATCTCACTCTGATGATGACAGAGTCAGGCCTAGATCCCTCTCCCAATGAACCTGAGTTGAAGACTTACAGGAGGGTGCAAGAGTTATAAAGAACCTATACCAATGGAAAATAGTCCCTCTATTGCTGTCTGAGCCTACTCACAATGAGTTCCATAGGTGGGAGCAGTGACCCAGGGTTTTATCTATGTTGTTAATTCTTAAACTAAACAATGAAGATGCATTTCATTTTTGGTCATGCAACTTGGACTGCTGATCAGTAGAAAGAAAATATACCTCACCTCAGAATACTGTATCACTGTGTATCATTGGTCTGGCCTAGATAGTGTAATGTACATCATATGATTATGGTTTTTTTGCAGACTCTAAAAAATATAATTCAAATGATAACATCTACAAATATAGCTGATCTGGTTACATCAGTGGTCACAATGACTGTGGTTTTTATTGTCAAAGAAGTGAATGTTCAATATAGGTCAAAAATACCTGTACCTATCCCAATTGAACTCATAATGGTAAGCGTTAACGTTATTATTTTTGTACTATTACTTATGTTTGCATTATATGTATCCCATATCTTATCGTCCAACAATATATAGATATTATATTTCTTTTAGGAGAGGACAATTTCCTGACTCCAAAAATAAATTAATTATTAATCAACCTGTACTGTCCTTTATTAATTAGATACCCTTTATTTTACAGAAGACATCCGAACATTTTATGTTCTATGAATGAATTTGTCATCCAGTGCTTTGTGATAAACTCACAGGAAAAATAAATACTTTTCTTCTATTCACAACAATTTGCTTTTCTGCACTCTATATTCTAAGCTTACTACTAGAAGTTTCTAGTGACTTGTACATTGTAATGCAATCAATTCTACCTATTTATGCACTGTATGATTTTATTTGTATTTGCAGCTAATGTCAGGCACTGTGTGATTGTTTTAAAGACTCCAAAACAAAATACTTAAGCTTCTTTATATATTAAAATTATACTCCCGTTATAAATCTATTCTGTCATTCCTTAAGTACAAAGCATATAGAAAATTGGGTCTAATTGCAGACCAATCATATTGAAGCATTTGAAGTGATACAATTGAAAAGATTTCATTAAATACCAGGTATTCTTTGTTACTATATTATATTTTATTTTGCAGACAGTCATTGTAACTGGTATATCATATGCGTTTGATTTCAGCAAGATATATAATGTGCAGATAATTGGAGTATTAGAAAGTGGGTAAGTAATATTAATCCACTTTTTGTTTTTATTTTAATTTGTAAAAGTATTGATATTCAAAATTTTGAATTCATTTAATTTGACTCATACAATTATGGAACGCTAAATATTTAAAATGTAAAGCTATTACATTACATTGTAATATTACATTATTACATTACATTATTCCATTAAATCCTATAAGTTTCCATTCATATTTTAAAATTCATATGATTAATAGGGATATGCACTCAAGATGTATGACACAGTGCCTCTGAAATTGTGGACAGGTGTAACATGGGTGTTACACCGTCTAAATACACGATGAATGTGATAATGCATGACTAATCATAGTGAAAAGAATGCAGTTGTGACTAATTTAAGCTTTTTTATTTGTACCTACCGGACTCCAGACTTAACTAGTAATAATGGGCCAGATACAGATTTAAGAAAAAGAGCTGCATGAGGCTGGGTTTATTCTTTATGAACGATCCTTTATTCCGCATCATGCGTACAAAATAATTAAGGTTGCCCTCGGGTATGGCACTCAATATCCACACGTAGGAGAGCAGTGGTACTGCTCATCTCTCCTATGTGCGGAATTGTTTATAAGATATACATATCTTAGGCTCTGTTTAGGAAGATACGTATTGTAATTCTTAGTAAATCTTAATCCAAATTGATGACTTGATGAATAAGCAAGATGGGCAGTTTTACTCAAAAGGCTGTGAATAGAACCCTGATTGCATTTGTTTTGTGAGCACCAGCTTTGAAATGACCTGAGGTCAGCTCTGAAACATCTCCAATATGCAAAACAGAATCAGTACAAAGGAATGTTTGGACAGCGGTCTCACAAAGACTATAGTATAACATTATGTTGTTATTAAAAACATATGCAAAATATCTAGAGTAGAGACATTTCTGCCTGTTAAAGTACATGAAGTGTACTCAATAACATTTTATTTTATTTAAATGTACAGATATCAGGCTCCCATTATACCAAGTGTTTTAATTTTCCAAGAATGTCTAGCTGATGGATTTGCTATTGCAATTGTTGCATTTGCTGTTGGATTTTCTGTCGCTAAAGTTTATTCCATCAGACATGATTATCCCATAAATGGAAACCAGGTAGATATTCTATTAATGTTCTATTATTATATCTGAAGTGTCAAACAAACCCATTTCTTATTGAAAATGCATAGAGAGAAATACTTAATTTTATGTAAATAAACATATATTTCTATATTACCATTTCCCATTTGAGGGAGAATATACTGTATATTGCTCATTTTATTCATAGATATCTGGGCTAAATTATTTAATATTTTGTCTAAAACAGAAGTGAAGGTGAAAAAGAAAATATAAGAACTTGGGGCCTGATTCAGAGATAGGTAAACTTTTAGAAGGTGTGGACACGCATGTATCCGCACCTAAATTGAAGCTCCCTCCCACACCACCTCCCGCTTTTTCAAGAACCTGAATAGTGCCTTTTTAAGAAGGAAAATACGTACTGAATTTCCCTTGCCGTGCCCTCCCTGGCTCCTTTACATACCTCCCCCCACCCACTCTTCTTAAAAATGGCCTGAGGTTGGCGTGGCACCCCTCTTCCTTCTTAAATAACTATGTGCGATCTTTAAAGACTTACTTAGTTCAACTACATTCCAAAGTACTATGTACATTGCATAGCCACAATTACAACACATGCGTGGTACTGTACTTAATTTCTTAAAAATCCACACCTAAGAAGCATCAGCTTTGTCCTTAGAGTTTATTTGACCTTTCTTTTTATCAAGTGTGACAAAAATATATTTTTGACGTGCCAGTTTCCATCTATCAAATATTGGTGTAGCAAATGTCCATATCCTGCAATATTTTGACATCACCTATATGTAAAAAGATCAGATAGTCCAAAGTAATTCACAAGATAAAGGCCACATAACACAACATAATGTATCATGTATTGTTATATGATCTAAGCTGTAAATAGCAGGTAATGGAAGAGATGAAAGAAATGAAAATAATTAGTCAGTTATATGCAATATATAAATGATTGATGTTTTTCCCAATAGATGGTATATGACGTTAAATAGATATCAATTGACTTTGAATATATTGCATGTATTTTGGACTCACAGTGCCAGGTTGAGACTTCCGATGTCAAATTAGGAATAATTAATCTATAAATTCAACTTTCAAAAAGAAGTATATTGGTATCTCAGGGTCCTGCTTTAGTGTCAGATGAAGTGGAAAGGTCACAGTACACTTAGAATGGAAGTGTCCTGCTTGATATACCAACTTCCAGGGTCATAGGGTGGAACAAAGAATGATATCTCAATAAACTTCTTTAAGCGCAAGCAGCAAGCTCCAGCATCTTATGTAATTGTGAAGTTCCAGCTGGTTTGATGGCACTAAATTGTAAATGTTCAAAGGGCTTTGAATGCTGTATGAACTGTAGATTCAGCAGCTCAATCTACAATTCATGGATCTAGGTATAAAATGTATTAAGAGCTGACTATCAAGAATATTTGGGTTGATTTAGATGCTGCAAGGAACACCCTGAAACTTTTCTCGCAATCATAGGTTTTATCTCATCATTTTATTACAGAAGCTGCTAAGCACATAAAACTTGCCATAAAAAGGAATATCTATACCTTTTCTTCACATCCCTGCAGCATCATGCAACGTGAGACACAAACGAATATCCCCCTTAGTGCTCTAACAAATTCATGGCTTCTATTTCCTTACCTCCACAATTGTTAAAAAAGAAATAAAAACATAAATAATAATAAATAAATAAATAAATAAAAATAATGCTTAGACCAGGTCTTCTGTGATCATGGTGTCCCAAAACTGTGCACACTCCCATGTAGAGGTTAATGTAGCTAGGGGCAAAGGAAGTCCCCATGGCAGTCCCCATCAGATGTTTAATGATAAATATCACCAAACACAATTTATCTATTGTTTAATCCTTAGTTTGTATAGTATATTACCAATGAGCTAACAAATTTATTTCCAGAAAAGGAGAGATTTGAGAACAATAAAGGTGAACATAACCTTAGAATATTATACACCTTAAATTACTTTACAATATCAAACTGTCACGAAATGTAAAGATATCTTTAAATCTTTGATATTCTAACATAAATCTTGAATATATTCTAGTATTCTTTTTAAAAAAATGTGCAGATGTTAAAAAAACACTTTTATATTCTCCTCTTACAGGAACTAGTGGCATTGGGATTAGGTAACATAGTATGTGGTTGTTTCAGAGGATTTGCTGTTAGTACAGCCCTGTCAAGGTCAGCTGTCCAGGAGAGCACTGGTGGCAAATCTCAGGTATCTTTTGTTGAGAATTTACTAATTGCTAATTGTTTGATGAGGAAGGTTTTATGTTGGTTTCATAATATCAATATACCTCTCATCTCTTCATTTTAGTCTTTTTTTTCCATGTTCAGTTTCTGATTTCACAACGCAAACTAAAATGTAATACATAAACATAAAATGTTAGTCACAAAATTTGAGAAGCTACAAGGCGTAGGAGCCGGATACTAAATCTTAAAGTAGCAGTTTCCTCAACTTTTCAAACAAATTTACACTTACTTTTTCTTATCTCTTTAGTTATACTATGAGTCTGATTCAGAGTTTGGGAGTAAGGGCAAACAGGTGCAATGTACATCTCGGCTTATCCATTTTGCAATGTCAGGGGTAAAAATTAGTTTGAATTTGCATGGAGGAAAAACACTTTACTTTTGAATATCTGCTTCCTCTTACAATTCAACATGGTTTTGCCCATGTCCAACCATACACCTGTAAGGTGTAAGCGCAATTCTGGATTAGCCCCTTACGTATTTAAAATTTAAAATGTAATTTATTGATTTTATTGTTGCAGATTGCTGGATTACTGTCAGCTTTGGTTGTTATGATAGTTACCTTGGCCATTGGATTTCTCTTAGAAACATTACCTAAGGTACAAGATATCTTAGTTGTTTGACAATTGTTGTTATGTATTTTATATAGCACCAACACTGTACATAATCAATCCTATACAAATACATAGTAAACTTAATTTAGTGTAACACAGAAAATACTTAAATATACATGGAAAAATCTGAAAAGATTTGTAGCTTAAGATAGATGTAGCTGAACTAAAGATGTGAAAGGGGTTTTCTCATCATCAAAGTGTTAATGATAACAAATGCAACGCTAAAATAAAAAAATTATAAAATATGCAATAAACAGCAAAACCACTGCACCTTTCTCATCCTAGATTCAAATAAGTCTCTTATTTATTTGCTGGATATCGCTCATTTGAAGTTCTATGTCTCATTTTCCTTATGCTAAACATCAGCCCTCCACTCTTTCAGTCTCTATGCTGCTCCCTTCCTTTTATTGCTTACAAAAAGGTGCTTACACTATGCATTTCCTTACTTATAAAGACCTGGAGCTGGATTCACAACACTATCATTTTTTACATACGTGCCTAATTTTGTGAATCTAGCTACTCTGCATGCGTAGTAACTATTTTACGATATCTACATAGCGTTTCTTTACTTAGATTGCATAGATGCGGTCTTTAAAGTTTATATACTTATGGTTTGGTGCTTGCCTATGCGTCTTGTGTATATGTTTTTGATACCAATAGAACTTTAACACTATAGAAAACATTTCTATTTACAATTATTTAAATATATATTTTTTGTTAAATAAAACATAAAATAATGTTTTATATAAAGAGTTGATTACAAATAATGTTTAACATTTTTGCATGAAAAATAACAATATGTGGGATTATTATATTAGTAAAAAACAAATCTTAAAATTCATTTAATAGTTTGATAATAGTGTAGAGATAAATATAAAGAATTTTGAGTTGTGCATTAGCGTTTAGTTGCAGTTACGTGAATGCTAATTAACTTTAAGTGCCTAGCTGGCCTTCACAATAAGGAAACACATCCGCACTTAAAACCACACACCTAGAGAACCGTCCATATGTGCCAGTCCTGAGACTGGGGGCATGGTTAACTTCATTTTTTATTATCTCCGGATCCCGTCCATGCGTATATCTAGGTACGTTCGCAAATTCTTTCTTACATATGAATCAGGTCCCATGGGTGCAGACAACATGGAAGCCAGCAGTGTGGAGGAGAGGGGCTTTTGAGGCAGCCACCAACCCTGCACCCACAGAGCATGGTACAACCTACACAATGATAGTATGGCATACTTACATAATATTTATTGTACAGTATATATGCATCATTATAAAATAAGTATTTGTTAAATTATTTTAAAATATATATGTTTAAAATATTAAATATTTAATGAAGTACTTTAATAATGATTCGACAGAGGATTAAAGTATACTTATCACATATGTTCTATTCACTAACATTAAATAATAAGTTAACTTCTCCTTGAAAATGTAAAAATGATTACAGTAATATGTAATGTAATGATGTTTCAAAGGTTTTTCTTTTTTTTTTAGTCTGTACTTGGAGCAATCTGTCTCATTAATTTAAAGGGAATGTTGATGCAGTTTAATGAACTACCTATACTATGGAGAAAGGATAAATATGACTGTGTAAGTTACATAGAATTTTATAACCACACATTCTCATGAGGTTAACACATTTTATGCAAAGGTCATTCATCTATGAATAGTTCCCTCATCAACTTTTCATAACAGCTAGAATCTTGTTATCACTACTGTACATTCCAAATGTCATAATCTTCAAGGTTAAATAAGTACAGGAGGCAATAACTGTGAAAAAGATTTTTAAAGAACTAATACAATAATATTTTATGGAATCTATTTTTAATATATAAGAGCAACAGAACATTACTGATAGCATTCATGTATCATTGTGACTTCTTTTATGAGTGTTGTTACCTAAATGACAGTAATAAAATAAAATACAAACAATCAGTGTTGGTTTAGTAATAGCAACTAGGGTAATAAGGTAACCTTAAACAAAAGGTTGGTGCTAGAATAACAAGCAGGGCTGCTGAAGTTGATGCACTTTAATCCTACATGCTTAGAATATTGTTTAAACTTCCCTCAGTTTACATGAAGAGAGTAACAAATATGGCATTAAAACATATTGTTTTTATTGAAAATTGTTTTAAAATAAGCTTGTATTATTTTGTGAAATATCAATAAAGTCCCATGTGCTTCATTTTCTCACATTAGACAATATACCAATTAATATTGGGTTCAAAATAAATCCCCAATGGCTGGAATAAATAGCACTAGAGAAAACAGAAAACAAGAAAGGCCTTAAATGGATCAACCCACATGCAGGTCAAACTTCAGGTTGGAACAGTATTGTGTACAGACTGATTAAAGTTGTCCAGGTGGTTTGCAACAAAGTAATTATTGTTACATCAGACTAGTTAGCAACAGAGTAAATATTGTTAAAATAACATCAGACTAGTCTTAATAACTAAATGGTGACTATCAACAAGACTCAAAACAGTAGTAATACACACAGGGCCGCCATCAGAAATTGTGGGGCCCAGGACTGACAAAATATGCAGTGTGTTTTATAAATATAATAGACTTATCTCTGCTTCATTCTTTCTTCAGACATCTGGTTCAGGACACAAAATAGTAACTCATATGCCTATATATGTGTGTGTGTGTGTGTGTGTGTATATATATATATATATATATATATACAC
>WWET01000227.1:354841-365823 GCA_011038615.1 Limnodynastes dumerilii
ACATATGCATTTTTTACAGCTTTTTGAACCAGAGGGCATAAAAATATTTAGATGTCCATCTCCAATCTTTTTTGCAAATTCCAGTTTCTTCAAAGATAAGCTCACATCTGCAGTAAGTATGATCAGTTAAACTAAAATTAAGAAATACTCATATTTGACCTGATTCAGAGACTGAAAATAAGTGAGGAAAGTTACTCCTTTTCCTAAACCATGTTGATTGCAGAGGAGTCATATTTCATCTGTTGCAAAAAGTATTAGAGTTGAGAGGTGGTTTCCCAGCCCAAGTCAAGTTAATCAAGTCTGAAAAGTATGACAGTAAGAACTGTTATTATGTTGCTGATACCATTAGCAACAATAAAATATAAGAAGAAACAATGTATCCTTCTAAAGCATTGTGCTTCTACATGTAGAGGCCATAATAGCCATATCTAAATATATGAGGGTATTGCCGTCATGGCTAATTCCCCTTTGAATTGATTCACTAGGCAGGGTATCCGTGCTCTATGTAATAACATGTGTTAAGCAAGTTATATTAAAGAGCAACCTCGCGATCACGCCAGGAATTACAATCTGAGAAGTTTAGCGGCTGTTGGAACGATGGTATTCAGCCAGTTTACATTATCAAAAAGTTTAAAACAGGAAGGGTTTCATATTATTTAACAAAAATGTGTGTTCTTCACAAATGGAGAGAAGGCTCATGCACAGCCTCTCCCCTGTCCTGATGTGCATTTCGCCAGATGCTTAATTATAGGCATTACCTGTATGCTGCACGGGTGTCCGATTAAATAGTACCGCCTTTGATCTTATTGAACACATGTGTAATAGAGCCTCTAATAATTATAATATGCCATAATTAAATGTATTAAACTGGTGGTGATTGTGACTAATATTAAAATTAATTAAAATTAATTAAAATTTAAAATTGTGTGTAAATAATGGTGAAAAATTGTGAAATAATTATTATTAAGATCAAGAGGGTGGAACAATTTCTTATAAACGTGACAGTGAAAGAATATATCCCTGCAAGACAAAGAATACAATTAACTTGACTCCCATTAAATCAACATGGTTTTGCTCAGGTGTTACTTTCCTTTCTTAATTTCAAGCTCCATCTTAAGTCTGAATCAGGCCCATTAATAGTACAGTGTGTTATTGTTTATTATGGTCTAATATATTTCAGGTTGGGTTTAACCCCCAAAGTGTTTTGAAAAAAAGGAATAAGGCTTTGAGAAAAATTAGAAAGTCACTGAATCAAGGTGCCCTTTGTGTATCACAGGTGAGTGTGAATAATTATTGTCATGTACTTCTTATGTACATATAAATATATATGACTGTAGATAAAACCACTCTAACTTAACAGTATATGTAATGGTATTTAGTAGTCTACTTCATTTTAATGATCCTGTTTGACTGGAAAAATATAAATGTGTTGAGAGCATCCACTTGATGTATACTGAATCTTTTTAAACAATACTGTTGTTGAACAAATATTGGAATTTATATCATTAAATCTTTCCGGATGCTTTAGACTTTTATAGCACCAGCGAATCACTGCTAATTGTTATTGTATGTTTCATTTGAAGGGGAGTATTACTTATAAGTTAGACTTCCCATAGGTAGTAGGAAGAAGAGTGCTTATTTTTCTGTTGCTAATAGCTGATATAAAATCATATGCATTGCATTTTTTGCTTGTTCCTGAAGGGTGTGTTATGTACGTCATATGGTTATATTGATGCTGATGATGAGATGGACAATAGCAGAGTGGATGAATTGAACAGTGAAGCTAACACTGATGACCTCCCATTTACTATAGACTGGAACTCATTTATTCCAAATAATACTGAATTGCCAAAAGTTGATCTTCATACTTTAATTCTTGATTTTGGAGCAGTTTCATTCATTGACGTGTCTGGTATGAACTGCCTAAAAACGGTAAGATAAACCTTTACTTACACTTAAACCATAATAACAATCTGTCATGAACATAGACACAGTACACACCCATAACTAGAGCACGATCTGGGCCTTGTGTAAAGTTGGGTACCCACTTTTCAGCAGCACAAGTATATACTGCAACGATTAAGCTTTATCTTGTCAAAGTTCATTACATTGTTTGATTTGATCTTTGAAAAATTGCAATTTCACAATTGAAGTGATGAAACAGTATTACACCAACACACTTACTCTTAAACAATTGCAAATGCAATTGCATTTTTATACCTATGACCCAGGTGTAAGTTGCATAAACACACCCATATTGTATTTTGACCAATGCTGGAGTGTCACACACCATATACCCATGTTTCTGAGCACCATCAAATAATATGCAGCATCTTCAGACATATGCTCAACTCTGACTCAACCATAGTATAAAGATATTCTCCTGAATATCACAAGCAAGTTATGTGCACTTGATGGATTTACTGCATTACTAATAATTACTAGGCAATAGATATAATTTATGACTGCATTTATGCATATAATAATAAGCTTATATTTTACAATTTTCAGACTCTGAAAGAATATAATAAAATTGATGTTGAAGTATACATTGCTAACGCTGACAGTAAGTTTGCTTTCTATTAAATTATTAATGTTTTAGTAGAATTCAAATTTTGACACAAAAACGGTTTACTCTATCATTTTAAAAACGTAAGTTTTCATTTTAATTACTTAGGACCTGATCCAAACCTGTGAACCTCACCCCACTTTCATACGCAGAGTGTGTAAGGGGGGTGTTTTGAGGGGAGGGCGCATGCTAACACTTCTTCTGCTTTAAATCATTTTGTCATCTATTAAAAATAAAAGACATACAACTGCATTTATCTGCAGAATTCGGTCTAGCCAACAGTCACCGAGTATAACTTTTATTATGTAATATGCAATAGTTAAGTTAACTAAAAGTGAAGCAATTGCAATATTAGCAAGTAAACTATATGGTTGAAATTTTACATGACTTGCCATGTAATGTCTAAGGGCTGTATCCAGACATAATAACATTTTGCACACGTATTGACTCTCGTATGAAATGGTCATATGAAGCACTTATGTATATTAGATACAGAAAACTGCAAGCAAGTTGTAAAACTATCCCCGGGAGCGTAAGTCATCTTACCAATCATAGCTTCTAATGTACAGCGTGTGTCGCTCATAGAACGCATGTACCGGAGAATTTTGCATGCACATATATTTTGTTTAAAGTATGCACTATCTACACATCTGCAAATAAATGATAAATTTTGTAAAAAGTCTTCTTTGATTGAAGCTCCGTTTGCTGCATTACAGAAGATTGTGAAGGTTAAAAGTATCTAAGTTGTAGGTAGTCCAGGAAGCTGAGAGAAAGATCTGGAGAAGTGTCCCCGAGAGAGTCCAGAGATAGAATCTGCCCCCTACTGATGAGGTGTTTGGCAAAGAATATATTCTTGAGGATAAATTTGCGGTAAAGGGCCTGGGAAAGACTTGCCGGGAAATCAGGGTTATCCCATAGAGGCATTATGTAGAAAGAGTCAGAGGGAATCCTGAGCCGTAGTTTACACCTATCCCATATGGAGAAGGCAAACTTCATGGTCGGAAGTTTTTCTGCCAAGGGAAGGGCTCTTGGTTTGAAGAGTCCCTGTACCCCCAAACATGACGCTTCAAAGTCTACCCATGAGAGGGCGGAGCGAGGGGCAAATGTAACCTGACTAATGTGAGCTGGATAATAGTACATTCTTAGATCAGGGAACCCTCTACCTCCACCCTCCCCTGTAGGTGTCTTAAGAATCGAAAGCCGGACGCTTAGATTGCCAGACGAATTGGGACATGAACTTCTCAAGTGATGATAATTCCGGGAGGGGGACTCTTACAGGCAAGGATTGAAAGTAATAGAGAATTTTGGGAAGGGTATTCATTTTAATGGCAATAATCCTGCCCAGCCACGAGATAATCAAACCCTTCCACCTAGTCAGATCCTCCTTATGTTTCCTAAAGAGCGCTGGATAGTTTTATTTATATAGAGTGTCATAGGAAGGGGATATTTAATCCTCCTGGTCTGCCATTTAAGCTGATATTGGGAGAGAAGATATTCCCGAAGTCTGGGGGAACAATGTAACAGCATTACCTCTGACTTCGAAATATTTATCTTGTAACCCGACAGACTTCCATAATGTTCCATAGTTTTAAAAGGGAAACTCTCAGTCGCTGTAAAGTTAGAAGAATATAATCGGCGAATAGGGAGATCTTACTCTCTTAATTGCCCACTCTCACATGAATATTGGGGGAATTTCTTATCACTACAGCCAGGGGTTCAATAACCAGAGCAAAAATGAGGGGCGATAGCGGGCACCCATGATGGGTATCACTTGACAAAAGGAGGGAGTCTGAAGTAGAGCCATTTATCATCACCCTTGCTGAGGGGTGAGTGTATAGGGATGAATTCCCTTGGAGGAAAGCGCCCGAAAATGAATAGTGTTGGAGGATTTCTGACATGAATAGCCAGGAGATCCTGTCAAATGCCTTCTCCACATCTAAGGAGAGGACAGCCAGTTGTGACTTTAGCAATGTGAATGATGTCAATGGCCCTCCTGTCTTCCTGGTATGAAACCCACTTGATCGTAGTGACTCAGGCATGTGAGGACTGACGTTAGTCTAGTGGCTACGATCTTTGCATAAAGCTTGAGATCATTGTTTAGGAGTGAGATAGGCCTGTAACTGGAGCAACAAAGAGGATCTTCCCCTTCCTTTGGAATCGCAATAATCCTAGCTACCAATGATTCCCGAGGCCAGGATCTGCCATGCAAAGTGTTGTTATATAAGGTGTGCAAATGAGGGGTGAGGACATCTCTAAATTTTTTGTAATATGCGGCAGTAAAGCCGCCCAGGCCTGGCGCTTTACTGGATTTTTGCCCTTTTATGGCCGCCTCAATTTCCTCAGTGGTAATGTCTGAAGATAGACTTGCCGCCATATTTTCAGAAAAGCTAGGGAGATTTGCACGCCTTAGAAATTCATGAATTGAGGACTTCCGCTGAGAGAGAGAGGTAGGAGCTACTAGGTTTGGAAGATTATAGAGGTTACAATAATAATTTTGGAATTAGGTTCTAATTACTTGGGGGTCGTAGGAAACCAAGCCATTCGCTGTTTTAATCCCCAAGATGTTGCGTGTGGATACTTTGGTGCGCAACCCGGCAGCCAAGAGGGATTCAGCTTTGTCCCCTTTCTCATAAAATCTTTGGTTTCACCTTCTGAGCTTGTTTGCTGTTTGGTACACTAGCAGAAAATTAAGCTCTCCTCGGGTTAATGTAAGTCTACGTAGAGTCTCAGGGGATGGAGAAACTTTATATCTTGATTCAAGTTGTTGTAAATTTTGAGTAAACTGAGTAATTTTAGCTAGTCTCTCCCTCTTGGCATTGGCAGCTTGAGCTGTAAGAAAGCCTCTAATCACCGCTTTATGGGCTTCCCAAAGCATCTGTGGGGACATCTCTGGTGTGGTATTCAAGGCAAAGTATTCAGTCAATTTATCTTTTATAGCAACAAAAAGAACAGGGTTATGCAAAAGGGTTTCATTGATTCTCCAGGTGTTTCTAGGTGGGCGTAAAGCTAATCCGGACAATTCTGCTATAACTGGGGAATGGTCAGACAGGTCCTGGGAGCTATATGGGTCCGCTGAAGCTTCAGGGTTAAATCGTGGCTAAGCAGGATCAAGTCAATTCTAGAATGAATAAATATTGTGAACGTGGGAGTAAAACGTATAATCTCGGGAAAGGGGGTCCATAACCTGCCGGGAATCATAAAGATGGTGCAATTTTAGAAAATCTCTAAGGGCTTTAGAATGAACATTATCTCTGCCGGGAATCATAGAGATGGTGCAATTTTAGAAAATCTCTAAGGGCTTTAGAATGAACATTATCTCTGCCTGCAGGTCCCGCCCCCAGGTGGGAAAGTCTGGTCTATAGTTGGTGAAATAATAGCATTAAAGTCCCCTGCCACAATAAGTTCCACCTGGCGGATCCCAGTCAAAAAGGAACTCAGTCTGCGGAAAAAATCGGGCTTGGGCAACATTAGGGGCATAAATATTTACCACAGTACAAAGAAGGTTATTAAGCTTACCCACTAACACTAGGTATCTGCCCTCACCATCCGTGTATGAGTTTAATAATTCATAGGTAAGATGTCGGACAAACATTATGGCCACGCCCCTCTTTTTAACTCTACTATCACAGAAATAATGAACAGCAGGGAAGAGACGAGATTGATGTGCCAGATGAAGGCCCTGGGCAAAGTGGGTTTCCTGTAGGAATACTAAGTCACCTTCAAGGTCTTAAGCAAGGAGAATAGCTTTGACCTTTTTTGAGGAGAGTTAAAGCCCTTAACAGTTAAGGAAAGCACTGTCAGTGGCATGGGAGTACTATACGGTAGGGCGTAGCTACAAGAAAGAACCGTGGCAGAAACTGGGGGGTTGGGCAAATGGACCACCAAGGTGACAAGCAGGGGAGGGGGGTGGGAGGGAGGCCAGACATCTGGGGAACGCTGGACTCAAGTGCTGGCTGGAGAGAGTAGGAGGCAACTGAAAGGGTGCAAGGACCAGCATGGAGCCTAAAGCTCAATAAGGGGGGTGGTTGGTGCACCTCAGTTAGTGGAGGCTTTTAGGAATTGAGGATTCAACCAGAAAAAATAGGTGGGAAATGTATACAGCTACAACAAGATATATAAACATAGATGTATATACATGTGTGTGTGTGTGTGTGTGTGTATATATAAGGGTGGACCTACGTTTTGATGTGCAACAGCATAGGTACGTAAAAAGGGCGACTAAAAAAGCATTGGGAGAGAGTCGAGGAGACTCACTAAGTGTATCCTGTTTTAAACGACCCTCAGAAAAATAGGCAATAACTACCATAGACAGCAAGGTGCATTAATGGAGAAGGAACAGAATAAAGATAACAGCATAACAATCAATAAAAAGAAAGCACACACTTTGGCTCCCTAAAACAAGGACTACCTGAGCTTATATAAACAGTCCTATTACCTAGGTAAACACATGTACAAAAACATCAAACCTTACAATATCTAAGTAAACTAGCAGCAACCACACAACCCCGCGTATCCTGGGGAGAACTAATAGACATATACTGAACAGAGCTAACGGTATGTATCCTGACAGTACATTTCACTTATGCGATAACCAAGATCGTCCACATAGAAGCCACATACTTACAGGAGGAGTGACATGAGGCCAATACAAAGTCTCAGAGTCCCAAAGTCCAGGTGAAGGGGATAGGAGAAGGAGGAGAGGTGTCAAATAGTGTTACCTCAAGTAGCGCTATCGAAGAGGACCGAAATGCCTTAGAGACGAAAGTCTGTTCCATCTAGAATGGTGCTAGGGTGAGGGTTGATGAAGTAAATCCAATATTTCTTAGGTGTTGGGGTTGGCCGCCCTGGAAGGTCTCGGAACTGTAAACCATTCCCTTCTGGGAGGTTACTGTTGTTGGTATAGAGTTGGAAGATGAAGCCAAAGGTTTTGACGCTTCCATGGGAGGTTGAGGCGGGGCAAGGCCAATACGGTGCAGTAGGTCCTGGGCTTCTTGCAGCGACGTAGCTGAGAGTTGCTGGTTTTGATGCCAGATGAAAAGGCGAAAGGGGAACCCCAAGCGATAGCGAATGTTGTGCTCCCTCAGGATCACATGGGGCACAAGTCTCGTCTCCTGGCCAAGGTAGTAGGAGAGGAATCTTGAAATAGTTGGCTATTTGCCTCCTCAAACATCAGGTTCAGTATTTTACTGGCTTCCCGCATAATGGTCTCCTTGGCAGTGAAATAAAGAAGCCGCAGAATGACGTCTCCGGGCGGAGCACAGTCAGGAGGTCGGGCCTTAAGAGCACGATGGGCCCTATCCATTAGCAGCTGATCCTCTGGTAACTCTGGTGCAAGTTAGGAGAATAGACGTTTCAGAAAAGGCACCAGCATCTGAGGGTCAACAGTCTCTGGGATCCCCTTAAGCCGCAAATAATTCCATCTATTGTCCATGTCCTCTTGCCTGTCCTGCAGATCCGCCAATTCCGTGCGGATTTGGGAGATGTCCTTGTCTGTCGTTTGGTTGGAAATCACGTCTTCAACCTTCCTCTCCAAATGATCAGTGCGGGATTCAAGGGATAAGATTTAGAATAGATGAACGCAAATCTTTCAGTTCCTTGAGCAGAGACCCAAAGTCCTTCCTGGTAACCGGAGCAGAATCTCCGTCTTCATTTTCTGAGTGCTCCGCGCTATGAGGGGATGCTTCTCTAGAGGTCCTGGAGGTTTGTGACATCTTATTAGGATAATTCTAGGGAATGCCCTTGGAGCGTTGCTTGCCGCTTTGTGGCAAGGTGGGCAAGATGTAATCAGCCAGCAGAGTCGGGCAGGAATTGGTAGCACACCTATTAGTATATGTTTGAAAGTGTTGTGAGTCTGCCCTCGTTAACAGGGATTACCACATTGTAGAAAATAGAAAAAAATATTATCCTCTCCTCTTCCGCCTTGAGTGGAAAACTTGGTATGGAGAGAGTAGAAAGTCTCTGGGTGGCCAGGAACAAATCAGTAGAATATAGGAGCAATAACTCCGTTAAAGTGAGCAATGAGGTAGATATATGAAGTGCCCACTGTGATACAGGGTGTGAGAGAACAGTTAGTGAAATCACATTTCCATATAGTGACACTGTACAGTGTTGTTTGAAGAAGCCAACACTAGATGGCAGAAGAGTTCTGGTTTCAGCTAGTACACTGGAATGAGATGTCAACAGCAATATTTTGTGCAAACTACAGGAAAGCTCACAGCAACAGAGTTGTAGAGGCAGGGATCCCCTGCACAAGAACATCCAAATATGGAGGGCAGCAATGGCTATTCCAGGGGCTAGTGGAATCCTCTGTGAATAGATGGTGTGAATTCCTCCTCTGGTGTTTGTGTCAGCTGTATGGTGGCTGTGCTCTCTATTGATCCATCTCCTTGCAGGCTATGTGAGGCAGTGTGGAGGGAGAGAGTCCAGTGCAGAGTAGAAGAGCAGGCTGCTTAGAAGAGATTACCCTTGTCCTACCTGCAAGCAGTTCCGTATTGGTAGCTTGTTGTCCAGGCATCCTGGGCTCAGTACTGCACCAGATGCTGCAAGCCCGGTGCTTCCAGGAGTGGGAGCCACAGGGCAATGGGAGTCCCCGGCACCACAGAGGTCCCTCGAGGAGTGGCGACTGTCCATAGTCCAGCTGACAGCCCTGCTTCTGCCTGATGTCATCTCAGCGCAGGCGGCAATATAACAGCAGGCCCTGTATGTAGGCACCCCGTAGGGAGATGTTAGGCCAAAGCCAGGGACATGTCTGGCACTTAAGGGCAGTTAAGTACCCAGTTAGGACGTAGCTCACTGCAGGTGCATCCAAGCACTTTGGCAGCCAAACCATACCCCCCTTCATGTGCTTTTAAAGTATTGCATGTGTTATCTTTTCAGTTGTGTTAGGTGCATAATGTGTATTACATATTATATCGTTTCTGTTAATGTTTAATTAGGAAAAATTATTTGGTACATAAGTAAATTAAAAAATTTTTACTAAACCTTTTCATCATCAAGTTTTGTATTATGTTAATTAAGATTATGTGAAGTCCACGCTGATATTCTTTTACATTTGCATGTCGCATGTGTGTCATATTTTCTGTGTTAAAAACATTATAGAAATCTCTGTTTATTGTGTACATTTACATGTACATTTACAGAACATACTGGACGTGGGTGTTCTCCCTACATTTGTACATATAAAACCACCCATGTCCTGGAAAGAATTATGTTCTAATTATGTGAAAGCTGTCACAAAGTGTGGGACTTACAAGGTCAGATGCTGCCTTTTCCTGAGTTTTACCCACCGCGCTGGTCACGGACCTCCAGTGTGGCCTGCTCTGTCATGCATCCCCGGGGTTCTAGGTTCTGTCTAGGTGCTTTGTTTGGTTCAGTGGTGTGGCCATGTTGGAAGCAGTCAGGTGACCGCTCTGCACCAACTGCATGTTTGCAGGTATAAAGTGCTCCCTATTTAAATCACTGGCAAAAGTCCACCTGTGCCAGTGCATCAAGTACCTATGTGCAACGCTCCTGGTTCCTGAGTCCCTGTGTGACTTCAGTTCTCCCTCTGCTTGTTTACCCTGACATCTCCCTGTGTCTGTTTACTCAAGCCACAGCACTATCTGTAGCAGCATTTCATCTGCAATATTGTGCTGCTCAATCATCTGCTGCACTGCAAGCTCCAGCATTCTGGACCGGATTCACAGATGTGTGTGTATAAAGCACGCAAATAGACGTACGTACATTGCAAGGCAACACCCATGACACTCCCCACGCACGGATGAAATTTTGGCAACTATAACTCTACGTGTGTAGTTATGTACGTGTATAAGTGCCTTACGTACATGCATACATTACTAACAGCGCCCTCAGAAGGCCATTTAAATGCCTCCTCCTGCCCACTTTCACGTAATTTCGCACGTATGGAAAACAAGGAGGAAAGGGATCTAGGAGTCATTATTTCCAGTGACTTAAAGGTAGCCAAGCAATGTAACAAAGCAATGAGAAAGGCAAGTCAGATGCTTGGTTGCATAGGGAGAGGAATTAGTAGCAAAAAGAGAGAAGTAGTGATGCCCCTTTATAAATCATTGGTACGCCCTCACCTAGAATACTGCGTTCAGTTCTGGAGGCCATATCTCCAGAAAGACATAAATACATTAGAGACCGTGCAAAGAAGAGCAACTAAAATGGTCCATGGCCGTTGTAACAAATCATACCAAGAAAGGCTAGAGGAACTAAACATATATAGCTTGGAGCAGAGAAGGGAGAGGGGGGACATGATAGCAGCTTTCAAATACATCAAGGGTTGTGACCAGCTAGAGGAGGGGGCATTATATAAAGGAAGAGGTGTAATAGAACACGAGGATATGTGTATATACTGGAGGGTGACAGGTACAGGAGGGACATTATATAAAAGAAAAGGTGTAATAGAACA
>WWET01000227.1:366708-381095 GCA_011038615.1 Limnodynastes dumerilii
ATTTTGTTTTGATTTAGATGTCGGGGGGGGGGGGAGGGTTCTGGGCAACCAGAAACCCCCCTGGGTGCGCCACTGCTTAACTGGTCATGAACTGACCCTGCTGGGGTGGCATCCACAGTAGGCGTGCCATGGTATTACAATCATCGGGCTGGATCCAGACTTAAGAAAGTGCTTGAAATTAGTTACTCCTGGGCTAAACCATGTTGATTGCAGAGGAGTCATATTTCATCTGTTGCAAACAGTATTAGAGTTGAGAGGTGATGTCTTCTATCCCAAGTCTCAATAACAGTGTGATAGTAAAGCTGGTCAGTATCTGTGTGCAGTAAGCAATTCAAAGATATATCCCTGCATGCAAAGAATACAATTAACTTGACTTCCCCTGCAAGCAACATGGTTTAGCCCAGGAGTAACTAATTGCAAGCACTTACTTAAGTCTGGATCTAGCCCATCAAGCTTATAACCATAAACATCTCTGTGGCTTAGAATAGGGCCACAATTATCTTTGTCTCATACTGCATACTACTGTAAATTATCACAATCCGATGTTTATATTATATACTGTAAGTATATAAGCACTATTAGAGAAAAAATATATTGAAAAAAATGCAATAAATATAATTTAATCATATATTCAGCAGCATAATTATACAACATTATAAATATGCAAAGGACATTAGCAAGACATATGGTGAAAGGGAAGATATGGAATGAATATAAAGAAAACATATGCAAATGATAATGGGGGGCATTGTGACAAAGTTGGTGGCAGGTGGAATGGGTGATTGTATTAACTCAAAAACCTCAATCATTTTTTTTTTAATTGGGCTTGTATTTATTGAATTGTATTTATTAAATTGTAGGCTTGAATGTGAGAATATACATGAAAACAAACTAATTGTGATTATACAGTAATACAATACAAAAGTATCTGACACTTGAATTTTAAAATCCAGGCACTAGATATGAAAGGAAATGCTCTGTATCAGTTACTCTCAGTGACTGATCCACAGATTTTATTTATGCTGTTTATGAATTGATAGACCTAACAAACAAGAACAGAATGTCTATACACTACGCTGCAAAATATTTATTCACTTGTAAAGAGGGCAATATTTTTTATGCTCACTGCACTAAATTGGTGGTGACGGTGACAATAGCAGTAATGGGGAGAAATCTTGTTGCAGATATACAAGGCACAGTGGCATGATAATTGCTACCATCCTGCAGACCTGGAAGACGCTCGCTGACATGTTGAGTGAAATGCAACACTATTTTAATAACGGTTTTGAAGGAAATCAGAAAACTTAATCATGTGTAGACAGAGGGTTAAGAAGCAATGTAACAGACTATTAACTTTAATATAAATATGTAATATAAGCATATGCAGACAGTCATTAGCATATATTCATGAGAGCATTGTAGCATACAGGCAAATGGATTTATAGAGTAGGATGCTAACATTGAATCACTGGGTCACAGAGTCATATGCTCAGCTTAGGGAGATTGACATTCATGTAAACCATTTTTTTTTGTCTTTAATTTAATTCTAGTTACTGGTTGTAGAGTTGTGACTGTGTTGTGTTTTATCACTGCAAGAAAACTATTTTGCAATTTAAAGTAAAAATACAAAATGTTATATTTTACCACAAACAACACACAAAACTGATGAAACACTGTCTATAAATATTCTATGCAATTATATAAAAATGTAAATGTTGTAAACAAAAATTCTATAATATAAGGCCTGTTTCAGTGGGTATATGGTAGATAGGCATGTTTTGAAAGAAGAAAGGATGCCAGAAAGATGATGCTCTAACCAGGGATGACTTTTCCCCTTTCTTGTACAGTTTATATGCTCTCATTAGCTTTTCTATTGCTTTGCATTGAGCAGTAGTGTGTATTGTATAGAGATGAGCACCGACCCCAGTGTTTTGGTTTTGGATCTGTATTCACTTTCTTATTTTTTCTCCTAAAGCATTATTCATATGAATAACATTCATTTCCAGTTATTCCTAGTCAAACTGGACCACATCACAGTTCACAAAATTGAGGTTGGTTGGTACATGCTACCAGTGCTTTTTTTGTTAGAGAAAAGGTGCCGGAACTCACATCAACTCACACACGACCACACAACCTCACAAGCCAAGTAGCGCCACAAGCTGAGCAGTGCCAGCACAACCAGCGTGGACGAAGCACGAATGCCTAGGACTCTACATACAAGCAGCTGCATGCACTGTTTTAATGATTTTGCCGCCAAAACTTTTAAAACTTGGAAAATCCGTCGACAAAATGTGCTGGAACTTCATTCCTGTGCGTTCTATGATAAAAAAAAAAAGCACTGCATGCTACCATATACTATCTAGTATCCCACTCTCAACTTTGTGACATTTGTCAAATGTAGTCTCATGTATTGCTATTGTTATATAACATATGAAAAGACAATATCTATGGTTCCTTCCACAGTAAATATATACATAAATTCTATAGTTTGTAAAATGTTTTTTTTTAAAAACTATTGTATAAATAAAGAGGAAAAATTGTGAACAGGACTCACTGCATGTCATTATTTTGGGCCTACTAATGCATCTAAATCATGGTAAATAAAAAATTTATAAAAATTTTAAAGAGACGTGACAATTTACATACCAAAACAGTATACTAAGACAAATGTGCATGTATAAAGAGGATTTCCATTTAAGAGAGATTGCCCAAAACACTTATCCAACATTAACAGAATGGCAGAAAACATAAAAGATTGTGAACATTTCGAGTGAAGGGAACAATAAAACAATGGTTTTTGGCCTTTTAAATGAGGTACACTTAAGTTTTAACAAAGACATAATTTTCAGTTATAAGTTTGTAACATTCACAAATTAACAACTGCTGAAGTATAACTGCAAAAATAATTAGATTTGATACAGATACAGATTTTTATTTTAAAACCTTAGATAAATCATTGATATTCTGTGAAGCGCCTACCGGCATTATGATCCCTTCTCCCTTGAAGTACACTTGTAGAACTGTGTAAGCACACAATTCAGATCAGCAATACAATCGTACTGAACACCTATGCACCTGGGTTACGTAACTTGCCTGTCGTTTTTAACTCTGGATACAGCTCTAAGTCCAGGTTACAACAATATAGTCATATGCAGGTCTTTATATGCCATTCTAGGGCTTTTAATAAATCCTTTTCATTGTCTTCTTTTAATTTATTACATAAGGTATAATTGTAATCAAAGAGCGGTCTTGGGTTTTAACCATAGGGAACAAAAATAAAACAGCTAATAATTTACTTTTTAGAGATGTAGACAGAGGTTTACACAATATAGCACAATTCATTTATATATATATATATTCATTTTTAGGCAATCTTTTGGATAAGCTAAATGATTGCGATTTCTTTGATGATGACATCCAGTCCTCCATTTTGTTCCTCACTGTCCATGATGCTGTGCTACATTCACTATCCAAGAGAGGAATACCTTATTGCCAAGATCATAAAGCTATAAAGGTATAAAACATACTGGACATCTTTGCATTATGATAGCAGAATGTAACTGTTCCCAAAAACAAGTTTTATATCGGTATTATTGGTATAATATTATATTGAATGATTTATTTTTATGTTTCCAGGAGAAAGAACTTTACATATACAGAAATGAATATATGAATGGAAACATACACAACAGACATCACACTGTGAGTAAATGCTTTTAATTGAATTATTTTAGCATTAACTTCAAAGAACCCAGTTAATCAAAGAGACACCTACCGGTATATACAATACCTCACAGTCTTAAGCATGTGTTACAACCTAAAATATGGAAATCTGAAAACACAGTTAGGAGCAGATGGCCATAGCAGAGAGTTTTATAAGCTAAATTCAGCTCTGGGGCTGCCTGTCGTATATCACTACCCTATTAAGCACAGAGTACAAATAGGACTGTTTGCTCAGACCATAATAAGACTGACTGCATCATAGCTCTCAACAGGACAAAGTAAATCCCATCTGTTTATGCCCAACCTTCATCCAGTCATGCCCACAAATGTCCATACTCCGACCACATCCCCATATGCCCTGCCTTTATGCTGCATGCAAATCGGGACAGTCCTGAAAATAACTGGACCGTTAGGATGAACGCTGCATACTAAGGCTTGAATTTCACATTTGCTGAATAATTACACTTTATAATCATATTAATGCTTGTTATTTAGGGTTCTTTTATCCTTATAGCAGATTCGGCTACATATGAAATGGTAGCACAATTGTTCATTTAAAATGAACTCTCATAAAAAATGTATTTTGATACAAAAGTATAAGCTACAGTGAGAGGCAACATTTATAAATGACAAATGTAAATGACAGTCTTCTGCTATGTGCCACATAGGTTTGGTTAGTAATGTATTGCTTTTTGGATATATTCCTGTTTCTTAACATTCTTCTCATTGATATCTTCATGTTTTCAGGCTCGTCATGAAACTGAATTTTAAAGCATATCATTTGTCTGCAACATAAGTTCAGGAATTGCGTGAAGGCTATGCAGCAGCAGAAGACTGTTGTACAACAAACCAAATGAATTCCTGGATAACTGTAATATTATAATATACTCCATTAGTAACACGAGGCAGGATCTCCTGGTGCATTTTAATAAGATAGCAGCTGCTTTTGTGTATTGTGCAAGCGTACATATCCATCACACCCACATACCCTCCAACTGTACCTATTTAGCAGGTACAGTACCGTTTTTTAATGATCTGTACCGGCTAGGTACAGTACCGTTTTTTAATGATCTGTACCGGCTAAAAAGGCTCTTGTCAGTGTACAGTATAAGCCTTCCCTCTTTGTCAGTGTACAGTATAAGCCTTCCCTCTTTGTCAGTGTACGGTATAAACCTTCCCTCTTGATATGTACCCATTCAGACTTCCACAAGTTTCCACATGCTTGAGTTGGAAAAGGTAAGGTAGCCTCTGGCTGTTCTAGATCTGTACGTGCTAGTCTGAGTAGTAAAAATGCTAATGCAGGGATGTCTCAATGCAAGCCATCAAGATTTTCTTTATCAAGAATATGATTGCATAAAAATCAAATCCAGCCCATTGTCCTCACCTAAAACAAGGCACCACTCATCAATCACTGCATAACTCCACAAGCCATACACAGAGAATGGAGAATAGGGGATGTATTCCAAAATATGAAACATCTTCGCACACACACACAATTGAAAGTAGTCACAGCGCTCCCTTTAAAACCACAGGGTCTGATCCAGAGGCACACAAATAGAAATGCAACAAGGATGCCATACATACAGGCAAGAATTGCTCTGAATGGCAATGCGTGGGCACAAAGCAGCCAGGCTCAGTTCAGGTATGTGACCTAATACGTTGCACAGAAATAGGGTGGTACACTGTATTTTATACCAAAAAAAAGATTATGAATAGTGCAAACACTTTATTTGCAATGTAAACACACTAAACAATACAAAAAAATGATTTGATCTAAAAAAAAGATTATGCAAAAATGATTATTTTTTATTATTATTGTATACAGTATATTAAATATTGCAGTGTTACAGCTTCAGCAAAAGTTGAATAGGGCTTCAGAAATCATGAAATCTTTGTTTACTTACCAATTAGCAGCTAATGGCTTCCTGTAGAGATCAGACAATGGAACTGACATCACCCTTTCAATGTCCTACATTAAGAGTTTATGAATCCTGTGAATTGAATGGGTGATGTTAGCTTTATTGTCTGATATCTGCAGGATAGAATATATCACAGTAAAGGCTAATAATGCAGTACTTCTTAGTGGGCTGCTCAACACAGATAGTGGGAGGAAAACACACTCGACTTCCCTGAGTAGAAGTCAATATTAGAAACAATGTATCAGTGTCTTAAGTGGGTGTGGGTCCCCGGAAAGGGGTCATTGGATACCCTAGTCAAAGCTTTATACTGGCACCCATCTTCCTTCCCGGCCACCCATAGCATTGATTACTTGTACTCAATGGCTCAATGGCTCCTGCATAGTAGAATACTATGCATGAGTCATGGTTTAGGTGACCTCCTGCAGCAGAGATTACTTTGCATACTCAGCTGTCATATCCCAGGGACATGCAGCTGAGAAGGTAAAGTAAGCACCACTCCAGCTGGTTAGTTGAGCCGTGTCTTGTGTGTTCCGCAGTGATTGCCAGTGTTAGGGTCTCTCAGCATCTCCGTACCACCCCCATTCCTCCACCTCGGGCCTGTATAAATTATTATTATTACTATTATTATTATTATTATTATTATTATTATTATTCCATTCAAAATTGGTACATTCATTACCATGTATTACAATTTCAATTCAAAATGTCTTTAGCAGAAGTTTATTCATATATATATTTTTTGATATTTTCTCATATTCATATATCTAGTCCTGGAAGAATGAGTTCATCCATTCAATGAGATCTCCCAAAAGGCTGGCAAATAGTATTTTACATTTTTGTTAATAAGAAGCTTCAGTAATTAGCATAATGAATTATACTGTTCATTAAGGTGGGGAACAGAGGCAGTACCAGGCAGTAATCTAAGGTTTCTGTTATGAAGTAGACTTGATTTCTTTGTAAACTATGGGCCGTATTCACAGATCCGTTTTCACGTGGAGTTGCGTGCATATTTTTAGGATCGGATGAACTGCGCGTGCGTAGTAACTTTATTTACGTTGTTAGCGTTGAATTTGCACACAGAAGTCCATTGGGCATGTACTTGGGAATCGCACTTGGGGACATACGTGCAGAGGGGCGTGGTTGAAATCCAAATGTTCAAAAGAAAGTGGGCAGGGGATGCATTTAAATGGGCATTTGAGGGCGCGGTTAGATAGACACGCACGTACAGTACGCCTATGACTACACTCATAGACATAAGGGTGCCCTATGGCACTCGTAAGTCAACGAAAACTCGTCAGTGCGAGGGAAGTGTCATGGGTGTTGGTGGGTGTTGCCTTGCTACGTGCGTGCGTATAATTACTTACTTTTAAAGAACGGATCTCTGAATACGGTCCTATATGCTTATTATTATGATTGTTTTTTTCATGTATCATAATCATTTTATCTTGTTTGTAGTGATAAAGAATTACTCTATAGAATTATCAAAATTATTATATTTATAAAAGGAAAAACCTTTATAAATTCAAAACCAGCACATACAAAATAATGCAATTAACATTACTTATAGTAGTTAGCTAATAAAAAAAAAGTCAGACAGCACTAAAATAATTATTGTGACACAAAAAGAAATTATGGAATTCATAGAAGAACTGAAGGTTATTTAATAACATTTTGTTGACTCTCTTTTACATTTGTATTTTTAAACGTCAGTTACTTTTATCGTATGTTATTTACTTTAAATAAATTGCCTGGAAAACTGCTTGAAACTCTTATATTACTCCCTATATTACATTGCATCCATCTTTTTTATAGAGGCTTAATGACAGGTATGATTTAATGAATGGATATACAATCTACATGCATTATTCTCTAGTTTGTTTTCAGTTTACATTGTATACAGAAGCAATGACACTTACAGACCGCTAGGTGGCAGTTGTGTCAAAGGGCCTGATCCAGACTAACTATGTAGCGCTGAGCGTACTAACGCTCAGCGTTACATCGTGGGAATCCCCCTGCCCTATCTTATTTACACTCCCTTACGCCAGCTGAAGCCTACCCTAACTTCAGCCGGCGTAAGGGACTGTAAATACGCTGGGACGGCGGCGTTAGTACGATAACGCCGCCCTCCCAGCCTCATTACCCTCCCTCCCCCCGCCTCCCTGCTCTAACCTCAGTGTAGTAACGCTGGGGGACGCCCCCTCCAGCGTCACTACGCTGCGCCTACGGACGCCCGATCGTTGATCAGGCAACATTTGCCCGGCGCATGCGCAGATCGGCTTTTCAGTCGATCTTACGCTTACGCCCGCCGTAGCTAGTACGGCGGGCGTAGGTCTGGATCAGGCCCAAAGACTTTAACGGAATATGGTTATATTCTCATTTCAAATCTGTTTTTAAAGTTACAATTACATGATAAAAGAAAAAGTGTATTTTTGTGGCAGGTCATCCTGGTTTTATAATTATCATAAAATAAAATGTAACATACTGTAATTCTGTTGGAATAAAAGTTTCCTGATTTGAAGCTTTTTTATTAAAATGAGCAGTGCAGAGCAGTGAGAGATTTTTTTTTTAATATATAAGTGATCAACAGTCTAGTGCAGTGATTCCCAAACTGTGCGCCGCAGCTCCCAGGGGTGCCGCGACACTCTGACTGGGGTGCCTCGGAATCTTTCTATTTCCTATTGTATTCTATTGTATTTTTGTCTTAGGGGTGCCTTGAAAAAAAATATGGAGACCCTAAGGGTGCCTCGAACTGAGAAAGTTTGGGAACCACTGGTCTAGTGGATATATTAAAAAAAAAAATTTTTCTTTGACTTTTCTAAAATATTTTCATAGGAGAGAAAAAACATTTTAGCCAAAAAAAAGGTACATTATACAAAAACTGCCCAAACTAAAAGAAACACTTTCTTATTTGTTGTTTGTAGTATTAAAGGTCGCACCAAACTCTGCTTTTTTCCCACAAAATGAAAAATAATTGTTTCTAAAAACTTAAGAGCAATTAGAGATACCTGTGTATCAGAAAGGATAGCTCTCTCTCTCTCTTTGTTCACTGTAAAGCTACAATTTGCTAATTACTACTATCTTCACCATTATGAATTTCTTACATATATATTATACTCTGTGTTGCATAATTTACTATATTAAATAAAAAACCCTGATGGACCTATCGTTTTTAATTGCATTCATTGCCAACCACTTTGTCAGAAAGTTTTTCTATTCCACAACCTCTGTTTTCCAAATAATATTCAATTTCATTATTATAACTTTAACAGAGCTACATGCATTTGTATGACTTAATTGTAACTTTCTGTGTTATATTTTGTATTCTTCAAGTAGTAAGGATTTTATGAGGCTTAATCTCACCTAATCAGGGGCATCAGAATAGGGGGGAAGAGGGTGATTTGCCAATGTGAAGGAGGCGTCATTGGGTGTGGGTCTTCGTAGCGAATGGCCCTATTTTGAAAGGGCTGTTCATTTCCAGCCTTGATGAGGAATCGATCGCCGGAGCACCGAACACAGTGCTTCGATAGCTGTTTTCTCCAGTCCGCTCCCTAACCCAAACCCTAAGTATGCAAATCACATATTCACCCATTCAAAAATTCTGAAAGGGCGCTCAATCGAAATAGGGACAGGTGAAAAGCAACTTTTGGCTGTCCCTATTTCGCAATGCGAGCCCTCGCAGTGGGGACTCGCAACGGCGCCATCTGGGGGAATAGACTGAAATGTGAACATTTCAATCATATAGACTCATTAGTGTTGAGATACATAACATATACTGTATATTGCTAGCCAGCAGATCACCGATAAGTCTAAATGATGAGTATAGCTGAAATTCCAGCACTGTGCATTCCCCTCTTCTCTCCTCTTCTTACCTCCACTCTCAAAGCATCTGCCTCTGCTCTTCTTTCCTTCTCCCTCCAATTCTAAAGTGAAGTCAGTATAATGTTTACTCAGTGAGCCAGAAAAGGGCCACAACACAGAGAAGACTTTAAGGTATGTAAACAGAGATTTAATTTGTAGCTGCTCTTAAATTCAAGAGAAACTCATAAGGAAGGATTTGATTTCATAAAAAAAATAGCTATGCCATTTGGTAAAAACAGAACCTACACTAAAGAGATGGCTTGCATTCATCTTTAATGAGAACTGAAATTCTAAGGCAGCAGTTTGTATTATGACAATTTGAATTAGAAGAGGTGGGCAGTGGAATAAATAATGCAATAACCTGATCTCTACCCAAGTGACCAGGCACTTCTGACAGGAATCATGTCCATATCAACTTAAGTCAAATGGAAAAACAAAATAAACATTGATGAAAATAAAGGGAAGAATTGGAGATACATAATGCTTCTTCTCAGAGCCATGTGTGCAAATGCTAGAAACTAGAAAATCCCTATCCCCGAAATAATTCTTATAATGACAAGGGATAACCTGTATATTGTGGGTATTACTGAATCATGTTACAATAAAAATCATGTCTGAGACCAATACTGGGATATCATTTATTTAGAAAGGTTAGAGTAGGAAAACTGTTGGAGGGTCATTAATGTACTGTCTGTTAAGGAATTTCTTTAATAAGGAGTTTTGGAGAAAGAAATCTTAGCCACTTTGGGTAACATTAGAAATCAAGGGGGTAATTGTTCATACTGAGGTGATATATAGACTGTAAGAACATGTAAGAACATGAGGACATGGACAATGTCATTTTGCAAGACATCACTAAAATGGCATTAAAAGGGAAGGTCTCATGGGAGACTTTAATCTACCTGATGCCAATTAGGGTGAGTCTTCTGTGAGTGCCACAAGAAGTAAGCATTTAAGGAGATTGAACATCCTTTAAACAATTCATGAGAGAGCCCCTTGCAAGAATGCAAACTTAGATTTGGTGTAGTCCCCCAGCTTAAAAATGGAAGCAGGGAAGACACAGCCAATTACCATCCCTTGACCCTTTCTTCAGTCGTAGGGAAGCTGATGGAAACATTAATAAATTTACAATATCTTAAATCCATACATTTACACCATAGCAAGCAGTGTTGATTTACTGGGGGTAGCTCATGTAAATCATATCTTACTAATTTATTTGACTGGGCCTCTAGGTCAGAAAGCTAATGAATGGGTACGTTGCCAAAAAAATAAATTCGGCATACTTACCTATTCATTATAAAATCTATCTAATTAGGCAGATTTTCGAAATAGAGACAGCCAACAACTAAGGGTCAGAGTTGCTGGCAAAAAAGGTTCTTTTAGAAATAGAGACAGCCGAATAGTTGATATGACATTTAATATACTAAAGTTTGAGGTAGTACATATCCAATAGTAAATATTGAGGAACATTAGCAACAGTCACATGGCAAATTATTATTGAGCCAAAAGTTTCCATACTTCCAATGTCCATTCAGTATTTAGATTTAGATAAGACATATGAAAAGCACAATGGCTCCGATCCATATCTTGTGTGCTGTTATGGACGATTTGATACGTTCAAGCCACATCTGCAAGTAAATGAGACATCTGTATGGGAAGTAATACAATACACTAGCGGCAATTCAATATTTTGCTGGACAACAATCAAACTGTTGGGTACTAAATTAGCTTCTTAATGAGTGTGCCCCTGACTTAGACGTGACTTACAGTAGGTGCAAATTTTCTTACATAAAGTAACCTCTATGGTCGTCTGACCAGGATCAGGTGCACTTGCTTGGAGCGCCTGTACTGTACATTGACTACGTCCCTCCACCCCTCCTTCCCTTGACATGCCCCAGTTCTAAGCTTGTGCAAATCACGCTAGCTGGCGTGCACTCTGATCTGGAGCATGGACAATGGGCCTGATCCAGACCTTTGCAGCCCAGCGGTAATACGCCGGGTGTAAGCGTAAGATCGGCTGAAAAGCCAATCTGCGCATGTGCCGGCCAGATGTTGGTCAACGTTACTACGAAAACACACGATCTATGAACGGACGTCTGTAGTATCACCGTAGTAATGGCTGAGGGGGCGTCCCTCGCCGTTACTATGCACATGTCAGTTTAGGTGGGCAGGGGGTAGTAGTAATGAGGGAGGGAGGGGTTTCAGGTTATATGCTCCTGTGCGATCGTATTTTCCCTCGCTTAGGCTGGTTGAAGTTAGGGTAGCCTTCAGCTGGCGTAAGCGAGGGAAAATACGCTCGCACAGGGGGGAGTGTCTGGGGGAGTGCACGCCGATACGCTGTACTTTACTAAGCACAGCGCAACGGCGTAGGTCTGGATCAGGCCCAATGTCTCTAAGTGGTAGCAGTACTATGAACTAGTTTTTTTTGTGTATAACAATCTCTGTATCACACTAGTAACAGGTTGAGAAAGTAATATGATAAAGGGATTTATAACTATATTTAACTCCAAAGTTCAGTTTCGTGGAAAATAATCAATAGGAAATGTATGTGAAATATTCAATAGGGTTCAAACTGAGCCAGATTGTACTATCAGATTAGGAATTAATTATTAACACACACAAATGACGCAAATAATTTCTAATTAACAGCTTTTTAAGTGATGTACATTGTTAAAATAATAGAAATACAATAAATAAATATTCACTAAGTTCTAGACACAAATAAAACCTTTCAGGCACTCCTAGTAAAGTCAATGACAAAAGAAA
Organism: Limnodynastes dumerilii; assembly: GCA_011038615.1. NCBI lineage: Eukaryota > Metazoa > Chordata > Amphibia > Anura > Limnodynastidae > Limnodynastes > Limnodynastes dumerilii. The sequence continues at coordinate 378,975 of WWET01000227.1, forward strand.
AATCATTCTCCCTTGTGTAGTCAGGTGGGTGAGACGCCTTCATTTTATACTGTCATTCGGTAACAAATAAATCAATCAATCAAATAAAAAATGACTTCTTTGTTTTTGCTTTTTTGTTTTTAGAAATTGTATATTTGTCTATCATTTAAATGTTATTATTGCCATATATTTAAACATTGACATTCTGGGCCGGATCCAGGCCTGATAACGTCACGTCACTTACAGACGCAAGGTGAATAAGTGGCCTGATTTGACTGGAGGGCGCATGCACTCTCCAGATGTTACGCTAAGGTTACTCAGTTTCATACGTACCCATTTGGCCTGTGCTTCCCCTCTGCCCGTTAAAGTGGGTTATTGTACAGTGTGGGAGGGAGCTCCACTGATCCGCACAATGGACTTAAGGCAGGCTTATGGCAGCTTACACTCGCACAAGAGAGGGGAGTGACGGGGGGCACACACTGCCCTCTCTCTGTCGGACGGACAGACAGACCCCCACACATACAGAAAGCATGCGGGGGTCTGCATTCAGTCCCATGTCTTTGAACTGGGTCATCTTTCATGATTCATTTGGTTTAATCTGTCATTCACTTAGATGAACACATTGCCAGAGATAGAGCATCATGCAGAAACAATCTAATGATCAGAACTTTTGATATATTTTATGTTATTTATTGACAGGTTTCTATATAGTAAAATCTTATTATGAAGCACTTTTCAATTTGAAACAATGATTAGACAGACAGGTTGGTTGAATAAGGGTTCTGCTTGCAAGCTTTCACTATAGGATATAGGTTTAATAGTTGGGGACTACTAATGTGTTTATGTTTGGGCAAAGATGCTCATGAAGAGTATGCGCACAACATGACTGGCTGAGCTACATCATAAGAAGAGCAGAGTCCCCATACTATTATACTTAAGAGACATGACACTTGGGTTGAGTCCTTTCTTAGTCAATTCACAGTATATGGGATCTTACTCAATGCATAGCAAATTACATTTCTATACTTCTGTGAACTTCTGTGCATTTGAGTTTAAAAAAAAAAAAAAAAAGGTTGGCCTGTCTGAAGATCTTATATGTGATTATGTTTTATTTGTTAGCATTGCTTTTATGTGGAATTGGGATTTTTGCCGCAGTATACCATGTAATCAGTAGGTGGAGACAGAGAGTGCATATAAGTAAATACCTTTCATATTTAGAAATCTAATGGCTCTCTTTTCTTGTTTCCATTTGTATAAGTTTTTACTAGAATAGTCTTAAGATTAATTAGCTTTCCCAGCTACAATATAAATGTGAATTTTTACGAGGGTAAGTTTTTGCTTCCAATTCAAGTCCATGTTTTGCTATTCGGATTAAGGGGCCTGATCCGGACCTACGAAGCCCGGCGTTAATATGCCGGGCGTAAGCGTAAGATCAGCTTAAAAGCTGATCTGCGCATGCGCCGGCCAGATGTTGGCCGGCATAACTACGGCAATGACAGCTCAAGGAGCGGGCGTCCATAGTAGCAGCATACTAATGGATATGGGGGGTGTTCCTCGACGTTACTACGCAAAGGTTAGTGTAAGTAGGCGGGGAGAAGTAGGGTAATGAGGGAGGGAGGGTTTTTAGTAAAAACGCTTTGGTCCCAGCCTATTTACCCTCGTTTACGCTGGCTGAAGTTAGGGTAGCATTCAGCCGACTTAAGCAAGGGTAAATACACAGGGACAGGGGGAAGAGTCTGGGGTAGTGCATGCCGATACGCTGTGCTTTAGTAAGCACAGCACATCAGCGTAGGTCTGAATCAGGCCCAAGATGTGTGTGCATGGGAGGACAATATGTCCACAACTAAAATTATTCAAGGAACAGAGGGAAAAATTTGAAGATTATTATTATTATTATTATTATTATTATTATTATTATTATTGATTAGAGATTTATCTAACTACATCATGGACCTGAACCAGATTTCTGTGAGTATGAACTGTGAATTGGTATCTCACGGAATTAGAAATATGCAGCATGATTGGGAAAATAGGATGAGAGGTATAACACAGCAGCCTCTGTAAGTTACATGTTTCAAATGTTTTAATTGAGTTATTATTATTATTATTATTATTATTAATAAATCAATTTAAATTGACTTC
>WWET01000227.1:383440-394106 GCA_011038615.1 Limnodynastes dumerilii
GGAAAGAGGCCGTGCTACGAATCTTTTCAGCCAGGGGTTCCATAGCAACTGCAAAGATTAATGGAGAGAGGGGACACCCTTGACGCGTACCATTGGTGATCCGAAAGGGCATGGAAAGGAAGCCATTGCAGAAGACGCGGGCCTGAGGAAGTGTATACAACGCTAAAATGGAATGCAATATAGGACCCTGAAAACCAAATTTGAGGAGAACCTGCTGCATATAGCCCCAGTGCAGGCGATCAAAGGCTTTCTCCGCATCTAGTGATAGGAGAAGCCCCTGAGAGCCGTTATTGTTCAAAAGTTCCACTACATCCAAAACCCTTCTGGTCACATCAGAGGCTTGCCGGTCACAAATAAACACTACTTGATCTGGCTTAATTAAGGATGGTAATAAGGGGCTTATTCTGTTTGCTATCAACTTAGCATAGATCTTCAAGTCCACATTTAACAGGGCGATGGGTCTGTAATTTTGTGGCACTCCAGGATCCTTGCCAGGTTTGGGGATAGTCACAATTTGAGCCATAAGCATTTCAGCAAGAAAATGATCCCCCTTAGCTACCTCATTAAAAAGATCTGTCAATAGGGGAACTATGTTATCTTTAAAAGCTTGGTAAAATTCGACCGTAAAGCCGTTGGGTCCTGGGGCTTTCCCCTTAGGGAAGGAGGTAATAGCCAGAGTCACTTCTTGAGCAGTCCATGGGGAGTTCAAATACAGCAGGCTCTCCTGAGACAGAGAGGGCAACGGAACGTTAGCTAGGAAGGAACTGATCGTCTCCGCCGTAGGCTGAAAGAGGATATCGTCCACCTGTAAGTTGTATAATTGTGAATAATACTCAGCGAAACAGTTAGCAATATGGAGGGGGTTGGCTATTTTATCCCCCCCCAGGTGAAACCAAATGCTTCACACGGTGGGAAGCTTGGCGGGCTCGAAGTTTTCGTGCCATTCTACCTGGTCTATTAGCTGAAGAGTAATAGCGCTGTTTTAACTTTGCAAAAGTTACCTGTGTACGAGAGGTCAATAGATTTAATAAATCCTTGCGAGTCCTATCAAGTTCTAGTTGAATTTGGGGGGTGGGGGAGATTTTATGATCTAGTTCTAACCTGGAGAGTTTTAACATCAACCCTGAATTGGCTAATGAATTTTGACGACGAGTTCGGGCGCCCAGCTGAATGGCCACCCCTCGCATAACCGCTTTCAGAGTACACCGATGGTTCGCGGGACAGGTTTGTTCGGGAACATTATGATGGAGATACTCCAAAATAGCATCACTCAATTCCTTCTTGAGAAGGGGATCGGCAAGTAGGTAGCCTGGAAAACGCCATGGCCTAGGTGGCAACCTATGCGTCTGGGGGTCCCAGACCAATACCACAGAGGCATGGTCCGACCATACTCTCGTAAGAATATTTGCTGACGCGATTCGCTGGAAGGTCCATTTATCTGTTAGAATCAGGTCGATTCGCGAGTACGTGTTATGGGGAGGCGAAAAGTAAGAAAAATCTTTACAACCTGGGTGTAATACTCTCCAAACATCAAACAGTTCAAACTCGTGGAGCATTTTAGCAAATGGAATAGCGGAGGGATCCCTGGTCCCGGAAGACCTATCCAACTTGGGGTCTGGAGCCAAGTTAAAGTCCCCCATAACAATAAGAGAACCCCTTCTGACCTCCAGAATATGCTCAAATAGGGATCTAAGAAAGGGAATTTGGTGTGTATTGGGTGCATACAAAGAAACGATTGTGACATCCTGCGAGTCTAAGGTGCCCACCAGAATAACATACCGACCATTCCTATCTACGATTTGGGAAGTTAAAGTAAATTGTAGCCTAGCGTGGATCAGAATCGCCACGCCATTCTTCTTAAAAGGGCCATTGGACATAAAGCAGAGGGAGTATCTGTGATTCTTAAAACTAGGGGGTCTACAGGACGAGAAATGTGTTTCTTGAAGGCCCACTATACCTGCCCCCTGCGAATAGAAGGAAGCTAGAGCTAGGCGTCTTTTGGAGGGGCTATTCAGTCCTTTAACATTCAAGGAAAATACTTTAACCATGGTGTAGGTAAACCAAAGATAGACAGGTAGTAAACTCTAATGGCCATAATTTGAGTGCAGTGAAGATAATCCTCAGTGGGAGGGGAAGTTTGAACAGGCAGTGCAACATTAATCGGGAAAAGGGAGAAAAAAAAATTGGGGGAGGGAAATAAACCAAACAAGCCCAGTATATCGGGCTGACATGGGCGCCACAAAGGGACGTATGGCGCCGCTTCCCTAGTGGGGGCGGAGTCCTGCATAAAGGGAACAACAGGGGGACATCCCCAGGGTGGTCACAGAAGCAACTTAAATACACCGTTACAATTTTACTAACTACCGTAAATCTAGTCTGGGTACATAAACATTTTCTAAACATGAATACTCAACTGAAGCCATCTGGGACAATACAGAGATTTAAAGCAATAAAAAAAACTTACAACATTGCAATCAGGAGGTCTAACACCTCTGCAAATCTATACAATTAAACTGTACTTAGACTGCACTTTTAAGTCTATCAATTTAAAACAGGCAAGTACGACGATCAACAATGAGAAGCACAGGTCACTCACGATCCACTGCTACTACTCAGGCACTCGGGACCAGTCCGCCGGGACCGAAGATGGACGACTTGGTTGGGAAACTTGCATCGGGACGTTCCAAGCAGCGAGTAGCGGACCTCTCTCCTCCACAGAAGAGATTGTATGAAGCTTGTTCGAGTGTCGCACCAGCAGCTTCACGGGAAATCCCCACCTATAGGGTATGCCCTGGGCTCTGAGAGCCGTGGTGACAGGGCGGAGATCTCTTCTGCGAGCGAGGGTCGCCGCGGATAGATCTGGGAATATCTGCAGGTCCCCCAATAGGTCAGAGTCGTCCGATTCCCTTGCCGCCCGGAGAATATTCTCCTTGGCGTGGAAGAAATGAATCCGCATCAAAGTATCCCGCGGCTGTGATGGAGGGGCTAGATTGGATTTGGGTAGTCTATGAATTCTGTCGATGAGGAGGTCTCGTTCCGGAGCATCAGGAAGGAGTTTGCGAAATATACCGGTTGCAAAGGTTGAAAGCTCGTTGCTTGTAATCGCTTCCGGGATAACACGTATTTTAATGTTATTTCTTCGTGAACGGTCTTCCAAATCTATCAATTTGAGCTTGAGACTATCCATTTCCTTCTGGAGAGCATCGTGCGAGTCGATGAGCCCATTGTGCGATTGAACTACCTCGCCCAGCTTGTTCTCAAGATGGTCCGTACGATCTCCAAGATCCCTTATCTCTTCTTTAATTTCTTTGAGGGATTCTCTAATATCCGCATTGATGTCCGCTCGCAAGCAGTATTTGATGCATAGCCTTGACCGTTAGAGGCTCATCTGAGTTGGGGTCAGGGACTGACAGGGCAGGGAGTGAAGGAGTCTGTGAAGATGGTTGTGGAGGGGATGGAGAAGGTCTTCCTGTTGGAGGAGGTTTCTGAGGAGGCTGCGAGTGAGGGGAGCGAGGTTAGATGCGCACCGGCGGTTGCAAAGGAGAAGGCTTGGGCTTTCTTGCAGGCATAGTAGTAAGGAGATAATGTAGACTTGAAAATATGGTTGAAAAGTAGCAAAGAGAACAGTCTATATCCATAGATGGCCCCAAGTACTTTAGTTTAGTAAGACATAAAAACAAACACCCCAGGGATGCGCAGCGCCGAATGACACACTGGACAGATAGCTGGAAAGCACTTTGTATATTTGAAGTATGATTACTACGCACCCCCGAATACTGCACCCAGGAGGTTGAATTATAGATATAGGGAGAACTGTAGGGCCTCCTCTGAGTGGAGTGAGATTGAATGACTGGAGGATGTAATAGCACTGCAGAAGGGCAGCTGGCACACATGCAGGATGAGAGATTGGGTGGAGAGGGTCTGCTTAAGAATATCCCACTCACTCAGACATGTAAAAGTATAGAGACAGCACTGCTGGCAGAGGGGTCTGTGCTATTATAGTCCCTGTGTTAAATGGCTCTGTATAGTGGGTATTTAACACTTGTTGACCTCCCAAGATGGCGCCTGTCACCTGTATGGCCCTCTCCCGCCGGGAACCAGCTGATATAGCGTGGGGAGATATGGATGGGGTCCCACAGGCTTGTCTGCTCTTTGCAGTCGCTAGAGGCAGCACCGCAGACCAGGATGATTCCACCGCGGCTACCCGCACAGACTCACACGGCGCCGGAAGGGTCCGAAGCTGGGGAAGGTCCCCCACAATTCCCCAGGGAGCAGGCCCACACCGGAGTCCACCCGCTGTACTCTCCACGCAGACAGTCCCCGCAGAGATGGGGAACGCAGGCCCGCAGTCCGCTGCACTGCCACAGACCGCGGGCTCCGGAGAGCACCGGAACAGCTCCCGAGGGCCGCCGACAGCGCACCACAATCGCAGGGATCTCCGGAGGAGGCAATAAAGGTTGGGGTATAGGGATGATGGGGCAATGAAAACTTAAAGAGGGGTTTTTAGGGCTATGAAGGCAGGAGCTGGCCAAACACACGTCCGCTCCCAATTATTATTTTTTTTATGCATTTGTTTAAACCCTTAGCATAGCTAGAGCCAAGTACAGCTGAATGTAACTAACATCAGTCATTTTAAATGTTTAATGCATGCTGTATAGGAAAACCTACATGAAGTTATAAAAAGGCATATTTCTGCCATCTTGTATATATTTTGTATATCTTCCCTCTGGCAAGTAATCCATCTTTTTTTATATAGTTCAAAATATTCCATTCTGTGTGCCATAATTTTACAGATATGACTTACATCAAAATGCGATAACATAATGTGATAAAATAAAATTAGGCGCAAAAAGCTGTAGCTCTGGATTAATCATTCATCATGAAGCAGAGGGGATTATCATTTCTTATGTAAGAAATACTTTTATGTTCGAGGACAGCAGTTCTCAACCTTTTTTTGGCGAGTATCAGTTACCCACTATGGAATCAGGTCAAATACCACTTTGCAGATCATGTAGACAGCTATTTCCCTTACATAGTTTGCAGTGGTTTTAAAGTACATTTTCTACATAATCGATTAAGACCTCTAGATACATTATTAAATCTGACTTCTGCCATCTGGTATCACACCTGGTTAAAGTACAAGTATGGCTGCTACCTCCTGACAAGCTTTCCCAGTTGCCATGAGTACCACTAGACAGTGGTCCAAGTATCACTGGTTGAGAACCCCTGTTCTAGGAATTTGGACATTGCAAGTGAAGAGCGTTGCAAGTCCCCGCTGTGAAGGCTCGAATTGCGAATTAGGGACTGCCAAAAGCTATTTTTCGTCTGTCCATATTTCGAATGCACGCCCTCTCAGAATTTTTTTAAATGAATTTGTGAGTAGACAATTTGCATACTCACTCATTCACTTTCAGAAGCGCCACCACCGAGGACTTAGGGTTAGGCTGCGTGGGGGGAGACTTAGGGTGCGGGAGGGACTTAGGGTTAGGCTGTGGAGGGACTTAGGGTTAGGCTGCGGGGGAGACTTAGGGTTAGGCTGCGGGGGGAACTTAGGGTTAGGCTGTGGGGGGGACTTAGGGTTAGGCTGCGGGGGGATTTAGGGTTAGGCTGCAGGGGCGCTTAGGGTTTGGGTCAGGGAGCGAGTTGGGGCAAACTCACCTTTCGGAGCACTTTCGGAGTAGATTGCGTATATGCGGTCTTTTAGACCGCATATACGCAATTTACATATCAAAACGATACGCAGATTACGTACAATAGCTACTATGCATGCGCAGTAGCTACTGTTTATTGAACTACGTCTGTCTATGGAAGACGGACGTAGTTCTGGATCCGGCCCATGGTTCCTGTTATTGCCTCATCAATTTGGATTAATGTCCAAATTGTCTACCAAACGTGTCCCCAGCATAAGCTGAATATCTCACAAGGATGTGGGCTGGTTCTCAGATATGTTAAATATTATTTATACACATTTGTATGCTTAGTAATGCATAATCATTCATTTATTCTTAGTATAAGTTGTCATAAATCATTTTCTTTGAATAGCTGGAAATTATTTTAGTAAAATCAATAAAACTGTCTGAAAAGTAATAATGACATTTATAGTTAACATTAAAATGTTATCAGCATCAACAATAAAATCAGCCTTTACAATTTATTTTATTAGAAAAAGCCTAAGATTTCCATGAAATATACGATGCCGTTGTTATTATTCATTTATTTACAACTTGAAGTTCATTGTTAAGCAAATATTTTATTTATAAATCTGTGTTATAACCATGTGCCCTGGAAATGCACCATCCATAACATAACATTCGGAGTTGCAATTTAGTTATTAAACTGGTATTGCTCTGAGAAGGTTACTGTTAGGAAACAAATACAAGTTAAATTAATCCAATAGCTTGGTGAACTGGCAGAGGGGCACATGTGTTATTTTGTCTATTTTGCTGTTTTGGTATGAAACCTGACATCAATGCAGCATGAACCAAGCCTGCACAACCTGCACAGCATGTATATGGATACATTGTGTGTCCTCAAGTGATACAAATGAAAGTGCATGGTACTTTACCGTAATGTATTCTAGGAAGGTAGTTATATGTCTGTGCATTTTAGTCACAATGGCCCAGATTCTCAGGTCCGTCCGTCAGTGAAATTATGTACAGCACCTACGTAATTCCACTGTTTTGAAGGTTGTGCGCATGTGCGCGACCTTCTTATGCCATTGTATGGGTCGGCGGGTTACGGGAAAAGGGCTGTCCTCTATTTACGATCATCGTATGTCCACCATCAACGCGGAGATAGACATGTAAATGAGGGGACGGAGCGGGGGATGGCCCGTTACATTCAGGTATGCGACCGTAAGGCCGCATACGTGTTCGAAAAAGATAAGGTAGGAATCTGGACAGGTAAGTGTCCAGACTTACCACTGAGAGCAGGGAGTGCACGCTACAAGGACGGTCGTAATGACCTTGTGCGCCCATAAGGCACCCCTAGGTCTGGATCTGGCCCAATGAGAATAATAAAATTAGTGCAAGGAATGAATTTAGCCCAAAAAATATTTATAATATATCATTTTTTTTACTGCAGCACAATGCACAAACAGCATTTCCCTACCCCCTGTGTTGTGTTCAGGGCATGCAATGCTAATATAACGGCATGATACAGGAGTGGCGTGTCAGCCTCCATGGCTTACACATGACCTGTGGCCATTAATTGTGTGTCGGGTCTGGAAGTTTTTCAGTTGTGTGAGCACACCCTTACTATAGACCGATTATGTGCTTTTCCCCCTTCCCTCCAACAAAACCCCCTCTGAACGGGTTTGGTTTTCTGACAATTGCAAATGTTGTACATATAGAATATATGTATGGACTACAAGTGTTATTTAATACATGTGTATATATTTATACATGTGTGTGTATATATGTAACACCCCTTGATTCTGCTTGTGTGTGTACAGATTAGTGTGTCCTGTTCCTTTTCCCTTGTTGAGCAGTGCCTCTATCTTAGTCTAAGAACCGGTGGATCTTTTTGGGGTAATAGGCTGGATCCATGTTTCATAACGTTAGGAGAATCGAAAGCCACTTGCGTAAGTCTCTCTTAATGTTAAAACTGCGCATGCACTCAACAGATATTACACTATACACTGTGTACAGAAAACAATTCCTTACACAAGGAGATCCAAACGGGAAGGGGGGCCAGCCTTCCATATGCCTAAACCCCACAAGGAACGCAGATCCATGCAGATAATTGAAGGTTGGTTTATGGATGCGTGTGTCGTCCAAAGTTTGCAAGTGAGAGGGGAGTGACATTGGAGTTAACTTCAATTCAAGACCTCCGTACATACTGAACAAGTGCAGAGGTCTGCATCAGGTCCAATGTTCTGAAATTGAGCAACACCATATGGAGACTAATGAACCCTCCGTCCTTATACTTAAGACCACAGACACACACAAATGAAACACATTTTTTAAGTTTTAAATATCAAATATATGTCTCACTTATTTTAATACACTAAAGAGTTATCTCTAACTACCCTTAATTGCTATCCTGTAATATTACCCTAGTCAAATGCTTCTCATTAGACATATGCATTAAAATCGACAAAATTACTTAAATTTGACTAATAAATATCATATAAAAACATTTGTATAAGAGCAGTTCTGTGATCTTTCAGCAGGTATTAATTATGTAGCTCTCTTCTTCTCCTTCACAAAGAAAGCAGCCGTTAGGGTTGCACATTGCACGTATCAAGGTAATCGGTGCAATTTACATTAGTTTTAAACTCAGGATCTGATCCGTCAGATGCAAAATGAATGCACTTTCATAACACCAACACATAATGCATTTTAAATGATTTGGCACCCTCATCCAGAGGCATCCATAAGGCCATGATGAATCACCCTCTGGAATGAGTGCACTGGAAAAAATGTTTGTAAATGGCCTATAACCTATAATTGTTATTTTGTGTCAAAATCTTTAATTTACTATAAAAAGAAGATATTTATACTGTCAGCACACTGACTACGTACCTGCACCAATACATGCCCATAAAACGCCCTTTAAAACGTAAGGCATCACAGAGTAAGTTACACCAGGGTCAGGATGGCATTCAGTTGCGTGACCATGGTTTCTGCATATGCAAAGTAGATGCTAAAGCTTACTTCTGTATAACCCCCTCAATCACTATCCACTAAGTTTCCCTATATTTTACTCTTGTTATATCACAGTCCTGCAAAAGAGTGTTAAAATTATTATTCTTCAGGTCTCCTGTTTCCTTCCCGACTAGTAAGTACATCAATAACAAGATAACCATGGTTTACTTATCCCCACTGGTCTCCAGTATCTGTGTCCAAATGGCTCCTCTCTGTTCAGGTATCTGGTCAGCTCTCGCGCTCTTCACTGCAAAGTCTTCTCCACTCTCTCAGGGTGTCACTCTCTTTTTCAAATCTTTCAGACTCCCTTAACTTTTTCTCACAGACTGCATGGGATTTCCGGATTTCTCTGTCTTTGAGTCTCAGATATGCCACAGCACCATGTTATCTCACACTCTGGGCTGCCTTGTCCTCTGGAGCCTTTTGAAATCTCCAACTGCCATTTTGTTACTGCCATTTTGTAACTGCTCCTTCAAATGCCTGCTGGGAAAAGAAGGTCTCTGTCAGGAGGGGAGGTTTCTAATATCGATGTGTCGCTTGATTCGCCTACATTGCTTATAGTGATCACTACCATAAAATTCTTCACATACAACACCAGCCATATAGAGTATATAAGATGAATTATATCTATATAGCTTGACCCCTCCCCAATATGACCACTGCACACTATTTAAATGGCAGGAGTGTCTTAACACAGACCTCCTGAGTACACATATAGCAGATGGATAGAGACTCACCTACAGGAGGTGTCTGACGCCGGGCAGGTGAGCTTTACCCAATATAGCTATATTGTGAGCTGAACCTCCTTTTTTATGTATGTGCTGACACATAGTGTTATATAATGTTCGTTTGGAGCGTCGGACCTCTCTTTTGTTCCTTATAATTACAAAGTGGTCATTTTGGTCCTTGGCTGCACCTCTACATTTATATATACACTTGCATACAGTTCATATATTTGATTAGAAGCATGGCCTGTGTCTATATATATATATATATGTACAAAAAAGTCCCCAGTACTCTTGCAATTACCCAGCAGCTAATCATACTTTGGGTCATATATCATGTATTTTTTAATTGAGAGCTCACCCCCAGCAGAGGTCCCCAAGTCTTCAAAACAGCCACTCTGAAACAGCACCCCCTGTCAGCTGCTATCCCAGAAACACTTTAAAACAAACATTCAGAATGGAGGTTGTTCAAATCAATTTATAAGGTAATATGGTGCTGTAAGGTAATGGGAGTTAACACAAATACAAAAAAGGCCCCAGCACTCTTGCAATTACCCAGCAACAAATCATAACATTCTATCTTTAAAATAAAAGTCAGAGGTCCCCAAGTCTCCAAAACAGCCACTATGAAACTGCAACCCCTTGCAAACATTGTTATTTATTGCTATATATATGAATAAAGCTTATCTTTAACTGGTCTACCCATCCAAAGAGAAGCAGAATACACTATGCAACCAGACCGAAACTGAAAGTGAAATAACGCGCATAGGCTGCCATTACTGAGCTTGTCAGCCAATGCCTTCAGTCACTGTTAGTTCTCAGTCCCCCAGTGAAAGTAACGGTGACTGGGGCTGTTATCAGTGAAGGCTGTCAATGCTCCACCGCCAGCACCCTTACCCCACAAAGCCCCCCACAGACCTGGGTAATTAGTACCCGCGTCACAAGTTTTAGCATTAGAATAAAGTGGTGAAGTACCTGTGGTAACGTTGTTTTCTTCTTTGTATTGACTTTGGCTGGATGCAATAGAATGCACACCACAGCAGAGGAAAGAAATCCGCTAGCAATACCTAGCAAGACATATCAACAGAAATACCTCCCAATGGTCCCAATTCCAACAGGACAGTCCCACTTTCGGGAAACTGTCCTGCCCACTTTACAACCTGTCCTGAGAAATCAGACTCTCGGGACAAAGTTTTTGGTTTTTGTTTCTCTTTTTAGCTGCTGTATATGCGGCAGGCAGGGGTGTATCTATGGTTCCAGCGCCCCTGGCAAAGTAAGGGACTGGCATCATGT
>WWET01000227.1:395389-406939 GCA_011038615.1 Limnodynastes dumerilii
GTCCTGCTTGGTCCAGTCCTGTTGGTCCAGTCCTGCTTGGTCCAGTCCTGTTGGTCCAGTCCTGCTTGGTCCAGCCCAGTGGTCCTGCTTGGTCCAGTCCTGCGTGATCCAGTCCTGTTGGTCCTGCATGATCCAGTCCTGTTGGTCCTGCGTGGTCCAGGCCTGTTGGCCCTGCGTGGTCCAGTCCTGAGTGGTCCAGTCCTGTCGGTCCAGTCCTGTGGTTCAGTCCCGAGGTCCAGTCCTGCGGTTCAGTCTTGTGGTCCAGTCCTAAGGTCCAGTCCTGATGTTTCGTCCTGAGGTCCAGTCCTAAGGTCCAGTCCTGAGTTCCAGTCCTGCGGTCCAGTTGGTTCAAACCTGCTGACATCAGTTCTGCTGACTCCGGTCCCGCTGACTCCAGCCCTGCTGACTCCAATTCCACAGTACCTACTGCTTGGATCCATCCTACCCAATTCTACCACCAACTCTACAGCATCTGCTTTCCGGATTCACCTTGTCATCACTCTACAGCTTATTCCACCCGGACTTTATTGCTACAGCTACCCAAGGGTAGTCTCCTGTACTACTACCCTCCTCCACCAGGGTGAACCCCTGTTCACGGACTTTAGCTTTATCCCAGTGCACGTCCAATCCCCTTGGTTCCCCTGCACCTCCAGTTCATAGACTATTGTTTTGTTCATTTCCTGTATGCACCCGTCCTTCATTAAACCAGCTCACTTCCAATTCCAGCCATCTCAGTTGTATTCATCTCTGACACCCGGGACAGATCCCAAACACCCCTTGAACGTGACAATTTCTCGGTAATTGTGTCCAAATTATCCCTATTATATGTCTCTATGTTTTTCCTAACTGAGCTACATATTATATATAATTGTATTATGAGGGATAATTAAGGAGGAATAAAGCACTATATTATAGTGTGAATATTAAACCCTATTATATTTCAAAATGGACCAGCATTATAAGAGGAATAATGAATCCTATTCCTGAAATAATGGAACAGTATTATGGAACCATGCTGTATATGGCATATTTATATTATGTTTAATTACAATATTTTACTTATAGCTTTGAGGCCATTTTATTTCTATCTCAATTTGCTACTATCATTTTTATTGATAAATGAAGTTGGATTGAAGGGTAGAGAAAGAGAAGGGTGTCTATGTTTTTATGTTTGCTCCTCCTAATGTCCAAAGCTGTGTATACCTCTGGGTCAGTCAGGATCAAGCATTCCGGCCTAAATTCTCAAACAACCCAAGGGCACCCTGAAACCCTCCTGCATAGAATTAACAGAAATATAAATATTACTACAGGTAGTTATTTGCTTTTCTTTTACAATCTGTTAATTATAACACTGTTAGTATTTGCCCAATAATTGAATTATCTGTTCAGTTAACGTGTTCCCAAGGATATCACTGTATTGATCAATGTCTTGAACAGCTTCAGAAACCTTGTAAAATATAGATAAGCTACTGTTCCACTATTTAAAAAATTTAAAGCATTAGTGGCAGTAATCAGCTTAACGATTTAAATCACTTTCACATAATTTGTCTTCAGTTAACCCTTGTTATTTATATTTTGTAATCTACTTCAAACACATTGTTTGTTTAGTCTAACAACATTTGTGCTTTTAAACACAATGGGCCTGATCCAGACCTACGCATGAGAGCAGAGCGTATTATCGCTTCAGCGTAAAAACTTTCACCCCCATGACACTCCCCTTACCTTTACTTCCATACGCCTTCTGAACCCCACCTTAACTTTTCCCGGTGTCGGTACGAATTTTCGTAGCGACGCGCTGATCGTACCGGGCTAAGCACACCCATACTGTACAATTTAAATGGCACCCCCCGCCTACATTCCCTAACTCCAGCATCCGTACAAACTTCGTATTAAAAACACGCTCCGTCATTGGAAAATACGCAAACAATACGGACGCCTGAAAAGCCGCTACGAAAAGCTCTTTGGTACGACCGGAAGTTGTCACTCTGCACATGCGCAGTGCGTTTTTTCTGACGAATTTATGCTTACGACCAGAGTACGATCGCTTGCGAGCGTAGGTCTAGATCAGGCCCAATATAACAAGCACACAAAGAGTTCATTAAGTCCAGCATGAAAGAGACCTCTGGGCCAAGGGTGATGCCATGTACAGTGGCTATGCAGCAACCAAACAAAACACTAAATACTTGCTACTCTGATAGATCTGACATTTGGCTAATCAAATTAAACCTTACACCAATGAACAAAAAGAAAACGAGATCAATAACATTTAATCCTTTTTTTATTAAACCCTTAAAAGTTTGAAAATACAAAAAAAACCAAATATCTAAAGCGGGCAATACACTAGAGCGATTATCGAAAATCGCATGAATTCATCGATAATCTGAACGATTTTTCCGCTAGAGTCCCTCATTGTATCGGCACCATACATTACATGTTTTTCATATGATAATCTTATGAAAGTGAAAAAAAACTGCGATTTCAGCACCAGTTTTGTCGTCATAAAAAAATCGCTTTTGCCCATACACAGTCCGATGTTCTTTTTTTGTCGTACGATTATCTGTTAAAATATATCATATAACTTCCTGTTGTAGCTAGCCCTTTGTTCTTTGATACCGTGATGGATGAAAATGCAAGATGTCTTGGAATATTCGCCCTTTCTATACACACTACACCAGTGTTTCCCAACCCAGGTCCTCAGGGACCACTAACAGTGCATGGTTTAAAGGTCTCCTTGCTGGAGCACAGATGTGTTCATTACTGACTGACACATTTTTAAAGTGCCATATGTGGTACTCATTATGGGCTGGATCCAGACTTAAGTAAGTGCTTGAAATTAGTTACTCCTGGGCTAAACCATTTTGATTGTAGGGGGAGTCAAGTTAATTGTATTCTTTGCATGCAGGGATATATCTTTGAATTGCTTACTGCACACAGATACTGACCAGCTTTCCTATAACACTGTTATTTAGACTTGGGATAGGAAACATCACCTCTCAACTCTAATACTGTTTGCAACAGATTAAATATGACTCCCCTACAATGGTTTAGCCCAGGAGTAACTAAATTCAAGCACTTACATAAGTCTGGATCAAGTCCTATATCACTTGTTCTGTGTGGAGGCCTGGAAAACATGAACTGTTATTGGTCCCTGAGGACCAGGGTTGGCAAACACTGACTGCACAACAGTGACTGCACCACACAATAAATGTAAGTATTGGTGGAATATATGATTTTTTTTAATTCAAATTATAAAAACATTTTCTGGAACTCCAGACTCACAAGCATAATTTGATGAAATACACAAAAGAAAGGTAAGGGAATTAAGCTAGAATCTTTATAATAAATTATTTATAATATTTTGTTTGTATATATAATTATAGTAGTTTAGGCATATATACTAAGTAAGATAATAGGTCATTAAAATAATAGTATTAATAAGGTTACTAAAGTAATTAATTAAGTGATATTTAGAGAAAATAAAGGTTTTTTTTTTATACTAAATTTAGGGTTTGTGATAGAAAACCTCACAGGATCATTCTAAGTAATCACGCACATTATTAAGTACAATTCTGGGTACAGTCAGCATTACTAAATGGTCAGGGCAGCTCAAAAATTAATAATAATATTTTGTATGTATATATATTTACAATAGTTTGAGGATATATACCAGTGATGGCGAACCTATGACACGCGTGTCAGTGGTGACACGCCAAGACATTCTGACGGACACGCAGTCAAAATGTCTTTGCGTGTCACCTCTGACACGAGTGTCATAGGTTTTACTGATCGCGGCGGTGGATGTCGGCGGCGGCGGTCAGCGGGGGGAGAGGTGGGGGGGTTCCTGGTCGTGTTCCAGTGTCTCATCATGTCTCCTGTCACCACTCGCTGGTATCTTCGGTTCCTGCCTCTCTTGGTGTCCAGATGCACTGTTCCTGCATCTCTGGTTCTACATTGCTGTCTCTTGGTTCCAGACTCAACACCGTGGTCCATTTCCAGATCAGTGCTGTGCTCGGTGAATAAGAGTTTGCTTTAACCACACATCATGTCAGATCCTGTCATCAACCTGTGTTCCAGATCAAGCAGCTCAGTGAGGCTATGGAAAAACAGGCAAATGAGCAGAGCCAAAAGTCCTCCAGCAGCTATCTGGTCACATAGACACCATTGCAGCTCTTTCCAAGTGACTTCCCTACTAACAGCTCCAAGGTCGCCTATATGATATCACTCTTATACTAAAAAGATAGAGCGCAAGTAAGTTTCTATAATTTATTTACTAATTAAAATTGCTAACAAACTAAAATCAAGTACATATAATCACAGGCTCCAAAATGTACATATGTATATATAGTTCGTCTACACTTGAAGAATTCATTGTGCAAGATGGCAATGAATCCTACCACAGCCAGGTTAAATGTGCATATGGGCCCGGATTCACAACCCCAGACTTATTGCACATACATCCTTAATTTACAGATAATTGCTACTACGCATTATTTTACGTAATCTACGTAGTGTTTCGTCACATAGATTGCATATAGAGCATGGTCTCTACGTCAAGCTCAGATGCCATTCAATGATTACATAATTTCCAGAGCAGGTCTGCCAATGGATCCAGAGAAACTTAAGGCCATTCTGGTATGGACCCAAACAGAAGGCTTAAAACCTACTCAACGCTTCTTAGGCTTCGCTAACATTTACCGTCAGTTTGTTAAGAACTACTCTGTGGTCAGCTCTATCGTTGCCCTCACCAAATCAACAATAAATACCTCTATCTGGCCTCCCAAGATTGTGTATGCTTTCAGAACCCTCAAAAGGGCATTTGCATTGGCACCTATTCTTAATCATCCGGATACGACCAGACTGTTCTTAATGGAAGTTGATACCTCCTTCCCATGGGGCAAATGTCTGGCTATCTGCCTATCATCTTGTCTCAAGGAAGGTACCCAAAATGAAATTAGCTTCTTGTTTCATCGTCACAAAATTATGGATATTTCTAGAAGTGACACGCCACCCGAGGTAAGCTAGATTTTTTTCCGAATTTTGACACACCGCGCTCAAAAGGTTAGCCATCACTGATATATACTGAGTAAGATAATAGGTCATTAAAATAATAGTATTAATAAAGTTACTGAATTAAAGTGAATAAATTCTGTTAATTTACAATACCTTATAAATATAATTATTAAATGGCTGGAACACTAGATAGGTAGGATGGGATTATATTTACCATTAAGGGCTTCTCAACACCCACGTTGTATTGATTTGCACCTTGGTGTAAAGGCCCCCATACACTAGAGCGATTATACGATAGTCACATGCAATCGATCGAAAAAACACACAATCTTTTCCAGGGAGAGCCAAACGATATTGGTGCCATACACTGCTATACTTCCAATCGCCCTAAAATGTGTGGAATGCCTGATATTCCAACCATTTTAATCATTCGTAAAAAAAAAATTTTCTCCATACACAAAACGTTACATTTCTGTTATCGTCCAATTTTTAGACAGTATTTACATAAGGGGCGTCCCTCTGCCAACAAGTTTTTTTTCAGGAAGTATTCGTTCTTAACTTCCTGTACACGTATATTCGTATGCATTACAGCCATAACCCAGCGAGATGGATGACCATGCTTTAGCATGTGGACTCTATGGTCTGACTATGGTTACCTTCATGCGGCAGAGGGCTAAGAAGCTCAAGCTGCTGTGGCGGCGGCAGCGTTGTTGGGCAAAAGAATGGCTTAAAAAGAGAGAGTCGTTCTCTCATATGTCCCTTTTACATGAAATTCGGGAGAATAATCCGGATGACTTCCGAAACTTTCTGCGTATGGATGATGAGACCTTTGTGTATCTGCTGACGCCATACATTAGAAAACAGGACACAAAGATGCGGACTGCCATCACCCCTAGCAACATCTCGTGGCAACCCTGCGCTTTCTGGCTACTGGGCGGTCATTTGAGGATCTAAAGTTTAGCTGCGCAATTTCAGCTCAAGCTTTGGGGAGATTGATACTAGAGATGTGTGAGGCATTGTATAAGTGCCTGAAAAGGGTATATTTTAAGGTATGTGATATTGTGATGTTAAATATTTACTTATTTGTTTATTAACAGGTTTTAATATAGCACCCACAGATTACGTAGCGCTACTGCATGGATCTTGTTCTAATTATCTACATTGTGCACTGCAGCATGTGACAGGCCTAACTAAAACACATGGTACCAAATAACACATATCTGTACAATACAATCATAATTAAAGCAAAAACAGCAAATGTAAAAAAAAAACTTTAATAACGCACACAACAGTAATGAATAATTTCAAAAACATTAAAGAAATAAATACATACAAAAACAATATCTCCTACTACAACTGTTCGTAGTGGTAAGCGTTTGCGCTGTAGTCTGCATAGTGTTGTGGGTGGGGTATGGGTGTTGAGGAGGCCAATGGAACATAGTGGGGCCTGTGACCCATTGGGGGAGGTGATGCGGTGAAGCGCAGCGAGGTGGATGATGCTAGTGGGCAAACTGCTCGGTGTTGGCAAGGTAGGTGCCACTGGTTATTTCTGAGCGTTTTGCCCAGTAGAGGACCTCGTTCATGAGCCTCTCTGCCTCGTCAGCACACTTTGTGTTCAAGGCCCTTAATGTGCTGGCATACACCACCCCCAATGCGTCATATCTGTCCGCTGAGTTTTTGGTGAAGAATTTCTCAGCCGTTTCCAACACCCGAGTGGTCACGACATCTTTGGTGTCCACGGACGGACGGGGTGTTTTCCTCCCTTTAGTTACGGATGGTTGTGGTGTGCTACTGTTTTCGGACTGGCAGCATTCCTCCATGTCTTCAGATGTAGACGAATGTCCTTCTCTGAAAACGGATGGCTGAAAAAAAAAAAAAACAATGCAATGAGGATCATTATGTTTACACTAAAAAGCAAAAAATGGCAAGTGTAATAATGTGTTATTTTTGGTTTACAGTTCCCCCAAAATCAAGAGGAGTGGCATCGAGTTGCAGAAGACTTTGAACGGAAATGGGATTTCCCTAACTGTGGAGGAGCCATTGACGGGAAGCATGTGCGAATCACGCAACCTGCAAACACCGGTTCTCTATACTACAATTATAAAGGAATTTTTTGCATTGTGTTGATGGCAATCGCTGATGTAAATTACGAATTTTTCTATGTAGATGTGGGCAAAAATGGAAGAGTCTCAGACAGGGATGTACTTGAGCAGACAACATTCATGGACTGCATGAAGGATGGCAAATTAAATCTGTTATCCAACCGTGAGTGCAAATACGGGCTTAATTTTGTTTTTGCTGCAGATGAGGCATCAACACATTCTGCGCCCTTTCCCGCAGAGAGTTTTGTCAATGGAAAGACGTATTTTTAACTATCTACCATACTAACATTAACATGAAACACGAAAAGCTGTGTTGGGTTTTGCTTGCCACCTGTGCCGTACACAATCTATTGCGCAGGAAAAACTACCAACATGCTAACCCCCCTAAAGGCCCAGACACATTACATTATCCAGAGGAGAGTGAGATGTGGACACCTTGCAGCCATCTACTTATAGAAGTGCCACTCAGATTGCAAAGTTGACCCGTGACTCATATGTACAGTATTTTATGGGTGATGGGGCTGGTCCATGGCAAAATGACAGGATATAGTAAATACACTTTGTACTATTAACAATAAAAATCAATGATTGGGCAAAGTAGCGTTCGAGTCTTAATATTTACTGTATGTCATGCTCACCATGCCACTTTCATCCAGAGGGTCCACATGGGTGTCCGGCGACCCATCTATGTTGGAAATCGATGGTACTGCAGTTTCGGTTTCCAAGGTAAAGGACAGCAGGCTGAAATACCACAGCCGCGGAGTGTATACCTGGTCCGCACCAGCCCCAGATCTTTTATTTTGTTAAGCTCCTTCTTGTAGACAATCCAGAGATTGGCAATTTTTTGCTTAACAAAAGCGGCATCAGCATGGGGGTAATGTGACTTGGACACCTCCATCAACACTTTTATTGCGGCTGCCCTCTTTTGGTGGTTGTGGTTATCCACTGACTTTACCTGCCATAGGCACGGCTGCCCATGGTATGCCTCAATAAATTCCCTCAAAAATTCTTTTTGGTCAGTCATGGCTGTGAACAACAGTGAAAGAAAACAATATTACAAATATGGACAGTAACATTATGCAAAAAGCAATATATGCAGCACAACACATTTGAAAATACTATAGATACATGCTGTATTCAATTGCCATGCTATGCCATTCCTGGTCTTGACATAGTACACAATGCATAACTGCACAATACAGGCACCTGCTCTAACATCTATTCAATTGCAATGGTACACAATACATATCCTACATTCAGCCCCAAGCTCTACCATTCCTTGTCTTGACAAAGTACACAATGCATAACTGCACAATAGAGGCACCTGCTCTAACATCTATTCAATTACAATGGTACACAATCCATAACTACACAATACAGTTGCAATAGGACACAATACATAAAAACACAATACAGGCACCTGCTCATGCACAATAGATAGAAATCATACCGTTACACACTACAGTTACAATGCAACTGTTGTGGTCTGTTTAAAAGGAGAAAGGGATATTTTGACAATATGGGACATATATGGGACATACTGTAATATAATAATGATTTATAATATGAAGCAAGGACTACTTACCCAAACTCTCCAATTCCAAAGTTTTGATGAAGCAAAGACTCTTGCCTCGGACGAACGATTCCACAGCAAAGTTATGAGAAACTTTCGTCCAGTACGAATTAATGCCTTGAACTATACAATATCACTCCATGGTGGCAGACATTTTAGTGTGATGGAGACAGAGACAGATAAAGTGATGGACCCTATTGATGCTGGTGGCGGAGGTGACCCAGCCAACACCTCAGTAGATAATAGTGCTTTAATTGATGACGAATACAAAGGTGAAAGGGCAGATGCAGAAAAATCCGACCCGAAAAAAAAAAAATTAAGATAACAGAAAAAAACCCATGATGGCCTTCTAATATGGAGGAAGACCTTCGTTCCATGCCCAAGACAAGTGCTGAGGTCGAGACGATTGTCCGGTTGTTCGACAAATGGGATTACAATTGCCATCTGAAATTGTACCCAGCGGTGAATGCCCATAAAAGAAAAGTTATGGCAAGAGTCATTGAGATTCTTGAGAGAAAGTTCGGCCATTACTATTAGAAGCAGCAGGTGCAGAAGCACTGGTCAGACCTGAAACGGAAGGAAAAGACACGGTTGAATAAGATCAGAAAAATGATAAAAAGTACGTATAG
This sequence comes from Limnodynastes dumerilii, assembly GCA_011038615.1. Lineage (NCBI taxonomy): Eukaryota > Metazoa > Chordata > Amphibia > Anura > Limnodynastidae > Limnodynastes > Limnodynastes dumerilii. The sequence continues at coordinate 404,704 of WWET01000227.1, forward strand.
GGAAGACACACCAACATATTAATACTCTCCTTGTATTCCTTGCTTGTTTTCACGCTCTCTTTCAGTAGCAGTGTTCTCTTTCTGTAGCAGGAACCGCGTGACACTGTAGTTTGTAAAATGGTGGCCATGACAATGACGACATACATCTGTCTTGTCATTTCAGGAAAGAATCTTCGACCAACTGATAAAGCATCCAGTATTGTAAAGATCACTAATGTTAAAAATTTTATTTTTTCTCCGAAAAGTTCATGTTCAGCACATTGGGCCAGATCCAGAACAACGCTTGTGAGCGAATTTACACGTGGCGGAGACGTAAAATCGCCTTTTGGTAAGTACTGCGCATGCACACCATAGAAAATACGCATAGTAACGTAGTGTAATTGTGAACGTATGGGCCATTCACGTATGTGTCACGTGAATACTTACGTGTGGGCGTGCCAATTTTAAATACTAAAATGTCCAAAATACGTCTGAAGTACGTTAAGTAGGCGGGGGTTTGTATTTAAAGTGTACAGTATGGGCGTGCTTAGCTGCGTAAATTCGTGTTGCCCATACGTACGTGTGCGTATCACTGCAGTTACGTTGGCAAAAGTTAAGGTAGGGTTTGGAATGCGTATCTTGACAAAATACGTACGTTCAAGGGGTGTTTCTAGGGGAGTGTATAGAATATATGCACAATAAAATACGCGAATAAACGTACGGCAAACTTAGTTCTGGATCTACCCCATTGTCCATAGCACATATTGATCATTGCATTCCTTTACAGAAAAGGATTCTGGCAAGGAGGGATCTGGTGCAGAGGCCACTGAAGCTCAAATCGGCAATATAAGCAGCACTGAAAAAGGTTAGTATTGTGTTGCTGGCACAGTGATGAATGCAGATACTGTGAAAGTAAAATATTTAGTGTGTCCATTTTTCCTTTGCAGATGTCATAGTTATAGCGGATGAAAGCACTCCCAGTTCTAGTGGGGAGCAGACCACGGATGAGGAGAAGGCCAACCAGGCTATCATAACTATGGATAAAGATTGCATCCAGCAACTACGCAAAATAAATAAAAATGTGATTCCATCTTTTGCCAGCTTGTTGAAATCAAAAGTATGGCCAAACAAAACGCAAGAAGGGAAATATAACCGTTAAATATAGTCTCTGGTTTGTAATATATAGTCTTTTGTTCGTTAATATGTTATAATTTGTGGATATGCTGCATGAAGCTTTTTTTATTTTTTTGTATGGCATCATTGGCCATTTCAATCATGTTCTGAATGTGGATTAATAAAACCTCCCAAAAATAAGTTTTTGCTGGCCAATAAACAAAATTCTTGGTTGAGATTGTGTGGTCTGCTTTTCTTTACACCTTCTGAGAAATAACACTTTGTACTTTCCACAATGGAACCACATTAACTGCTGTGTAAACAGCCCCCACAGCAGCCAGACACTTATGGTATTATTCTGTTTTTATTCTGCTGATTAACTTCTATTCACTTCTATTGCTATGGCGCCACAGGCGAAATAGTCCCAGTTCCAAAGGCCAGACCGCTTTAATCCCTTTATCTTCTGGTGTGATGCCGAGTAGTCTTTGGTAATACACATCTTTTGTGTCGTAATGCAAGGATGAGACAGTGCTAACATGAGGTTTCGCCAGGAAGAATAGTGTCAGGACAGTGGACGCACCACGCGCTACGGACACATAAACCTGTCATATCCTTTCCCATAGTCCTGCCTACAAGTGTCGTCATGGCATCGTGAACGATTCCTCAATTATCGTTAAATGGGCATACACTACGCGATTTTACAGGTTATTGCTCGGTTTCATCCGACTCTAATCAAACTTTTAACACGACGAAATCATCGCACGAAAGCTCCTTTGGAACGATTATCGTTCGGTCGATACAAAAATCGCTACCATACATTACATCGATATTTCGTTCAATTACACAATAACTGCACGATCGGGCAGATAATCGCTCTAGTGTATGGGGGCCTTGTCACCTGAGGAGCTAACAACCAAGATCTGCAATCTGTGACACTAGTGTATCTATTATATCAATGCCCCAAAGTCCATATGCTCCATTGCACAGAACATTGCCCTGAAGTTCATATGTGCCATTTCCAGGCCTGTCAACAGAATTTTTTTGGGCCTGGAACACTACTGTATTTGGAAAACCCCCATCCCTCCTCAATAGTGGTGCAGGGGTCCCTCTGAACTTTGGACCCATCACAGTTATCCCCTTTGCC
>WWET01000227.1:407001-419687 GCA_011038615.1 Limnodynastes dumerilii
CCCTCCCATGTTGCTTGGCCTGGCCATTGCAGAGAACAACTGCTGTATTGTTTTATTCTTATACATCAAAATTAATTATTAGTACCGCTGGCTACAGTGACTGTATTTACACTATCAGAACTCCTTGTTTTGTTTGTCCCCAAAATCCAATGGGGGCACCATATAGGACTTTGGTAGAAATCAGGTGTTAACACAGTCTGATACCACAAAGTTTTTAAGTTTTGATTGTGTATGTTTTTATTATTAATAAAAATTGTTGTACCAATGGCTTCCCTCGTTGCTCCCATGAGTCCAGCGCTGATTTGTCTGTATGTTTTAGTTCTATGTTTTTGTAGTGTGATATTCACACATACCACACACAATCAGCAGTGTTTTTCTGTTATTGTCTGATATATATATATATATATTCTGTTTTTTAAATCATATTTGCTGTAGAAAACTTATAGAGCATCGCTACTAGGTATAAAATATTAGAATTTTAGTTAGTACTGAGAAGGAGTACTCATTTGGAATCTGCAATCTAATATGTATAGGCAAATAGACTAAGAGGTGTACTGCAGCAACCTACACGCCCCTCCAAGTTGCAAAGTATAAATATTTGTTGTTTTAAAAACTAAATTGCTGCATTTACATTGAAAAAAGCTGTGAGCTAAAACTCAAGCTCATTAATAATAACATGATGACTCGTTGAAAGTCTGGATCCGGTGCAAAAGGCTTATGTTTTCTGAAGGCGAAACAATCATTTATATAGAAATTAGGTTCACTAATAATGTTCACATCATTACATAATTTTTGAAATCTCCTAACTCACTCTAATATGTCCTTTCATAACAACTAAATAACTACAACATGGCACAATATGAATAGAAATCAGATGTAAACCACACATAACAGCTTTATTTCCTACTGTAAAATAACAACCTTTTATTGAATAAATATTGATAAGTTAAATTCTTTGTTTTCGCAGTATATTAAAAACCAATGCCCAATGGGTGTGGTAATGCATCACTTTTATAAATCAATCAAATCCTAATTTAAAGAGAACCTCCTTAGATAATGCTTTCATTTACACATTACATTAGATAAAATAATAAAAAATGTACTTCTACTTCTGTTAAAATGTTGATTCATAGAAGCATTGATATATAGAAAGTTACAGCAGATAACAGTCACACAGTCCATACTGTCTGCTCTGGTTTTTTTTTTGGTTTTTTTTAACTATTCTGGCCCTAGGCTCCATTTGGCCCTCATTATTGTTTAAGGTTTAGGATATCCTTATATTTATCCCAACCATATTTGGGCAACCTATCCTCTTGCCCACATACTTATCTCCTTGCATCTAGAAAGCATTTTGGGGATTTTTTTTAATAAAGAAAAAGTATACAGAGATAAGAGAAAACCTGACAGCTGACGGAACAACGATTGAAACTGCATTAGACAAATTGCTCCAAAGCTAAGTAGAACATGAACTTGTTTGTAGGAACTTAATATAATTATATATAATATATATTATATATAATATAATATTTTTTGTGGGTGTGGGTCGGCCACCCATTTCTACCAGCCATTTTCAAACTGGCTCTGAAATCCATTGCTTCTGCACATTCTGATTCTTTTGGAAGTTCCTTTTCCTGTTCCTGATGGTTAGGTCAGTGGTGACAAATCTGGTATCTGGTGCATCCATAAGTGCTGGCAATTCTACCATAGCCATTGGTACTGATGAAACATCCATGAATGAACATAAAGTAATGGTGGCTGAATCCTTAACATTCCTTGTGGGGATTGTTCTGATTGGTAAGTTCTAAATGGGTACAGTCACCACTGAAACTGTCATAATATTGGTCGATAAATATTTAAAAGTTTTATGTTAGTTAGGGTTCCATGCAGGGTTCCATGCAGACACCTTTCAGCACTGCTCCTGCTCCTGTGTCTCTCCCCGTTGCTCTCCCCGTTGCTCTCTGTGTGTCCTTCTGCTCTCTCCTGTTCATTTCCTCCGCTCTGTATTATTCTCCTCTCTCCCATCCTGTAATTCCTTCCACTCTTCCTCTGCTGTGTTCTGTCTCTTTCTGTCTTCTCTACCATCCTGTACCTCCATCCAGTCTTCTCCGCTCTGTCTCTCTTTCTGTGTCCTCCTCTTCTGTGACTGCTGCTTGTGTCCTTCTGATCGCCACTGCAACTGCAACATTTAGAAATAACAAATGAGTGGGTTAATAAGTAGTTAGAGTTGAGGTTAAGGTTGAGATAAGGGTTATATTGTAATGCCAAACACAGTATGTGTCGACTTTCTATGCAGACAGAGTTAAGTCAATCAGTTAAACCTGTGGGCCATTTAGTGTTGGCAGTTTAACTGTCAACTTCACTGCCATCAGCAGCCCTTATCACACCCATTTTAAATAAGTTAGGGAAGCAAAGCTAGTGTTTGACAAAAATTGCTATTATGTTTTCATGTGTATCTTTTGCAGTTGGTTTCATAGTTATGTATTTCAGAGCCCCTGATGAATGGATTCACCACAGCTGCAGCCACTGAGGTTTTGATAGCACAGCTGAAATATATTTTGGATTTAACATCCCAGCATTTAATGAACAAATGCAAACTTTCAAAGCATGCTGGGACTCGTAGTTTCATAACAGCCTGGCTTGCTCTAAAAGCTCCCAGGTGGGTGCTAGTTTGGTTAGGTGGAGGTCAAGTTCCATAAGGCTACAGTATAAGGAGTGTGTTTTTACCCGGGTTGTCCATCAATCACCTTTTCTGCCACGATCCGGTACTGGGCTCCCCCCCTGTGGAGTTTTATCCTTGATTATTTATTAGTTTGGTTGTTTTATATGTATTTTAAATATATACGGTATTGGATATTAATAGATAGTGTTACTGTTTTTCACACATTGGATGTTTCTCTTTTTCTTTGCATATTTAATACACTAATTATTTGTACAATTCGGAGGCATTTACGAGTAGGAGGAGGACTCTCTCTGAGAGATTAACGATTCCTTGCTCTTCAATCAAATCCTTTTTACTATTTTTACAATCTGTGATTAAGAACCACATTAGACTTTGATTCTAATACAAGAAGGAATTTCCGGATCCCTTATCGTAACGTATGAACTTAATCTAAAAAGACAAACTTATTTTTATTGTTTTGCACAGTGGTTTTTCTATTTTTTCCCACTATTGTTTATTTATTTATTTATTTATTTATTTATTGTAGATATTAATTTTATAATACACCTATTCATATGTTCATTGTTTACCCAGAGTTTGGACTCATTTTATTGATATAGTAAATGCAAATTGTTTCATTGTTGTTAGGGTATATTGATTTATATTATTCATCTCCCCGTTTTTGTCACATTGTGTTGTCTAAAATTATTTACCTTGGCACATTTGTTCATATTTATCTTTTCACCTTCAGTGCCCACTATACTTACCATTACTTTTCCGTACTTTTCTTATCAGGTTACACGTAGTGGTCACGTGTTTTTGTATTTGTGGGCAGCTGACAAGAGGTGATGCGTCCTCATTTGTGTATGTTATTTTTATTCACTTTGTCATGTTTTACTTATTTCTTAAATTCATACATTCTTAACATTTGTCTACCATATTTACATGACTTTACTATCCAGTTCTCCTTTTTGTTACATGATTTACACAAACTTTCACACTTTTTCTTTCCATACTAATATTACCTTCAGTTCTGCTACTAACACTGCTGTGTGACTGGATCATACAGAGCACTGAGCACATACCCTTATTTATCAATCCCTTATGTCCTATAGAGTGTAAGCTTGCGAGCAGGGTCCTCTCACATATCCACCCAGTCTCTCTGTTACCACCCAGGCTTGTTATAATCATTGTTTAAATAAAAAAATGTTTTATTTATTTATTCCTATTTCTAATTTATTTATCCTATGGTTATTTTGATTGGAAATTTACATTTGTACTCCTATGTCCATTAGACTAGATTAATGCATCTGTTCTTATCCTCCGGTAGGTTTATTATGATTACAAAAATTATGATTCATATTCATTAGTATTGTATAATTATTTCATAATCATTTTATAATTTAAAATATAAATAATTTTATGAATTAAAATGATGAATTATATTGTGTTATATATCTATATGTTTTATTATCATTTTTGTGTTTAATATTTGTTAATATGCATTACGTATGTTTTAAGTGTATTCCAACTTATTATACACCACTATTTGTTCTATCTGTTATATTACCCCTAGACAGGGTTAATTACTCAAAATAGATATTTCTTATTAGCTATTTCTTATTGGGTCTCCATAAGATATGGTTAAAGATTGTTAACAACTGTTAAAAATGTGGTCTATATATATATATATATATAATTTTAAAAAAATGTGTACTACTACTACTATTACTGTAGACTACTTAGGATTATTATAATGGGTTAAAACATGTAAACCATTTGCTTATTTAATTTTATGTTTAGCTATCGAATCTCGACAGGTTTTAATAATGTGCACAAGCATGGTAATTAATCAAGGTAATCAAGGGTATATAAAGGGATTCCTTGGGAACCCTTCACTACCCCTTTTGAAGAAATTGTCAGTCCGACAAAGAAACGCGTCAAGAACGCATCTCTCGTACCCTCTGCTCGAACAGCCTGTACCTACACTTTATCAAGAGCCTTTTAAATGCTCTTGGTGCTTGAACGCACCGACACTGCAAGGAGGCAGCCGCTTGGGTTCCAGCCTTGTTTTACCATCGGTACACGCTTCTGCACCCGGTCTGCATTCCGTCCTATAGGAGACGTTTTACCAACTGCTTAAGACTACAGACATATCCTTTTTTACCAGATAGAGTCTCTCTATTTTCAGTAACACAGCACACTGTGCATAACGTGGACTTAAACAATTAGGAATCGTGAGTAACTAGAGCTACTTGCTCTTTGCCATCTTATATAAGTATACAACAACAAGTTCTGGTACTGCAACATTGTATGTTGTTTTAAACATCTTTGCAAGTCATCTCTGTGGGACTGTATCTTATGCTTTTTGCTCTTATCGAACAGTAACTAACTGCTCATCATATTAACAAGGTTCTTCAAGGATAACCTTATTATTCCAGGCCAATACCAACAGAGCTCCAATTCATTGTTGTTGAGGCACAGTGGATCTGTGCACACACATATTAAATGAGTGGTACTATTGATGCATCAATACCTTATGTTTTATGTAATTATATTTTATTTTAAATGTGTTTAATAAATTTATATTTAGTTTTATAACCTGTCGAGATTCTCTGATTTTCTCTAGCGCTCCTCCATATTGTATTTTATAGATTAAAGATCTATACTAGATAGGACTTCTTTATGTAATAGTGAGAAATCCACAGAAAATGAAGATATTCAGGTTGGTAATCTCAGTTCCTACCATTTGTCAGATAAAGAATTAAAAGTACTAAAGAAAGGTTTAAAGTTTGCCCCAAGTAACCAATGTGATATCTTCAATACTTTTGTAGATGTTAAAAAATTTGTAAAAAAAACTAACGTTAAAAACATTTTTCAAAGATGATTCTAATACCCCACCCACCACAGGAACTGTATTCAAACCCAGGTCTACCTTTTTTTCTGCACATAAAAAGGGCAACTATATAGACACCTTTGAAAAACTTGTAACTAAAGATCTTCAGAGGATGGGGAATAGAGCTTGTTCACAGAATAGGAAGAAAGGTCCTAAAATGAACCTTTGCAATTCAGAATATAAAGCTTTTCAGACTTTGAAAAAGAATAGAGATATTATAAACCCGCTGATAAGGGGGGAGGTTTGGTCATCTAAAATTCTATTGACTATCAAACTAAGATTTGACGTCAATTACAGGATTCCAACACTTACCAGAAATTAAAAGGTGAACCTACTGTGACATTTCAGAAAAAACGAATAGACTTGTTAAGTTGTTCTGTGTTGGAAGGGGCCATCTCACAACAAGAGAGCGACTTTATATATGTTCTGAAACCCTCAGGTCCAATCATTTATACATTGCCCAAGATACATAAAGATTTAAATCACCCCCCTGGTCATTCTATTGTTGCAGAGACCTCTTCCATCACTTCGAACCTTTTCCAGTTTATCGACTTCCATTTACAGATTTTAATAAAATAAAAGCTCATGGGTGTAGAGTGGAAGGAGGATTACCATTTGGATACAGCAGATGTATCCTCCCTCTACACCATAATAGACCATGACAAAGGTTTAGAAGCGGTACGTTTTTATTTGATTTCCACTTCCTTGGATCCAAAGTTGGTTGAATTTCTGTTGGAAGGGATTAAATTTATCTTTACCAATAATTACTTTTGTTTTGATGATATCTTCTTTGTCCAAATTTGTGGTACTGCCATGGGAACTAGGTTTGCCCCCTGTTATGCCAATCTTTTTTGGCATATTGGGAGCAATACATCTTGCCCACAGGGGGTATTATTATTATCGTTTATTTATAAGGTGCCACAAGGTGTCCGCAGCGCTGTGCAAAATACAACAAAATACAGTACAGACATAACCAGTACAAACCTGGTCTCCTGGCATCGATACATAGATGATATTTTATTTTATTTATTTATATTTATATTTTATTTTTATGGGGAGGCTCTAGAGAACATCTGGACGACTTTTGCACATTTTTAAACAATAATAGGCTGAATATCAAATTAACATTTATGATCAGTTTATCGTCAGTAAATTATTTGGATTTAAAGATCTATGTGGAGGGTAACCAATTGAAAACTCCAAATTTTGTCAAAAGCACTGACACTAATTCCTATATACCAACTTCCAGTAACCATCATCCACTATGGTTGAGTAATATACCTAAGGGGCAATTCATGAGACTGGAAAGGAATTGTTCAGATGTCACTGCTTTTGAAAAACATTCTACAAAAATGCATAACCAATTTGTTCAGAAGGGATATTCTATTGAGCTCTTAGATAAAACCATGGAGTCTGTTAAATCTATGGACTGTACCACTCTACTCATCCAAAAAAAATAAAACAAATGGAGCTAATACCCAACTTACTATAGTTCCTTTCATCAGTCAGTTCGGCAGTCAACATAAGGAGGTCGAAAGAAACCTTCACAAACGTTGGCATTTACTAATAAATGACCCTGAATTACGAGGCTATATAGGAAATGTCCCCAAATGTATTTATTGAAAGGCACCCAACTTGAAAAATCATCTAGTGAGAAGTGCTGGGACCCCAGGAATCACCACTAATATTACTTCTAAGGGCTTTTTTCGCTGTGGGGATTGTGCAATGTGCAGGAATACAAAAGGACAACAGAAGGTTGACCAATGCATTTCCACAGCTAACTAAAGATCATTTATGATTAGGGATTTTATCACCTGCAACTCTAAAAACTGTATTTACGTTATAGAGTGCAAATGTGGCTTGCAGTATGTTGGCAGGACCTTCAGACCCTCTAAAGTCAGATGGACGGAACACATCCGTAACATCAAAAAAGGTCTGAAGGGTCATCCTATGTCCCTACATTTTAAACAAAACCATGCTTGTAGGACAGGTGATATTATAAATTTCTGCGGAATTAGGAAAGTGGATAAGCACTGGCGGTAATATGAATCAGGTTCAGCATTAGCCAAGGCCGAGATGAAATGTATTTTCGAGTTTGACTCACTTCAACCCAAAGGCCTAAACCTTGATTGTGAGGTTAAGTGGTTTTTATAGTTAATCATTTTTTATAGGTATTAAGGTCCTATGTTATGTGATATGTTGATTATTATATTAATCTTTAATCATTTTTTGGATGTCAGTTTTTGTTTAGATTAAGGTTAGTAAAATCACTTCTCATATACATTAATATTTATTTTTATTATACCTCATCTGTCCCCATTGTTGACGGAATGATTAGTAAGGGATATAGTTTATTAAGGGTCTTTTTAGGTTTAAACACGGGAGGCTTTAGGATGTAATTGAGGAGGCCGGTGTGGATCCATTTGTTATTATCCAATATGCATTTTTCCTGCTTTTTACCTTCCTCCTGTAATTCTTAAGCTATGTAATAATGTCCACCCCCTATGTAATTTTTTATTGATTTTATGATATATTCGTGGTACTTTGATAGACTGTTTTTCATTAGTTAATAGTTGAAGGGTTATTACTCCTTAGATCTAGTATACTAAGAGAAGTAAACAGGGAAGGGTTTAGGTTTTAGATAGGGGATGCCATTGTGGCGCTGTTCTATTATCCTGTCCCCCAATATTTGTTTTATTTGCAGTATGTGTATACTTATGTGATTATCCCCGATGTGATTACCCCATTCAGAGAGAAAAGTTTAAGTTGATATCGTTCTATGTATTTGCATCGTTTTATTTATCCTTTTTGTGGAATATTTTGTTTTAATTTCCCGTTTTTTTTATGTAAAAAGTGTGTCAATATTAATAAGATGTATAAGACTGTTTAGTTAGTGCGGCCTACAGGGTAAACAGTAAGAAGACCGGAAGTTTACTACCGTTGCTAATTAACTTCCAGCTTTACATACCGCATAAATATCCGGACTGCACTGCTAGGAGGATCTATTTTGAGAAAGGGCTAGTCCCGAAACGCGTAAAGGATCCTTCACTACATCGCATGCAGGTGTCTCCCGCCCGACTGTTCCCGTGTCTCTGCCCAAGGTTTCTTCCTGGATGTCCTTATTTGCTGCTACCCTTGTACTTAAGCTCAGCGCACTTTTGGGCACAGGAACTATCCTGTTGTTATGCACTTGTTGTTTTAAATCTATTTTGTGATATGCATGGCTTTTATATGGCATAAGCTTGTATGAGGCTGATTGATTTATTAGCTATTGTAGTTCTGTTTTCTAACAAGTAAATTTTTGTCAATATTTAATGACTGAATTATTGTCTGGAATTATGTATTAATTACTCATTTCTTTTCCTTCCTATGATCTGGAATACATATCTGTTGGAGGAATATTGTGGAAAAACTTTTCTGACGGGTTATATCATCTAAGCTTTTATCAGTAACTTTAATTGACTTTATTCACAGTTTTTTACCTGTATGCCGCATTTAGTTTTTTATTCATATTTATTATTGACACTCTGCACTTTATTTTAACCAATATTTATTGTTATTTTCCATGTTTTAGAGCTGTGGACACTCTAAGGTGTTTTAGCTGCTTGCAAGAGTGATTTTAGCGCTTTTAAAAGATCCCATTCACATTTTTTTCTGGTTTTTCTAATACATAGAGCAGTCTTTTTTCAACAAAATTGTAATTTTCCCATTGAATATGACCTGCGCCTATTACTTACACCAGTCCCTGACATGGTGTAAGCTTTTTACAGAAGCGCATGCACCTTACACTGCTACTGCACCTATTTAAATGAGAAAAACACCCCTTTTCTCATTAAAATATAGTGGAATTCCCTGTTCCACGAACGCAGAGCAGAAGGATGTGGACACAGACTGATGGGCAGCAGGCAACAAAAAAGAAATTTCACTTTTTAGAATGCTACAGTCAATGTATAATTTTGTAACTCAAGAAAGTTGGGTTTTTAAGAAAAAAATTACCTACCTATTTCACAGTTAATACATGAATTACAGAATTCTTTTGAATATACTTATATGCAAATACAAATTAAGACAATTTTAACATGTTGTTTCACCAGTATTATATCAGTATTGTTTACATACTATACATTTTTAGTCATCAGCTTCTATTTGGACAAGTTAAAGGGAATTTTTAGACAGACATCAAAACTTCTATATTTTATCTCACTGTACAAGACGCCGTTCTACATGTTCTTAAAAAGAAAGGTTTGGAAGATACACTAAAGTGCAGGGTTGCCGACTCTCCCGAAATATCCGGTAGACTCCCGAAATTTTGGCAGTTCTCCCGGTATCCTGGGAGAGCCGGCATATCTGCCGCAAGTCCCAACCCCCTAATAAACTGTGTAGTTATCCCTAGAGTTGCTAGGGATGGGTGGAACTTGATGATGTAATCAAGCCTAAAGTCTATCTATTAATAAAGTAGGTGATTATAGAAGAGCACTGCATTAAAGTAATAACACTTTTTATTTTAACTCAATCTCTGCAACCAGGGACTAAAGCTTCTGTAGTCAGGGAGAACAATGTTGACAGTGCTTTAAATAATCTAACTCCATTTACTTACATTTCTATACTGCCACATCTACATTTTCACTTTAATCGTTTAACAAATTTATGACCTTTAGTAATTTTTTTATTATTTTTTCCTAATTTATATTTTTTCCATACTTTTCTACTTAAATAAGCTTGTTAAATTGGCCACACACTACAGATATTTCACCCAATTTTCACAGCAATCAAACAATAATATAGACATATATATCACATAGTTTCATCTGTTAGCTCTACACTGCCTAATTTTACCATTCGATGATTCAGCAATGTCAGAAGAACAGATGGCGAAGAAAGAAGAAAATGACAGAGCGTCCGGTAAAATGTGTGTAGTGAAATTGTTAAATATATATATTTATTATTGTTTGTACCCAATTTAACAGTCACTAGTTACAATGGTGACATCTAGGGGCAAAACAAAGTATTGCTACCTATTTTGTTTAGAAAGATAGTGATTCATATAATACAAATGTAAATTTTTATTATGTCAGTATAGCAAGTTAAATAGTATAATTTATTTATATATGTATTAATTTATTTAAATTGCATCATCACTTTTTATGTAGTTATGTTCTGCAAAATTAGTCATAAAAAATATAAATTATTTTTGTTATTGTAAAATTTTTTGGGGTGATTTTCAAATGATGCAGGAACCGTTTTATCTTTGCAAGGAGTTACAAATGGGACCATTTATATTAACGACCATGTAGTGGGTAAATTATATTTATACTTTTTTTTGCTTACTGAAATTAATCTTAAAGTGATGAATATATAACTGCATTTTATTTATGATACAGAACAAATAAAGATCATTTCAACACATTCTAGACAGAGTTAGTTAGCTTTGCATGTTTAGTAAAAGCAATATAATCTATTAAAGCATTTTGAAACAGAGAGTACAAATAATATAGTTACACAAAATGGTGGTTGCTCAAAATAATTTACTGGTTAATATAGACAGGTGCATGAAAAGCAGCCCTAATCTGCACAGAAACAAAGGAAAATGTCCCTAGCAACACTGCCATTAACTGGTAACTAATTATACCACCCAATCTGTAAAATAAAAGAAATGCCAGTTTAATATATCAGCAGCTGGAATCAGCAGCTAGCAGGGGGTGTTGTTCCACAGCAGCTATTTTGGAGATTTTAAAGGGGACCTCAGGTGTGTTAGCTCTCAATTTCAACACATGATATATGACCCAGTATAGCTATTCTCTCTGTTATAGTTAGGACCAACATAGCAGAATGGCCTTTTGACTAGTGGCTTATAATATATATTTGCAAATGTGTGCAACAAACTTTTCTGCATTTTATTGTAGTGGTTAATGGCAGTGTTGTGGAGCAAAGTTTTAATGAGAATAATGGTCTAGTTTTGAAGCACATGAACAGACACTGGATCCAGCCTCCCAAAAAAGTTGCCTTTTCTGATTACTAGGATTGGAAAAAGTCCAGGGTTTACACTCCGCAAGTGTGCACATTATGATCGGGGCATTCGCATTGGATCTAGAATTTTCATTTCTTTTCACCAAGGGGTTTTCAACAGCTGGCGGGGTTTACTCTATTAATAGTAAAGCATGGGTATGCTAAACCCTTGCCAGCATATGTCTGGATATGGCCCCATCTCCTGTTCTACTCACATAACAATGCTGGTAAATTACTTTACAGCAGGGTCTGGCTGGCAAATTTTAGCCTGTGGCGCAAGCCCGCAACAGTGGCCCATAAGTAATGGCCTAGCCGATTTTCAGTAAACCACTGGAACACTGTAGGGTTAATATTATTTAACATAAATATCTTGCCATTACCATGGCATGACTATCTCAGTGTACATCTAGTTAAAATGATCAATTGTATATTTCAATATATCATATTAAATAAGCACACAAATACTGACCAGATTTATTATTACACTGTTATTTAGACTTGGGATAGGAAACATCACCTCTTAACTCTAATATTGTTTGCAACAGATTAAATATGACAATCCTGCAATCAACATAGTTTAGCCCAGGAATAACTTTCCTCTCTTAATTTTAAACTCCTTCTTAAGTCTGGATCTACCCCGGAGACTCTACTATCGGGGGGTTTTCATCAGGGCCCCTGATGGCGGGGATGGAATTGGCTGCGGCCCAATAGCCTGGACGGACCCCGTTGAACCAGCGCTCGTAGAATAGAAGGCGAACCCAGGAGTGTAAACCGGATAGCGGGAAAGGAGCAGCAGAGCAAGTGGGAACAGAACCAGTCCGGAAGAGACCGGACTGCGACGAACTACAAACAACACAAAACCCAGCACGAGAGACAGAAGATTGTTCACGGGACTGGACGAGACGCACGAGGACTTGCACGCCCACACTCACACAGCGGGGCCTCCGAAGAGGTAACATTAACATGCACTCAAGGTAAAGGTAGGTATAGCTGGGAAGGTAGGTACAAATAAGGGTAAGAACCAGGACTGGATACACAGGGCAAACCGAGGCAGGGAAATAGGCAGGTAAGTGGGTCAGACAATAATCAATTCACTAGGCTGAAAGCACTAGGCACACAAGGTAA
>WWET01000227.1:437271-465271 GCA_011038615.1 Limnodynastes dumerilii
CAGGAGGAATATTTGCTAGAGACTGTAGATCCACCCAGTCATCTTGACTTGCAGTGATACAGGTTTGCAGAAATTTCTCAAGTTTTTGTTCTTTCCATGAGCTTGTTGGATTATGGGTGATACGCGGAGCAGAAATTGAGTTTGACACCAAAGGACTTGCAGAAGGCTTGCCAGAATCTTGGAGATAAACTGTGAGCCTCATACGGTTACAATTTCAGAATCACAGATATGGAGCCTGAAGATTTCTCTGATACTTTGGCCAAAACAGGAGCAGATGGTAACCCCTTGAGGGGGATAAAATGGGCCGCTCTGGAAAACCGGTCTACCACCACCCAGACAGCTGTAAAGCCTTTAGAGGAGGGCATATTGGTGATAAAATCCATGGCAATGTGGGACCAAGGAATATCCGGATATGGGAGTGGTAGCAGATGACCGAAGAGTTTCTGGTGTAATGTTTTTGCCTGAGCACTGGTGGAGCAAGAGGAGACAAAATGTTTAGCATTCTAATTCATAGTTGGTCACCAGTACCCCCGGGAGATGAGTTACTTAACACCGGCATGACCAGGAAAGTGAGATGAATGGGCCCAATTGAGGAGTTTAGCTGCATGTCCAGAGACACAAAGGTTTTACCCAACGGAGGCTGCAAGGTGGATGAAGCCAGGATGACACTCTTTGGATCCAGAATAGGTTTTCAGTTGAACAAGACATCTTGGTCCTCAGCGTCAAAGGCTTGAGATAATGCATCTGCCTTTTTATTCTTAGCTCCCGTAAATAAGGTGACTACCAACTGGAATCAAGCAAAGAACAAGGACCAGCGGGCTTAACATGCATTTAGACATTGGGCGGACTGCAAGTACAGAAGATTCTTATGATCAGTATACACAGTGACGAATGGTTGGCACCATCCAGAAGATATCACCACTCTTTCAAAGCCCATTTTGCCGTGAGCAATTGCTTGTCCCCAATTCTGTATTTTTTTCTCAGCAGGAGAGAACTCCTGTTTTAAACGTTCAAACGTTGGCCTCCTGAGGCCTGACCTGCCTCAGGAGTCCAAACATATTCTTGGATGTTTTTCTTTGTTTGAGCTACTATTGATTGGAGCCACAACCATGGAGTAATTTTTGACAAATTGCCTATAAAAATTGGCAAATCCCAGGAAACGTTGGGTGGCTTTGAGGCCCACTGGCTGGGGCCATTGCAGTATAGCTTTTAATTCATCTGGGTACATCTACAAGGCCGAAACAGGAGAGGATGTACTTAAATGTGCACTTCTCTAACTTGGCGTAGAGACTATTTATGATGAAAGACTTCTTGCACATGTTTGCGATGGGTGAGGGGAGTATATCATCAAGGTATACCACTATATAGGTGTAGAGTATATCATGGAATACCGCATTCATAAATTACTGGAAGACAACCGGGGCATTGCAGAATCCAAAGGGTATGATGAGATATTCAAAGTGCCCATCCCTGGTGTTAAATGGCGTCTTCCATTTGTCTCCATTATAGATACTAAGGTTATATGCACCTCGCAGATCTAACTTGGTGAAATCAGATGCAGCTTTAACTTTGTCAAAGTGCCCCGTGATAAGAGGCAGTGGGTAGCGATTCTTAACAATGATTGCATTCAAGTTCCTGTAGTCAATACATGGTTGGAGGTCCCCTGTTTTCTTTTTTACAAAGAAGAAGCCCGCACCAGCAGGAGAACTAGACTTTCGAATAAAGCTGCATGCAAGATTCTCTTGTATGTAAGCCGACATGGCTTCAGACTCATAGACGGACAATGGATACTACCTAGATTCTACCTCTAGGAAGTGTTTTTCCAGGCATCAGATCTATGGGAAAATCCCACTTGCAATGTGGTGGCAAGGTCTCAGTCTTGCATTTACAGAACACATCTGAGAAATGTACATATTGAGGGGGAAGTCACAGAGGGCGGTTTTCAGAACTGGAGTGATTGTCTTGAGCAGAGATTTCAGGACTGGCAGCAGCCACTGGAACAACAGACTTAGGAGTGACTGGGTACAAAAAGGAATTATGACAATTAGCACCCCAGGACAGTATTTGTGAGGTATCTCAATCGATGGTAGGATATTGCAGTCTCTGCCAGGGTAACCCCAAAACTACTACTTGGAATGCTGAGGGCATGTTACGAGCAACCGCACTGTCACTGTCTCCTAGCACCGGGACCCATGTGCCTGTCAGTCAGCGTCTTGCGTCCTGGTTGCTAGGCAGCCAGGACGCCTCTCTCTTTCCTCGCGCCCGCTGCGGCACTTCCATAGGTTGCTCTAGCCACCTGTCCTGGCTGCTAGGCAGCAAGGACGCTTTCACTGTCTCTGTGGCTGATTGCCCCACTGGGATCAGCCACCTATCACTACAGGGGGCTGATCCAATCCTGCAGCTCTGATTGGCCAGCTCCCCTGTAAATAGCCAACACTGCCTTCCCTCAGTGGTTATAACGTCCTTTACGTGCCCAGTTTTTCTGCCTTGTGCATCTCTCTCTCTTTTGCCCCTTTGCCTTGCTCTTTGTCCCTTGTTCTCAGCTCTTTGGTCCTTGCTCTGCCTCTTTGCTTTCTTGAGTGTCCTGCCTTGTTCCTTGCCATAAACCACTTGTTTACCAGTTCCCTCTCTGATCTCTCTCTCCCTGGTGTAATTACCTAGTGTGTAACCCTAGCCTTTTCCTGTGTGCCTGTATTTGTTACCCTTTTGGGGGTCCCGCTGTTTGACTGTGTGAGTTGGTCTCCCAGTGAGTCTTGTTTGTTCTGTCTGTCTCATATTTTCCCCCTTGGTCCCTTGTCTTGTTTACGTGTTCCTTGTAGTTCTTCACTAGTCATTCCCTTCTGACTAGTCTGTTCCCGCTTCCTGCTTGTTCTGTACTTTTGTCCCTTTTTTCGTATTTTCCCTCTTATTACGAGTTTTGTTCCAGGGATTGTGACCTGTCATTGGGGCGCAGCCAATTCCAACCCCACCATCAGGGGCAATGGTGAACGCCACCTGATGACAAAGACTCCGCACCCAGGTAACCATTCTCGTAACTTATTTGTTTCATCTTACAGGGCAGCAATAAAAAGCAGATGATTTCCAAATTAAGTGCCCCCACTTGGAGCTGTACTGAGGCTGTATGGAATTGCAGCAGATTGGAAGGGTTCTTCCAAAAGCTTTGTGAGTATTGCCAGATTTGCCACAATCTCAGCATACAGAAAGTTACCCGCAGCCCCAGAATCCACAAAAGAAGTTTGCTAACAAGACTGTTTGGCATGAAACAGAGTTACCAGCATACACAGGAGCTGATTGGAACCTTCAGAGTTAATAGGGAGCTGTAGAGCAGATCCTAGTTGTCGCTCTTCTAACTCTCTACTTCCATAACCCTAACCCTCCCTTCCATGCAACCCGACCCTGAAACTCCCCTACCTGCAGCCTAACCCTAAGATTCCCTTCCCCACAGCATGACCCTAAAACTACCTTCCCCGCAGCATGACCCTAAAACTACCTTCCACACAGATTGACCCTAGTCCTTCAGTCCGGTGCTTGTGGTGGTTCTGGTGTGTGGCAGCTATTTCCGAACTGCATGCTTACCCAATTATTCGCAAAAATGGAGCAATACTAGTAATTTCAAAATAGAGGCAGCTGAAAATCAGCTTTTGGCTGCTTGTATTTCAAAAACACTAGTATTGGACTGAAGATTGTATACCCACAATGTTATGATCAGAGCAAGCTGTCATGCACCAGACTCAGCACTGGTCCGTAAATGGACCATGCAGCCCCAGAGGTGCAAAGTCTAACTGCAAGCCTGGTGTTCACCACAGCCCCTGACGGAGGAGATGGTCTTGGCTGCAGGCTGCCGCAGGTCGCGGCTCTCTGTACATGCGGGCAGGTGCCAAGATGGTTGATGGAATCCAGGGGTTGCAGGAGTAGAGCAGATAGGTAACAATCAGGGTGAAACCATATACAAAGGATCAAGAGCTGCTGCACTTCAGGATAGCAAGTCCAATATAAAACAAAAACACATATAATGCTGCGCTAGAATCCAATGTATAAAGTCAATTACCTCAAAAATAAAAAAATGAGTAAGTGCAAGCACCTGCATACTATTATTCTGTGACTTGGTATGAATTTTGGTCATATTGTTTTTTAACTTAATAAATAATAATAATAAATTTTCTATTCTATGCAAGTACCTTTTTTTAGGTGCAAGTGTAGACCTGAGCAATACCATGTTGAATTGCAAGGGGAGGCAGATTTAAATTGTGAAACCAGAATTTAAATTAAGAGGTGAAGTTTCTTAGCTCAACACTATTTTATAGAATAAACATTAAGCTATGTAGTATTTGAGTTCTATGTGTAAATGTAAAGTATTTTCCCTGCATGCAAAAGATTTAAAATTAATTAACACCCCTTACTTTAAAAAATGGTTAAGCCGAGCTGTACATTTGCACCTAAAAAAAGGTGTAAGTGCAACTCTGAATCAGCCCCTATGTGTTTAAGGATTTCTGTTGCTTAGACATAGAAATGATGTCAGTGATTTATATAGAGCAGCTGATGAGTAAGCTCCAGCAATGAGCCACACCTGTGAACTAATGCCTGCAGCAGTGAATGAATACCAGGAAGTGCTGAGAACTGAAAAAAGGTCATGTGATCAAAAAAGTAAACAAAATGTGCAGTGAAAAGTACTGTGATTATGACAGAGCAGTAGTAATAGGACATACCTTATTTCTAGGGTAGCAGCAGATCAATCGGGATACAATTGTAGAATCTTGAGAAAGTCAGACCGTTGTAGATTCTGAGAATATTTTCCTTGGTGTGGAAAAAGTGGATCATCATAAGTGTGTCTGGAGATCATTATCTGTGGTGTCAGGAAGTAGCATGCAAGCAAAATAGTCTGCCAATTTGCAACTGTTTGGAACAGCTTTTTGATGTTAATTTGGGCAATTTTCACAATATAGCTATATTGTGACCTAAACCTCCTTTTTATTTATGTGCTGACACATAGTGTTATTTAATGTACGTTTGGAGTGCCGGACCTCTTTTGTTTCTTGTATTTACTTAATGGGTGAGGAAGGTTATTCCAGAGAGTGGGGTGCAGCCCAGTTGAGTTAGTTCTCAATTTAAAAACTCAAGACCTGAAATAGAGACTATCACTATATTAGCGTTACGGAACTTAACATCACATGACGATCCAAGATTAGCAGTTATGATAGTATCGGCAGCAGACTTCTGGATCCGGTCAATGGTGCTGCTGCTTATGGTACTTTTAAGGCACAGCATGCCCTGCAATACCAGCCATCTTAATTATTGTGGGGATTTTTATCAGGTTTTTTTTACTCTATATATAATCAGCCTTTTACATTCTTTTCCTAAAACAAGCTTAGACTGGCTTTGGTGGCATTTTATATATTTTTAGATTTTGGATCAATGTTGTCAAAACTCCCTTGATCTTAACACAGATAGTCACCTGTTACCCTAGTTTGCTTTTCTTGAAAAAATACCAGTGTAAGGACAATAGGAAAATAAATATATTTTTTTCTCTTTATGGTTTTTACGTGTGTAGTGTTTTTTATGCTTGTATTTATTCTAATTTCTGACAGGCATATACTGCTCTTATTATAAAAGCTTTTCAATCTAATTTTCACCATTCATATTATTCATATTCAACCGTTGTATTGCAAGCAATATATTGCTGTCTTCTAGATTACTATCATACAATCATAACTTTAGATCAAGTAGATTTTCCCTGTACTGTGTGTACAAAATGAAAGTCTTTATTGTAGATCTATAATAGAGGCCAAAAATTTTATGGCTGAAAAATTCTCCCCTTGTAATTCACAAATTTTGATCATTATGGACTGGCTCCAGGCTTATGAAATGTGCCCGATTTCTGATTTGCGGAAACACCTGCATATCAGGAGAATTCATGCTTACTCTTAAGGCTTCCAGCATGACCCTATTTCTCAGGATCCAGAGCCGTATTCACAGATTTGTTTTCATGTGAGTATTTTTAGGTACTTTGTAACTGCGCATGCATGGTAACTTTATTTCCGTAAGTAACGTAGAATATATACGCATGTAAGTGCTTTAGACACAGACATGTGAATCGCACTTGGGGACATACGTGCGGATGGGCGGGGTTGAAATACGTACCTGAAAAGAGGGTGGGGGGGCATTTAAATGAGTCTTTGAGGGCGCGGTTACATAGAAACGCATGTACGGCATACATATACGCACGTAAGTAAACACGTGAAGTTAGAGTTGGTCTATGGAGGCATAAGTCTACAATTGCATGGCCGTGAGAGAGGAGTGTCATGGGTGTTGGTGGGTGTTGGATTGCTACGTGCGTGCATATAATTGCATACTTTTTAACAAACGCATCTCTGAATACGGCCCCTAGTCTTCCATGCTGGAAGCCTTTTGCGACAGAGCAGATTGTATACGCAAGGTACATATATTATTTGTAAAATAAGGGCTTAGTTAAGCCCATACTTACAATTCTCATTTCTACACCATCCTCATTTTTCATGTAGTAGGTAGGGTCCTGGTCAGGGGCATTTTAAGAAGTGAGTGGGCCTTTGTGCAGGATTTGTACATGGGCCCCATCCCATCCCCTAAGGCCTAGATTTTAGTGAAGAGTGTATGTCACAGGGGCCCCCTGTTCTGATGACACTCTGCACCCTGCACCCATTAAAGATACGCCTATGATCCTGGTGTCCGAAGTCTCGTGTGTGCGAGGGGAGTTGGCATGTTTAAGAATTAACATATTTTCATTAATTCCCCTTGTGCTACAAGGTTATTAACTATATTGGTATATTTAAGTAATTAGTATTAGCAATTCAGTTGTGTCCGTAAGTATATTTCCTTTTTGTTTTTTACTATTCTGTATCACTCACTTTCATTTTTCTATAATATGAAATCCTTTGCAAATATGAGTCAAAGGGAACTGTTGTTTACATCTGACAGGTTAATAAATATAATATATCAGAACTCATGTATACATCCTGTGCAAACCAATTTTATAGCTGTATATAAATGGTATCTGACAGGAATTGAAACGTAGACACCCCCTTCCACCCACATGCACAAGACTGCATGACTAACTGACTGATTGATTTATTGATGATTGATTGATTTTAAATATTCCCAGGTTGTCAGAATTTTGTGACAAAGTTATGGTCTATTTAATGTTAGAACCTAAACTGATGTTCTCTTAATTGATTCCTTTTTTTTTAGATTGTCACTGGAAATGACGCAAACCTTCTGATTGACATTCTGATGCAAATTACAATCACTGAGTCCACGGCACCCTCACCAGCCCCAGAGCCTCCATCGACCTAGCAACTAGCAACTCTAGTGACTGATATTTATAACAGTTCATTCCAATTTCTGGGCAGCCTCTTCAGTCCAGTGCCTTTTCTTCAGCCCAGTGTCGGTTCTCAGCCCAGCTGGCCTGCCCCATATCCCCTCACAGAGTGCATCGTGCTGGTCCTGCTTCTGAATATCTGGTCCAAAAGCACTGACAAAGCTACTGTACTTTCCATCATGTTAGCAATGACAATTAAACAGAACATTTAATCAAAAATATACCTTAAGAAATTCTTTATCTAAATGGGTCCACACTGATTACTAAACATATGTAAGCCCTCATTTAAGACACCTTATTTTACCAAATTTTCTATTTAAAAAACCAAACCACAAACGTTGAATTATTTCTGTCAGGCAAGCCAGTAGTGTAAAATGACCCAACACAATGCTTGCTTATAAGTACCTGTTTTAGCCATTCCATCTGTATAACAAAATGCAGAAATATTAGTTACACACATTTGCAAATATATGATAAGCCAATTGTCTCTTTCAAGGTTTTTTTTTTTTACTACAAAATAGTTGCTCAGATTCTTCCAGTATTGGAATAGACCAGGTTGATGCAGAGTGGCTGGTCTGCCACAGCCTGGCCTGTTCCACTAGTATCCAACACCCCATACCCCCAACCCCTTACCGCTTTCACCAGGCAATCCACCCATATCCACCAACAATGACCCTATCCGTTAATGAAATGACTGACTGTAAAATTACTTTGGGACAGATTTACTAAGCTGCCCATAGCAACCAATCAGATTCTAGATGACATTTTCTAGTATGTAAAAGGAAAGTGAGAGCTAAAATCTGATTGGTTGAGTGTTAGTACTTTCTTCATAAAAGGTTTACCCAGATGAATATCCTATAAATATCTTTATTAGTTCACAGGGATTATATTATGTGATAAACCTATATGCTAATATAGTGTATATCGTTGGACCAGAATGTATATCCATATACTCAAGGAGAAGAAAGTACTGCTATCTTATTAGTACAATGTTTAAACAATAAGTGATTTTTTAATAATAAGTATTTATAACACATGCACTTTATAAATAGTACACATTTTAGTTTTTTTTTAATGTAACTCATATTAATAATCAACACATGATAGTTTAAACCTATAATCTTAGTCTTAGTAAGATTATGCACCCCTAGTTCAAGTCCCATAATTTTTATTCAATCTCGTACACAATACCCCCCTTACCTTATCATACCCATGAGATTACTGTGCGGTCACCTGACGCAGGACAACTGTCAGTCAAAATCATCTTCAAAAGGCGCCAATGAGATGCCTGCATCAACTCCGTGTCCCTGAGGAAGTCTGAAAGGGTGTATCAACACCCCAGGACGAAACGTGTAGGACCCGATACCGATACCCAGACTGAGACCTTCTGACTCATGCTGTACGAACTATATCTATACATAGAAAACTCGGCTCACTGTATGTGTGGACTTGCTGCCGCCCGGAGTGAGTAACCCCTGGAGACGGACGTTCCTAAGAATACACAGATAAGATGCTGATATGAGCTGTTTTAATTCTATATGCTTTTAAATTATTTATATCTGGTATGCAGATTTTATTATATTAAATTGAGTAAGGTATTTTTTTAACATACTACTCTATGGTCTGGTGATCTGGTTTTATCTTGCATATGACTGACATAAGCACGTCATGAGAGTAAAGACCTTTACTATATGCGATTGTGAAAGGCTACATATGGCACGCATAATATTTGAGAGTTCTATATAATAGATGGTTTTCAATATACTGCACAATGATTGTCCCTTTTTCCCTTTATTATTTCCTCTACTCTATGTTTCATGTTTCCGTATTTTCTAACCGGGGACCCACACCCTTCCGTATTGTGGGTCTCTGTGTCTCACTTTTCACATTGCCCTCCGTATTAATACATATTAACACTGTCCTGAGTGCCCCCTCCTTCAACGTACCTATATATATTATATACCAAAGTCAATTGCGCTCAGGATCCTTTCCTCCATTAATCCAATGTACATGCACTGCGCTAATATAGAAAATCCGGAATTTACAAATCGATGCACCAGATCCTAAATTCAGGACCGCAGCTCCCCTTTTTGTAGACAGGTCTTTGTCCAGTCAAAGGCAATCTATTGGGTGAAATAAGAAAGGGAGCACTCCATAGTGCGGTAAAAGGTTACTTTATTAAAAATCACACATAGTTTCATTCATTCAGCGTACCGAATATAACTCTCCATCCGAGAGTAGGATCAATGGCATACAATAAAAACACAGTGACAATCTCCGTTACTGTTTACCGACGTCGGACTCTGATTAAAGCGTCTCTGACCATATCTGGAGTAGCTTGTGTCAGGTGCTGGTATCCTCTACGTGTTTTCTCATTCCAATTACGAACTTTATTGGTGGCATAGTCTATTCTATCTCTTTCAAATTTATCTTGTTTGGTGTTTACAATTTTTTCCTCTACTCTCGTAACACTTTAACTTAACTCCACCTCCTGACGAAGTCCCACGGGGATGAAACGCGTAGAGGATACCAGCACTCGACACAAGCTACTCCAGATACGGTCAGAGACGCTTTAATCAGAGTCCGACGCCGGTAAACAGTAACGGAGATTGCCACTGTGTTTTTATTTTATATCATTGTTCCTACTCTTGGATGGAGAGTTATATTCAGTATGCTGAATGAATGAAGCTATGTGTGAGTTTTAACAAAGTAACCTTTTACCACACTATGAAGCGCTCCCTTTCTTATTTCACCCAATATATATATATATATATATATATATAGACACACACACAAATACACTGTTGTATAGAAGCATCTACACTCCTTTCAATTGATTATGCTGACAATGGTCAAGGCCATGTGAGATTTGAAGGATCTTGTAAAAGTTAATCCATGTTAATTATTACATAGATGATAAGACGTCTTACAGATGCATCACCTGTGAATAAATGTCAAAGATTTCTTTTCACCTCAAACATTAAGGACTGATACAGTACAGAAAGTTGTTAACCTGGCCAATGACAGGTTATTCAGGTAATACTTTGTATTTTCATTTACATCTTTATGGTTACATATTGCTATCAGATGGAATATAACAACATATTAAAATATTTTTATTGTTGATCCTCAATTTTATCTTTTATGTATCTATTTGTTATGCTAATAATAACATTGTACTTTTTTTTTAAGTTTCATTATTTTGTATACTTAATATTTCTATTAATATCCATAACACACTTTAAATACTTCCATAATTCATGTACCTTGGATACATAGATACCACTTATTATCTATAGTCTCTCTCTTAATATAGTTAAACACTACAATGAAGTGTTCTGCAGAATAATTTGGAAGTGCTTAGTGCATATGTTGGAGCACCAACAAATCGGTCCAGAACAGCAAATCGGATTGACCGCTTAATCAATCTGACCGTAAGCAGGGAACTTAGCCCGGTTATTGAGCAGTGGGAAATGGGAAGTGTGTACCCAGCCTTAGTCCTGATATAAACTAATGTTCATGTATTCAGCATCATTGTGTCATCCTTAGAATATATAGATATGCTTTTAGATTTTCAATGTTTACATTGTGCTACATTTATTTAAAATATTTGAATGTGTATGTAGCACACCATTAAATCCCTGCACAACATTGTAAACAGCTTGTATTTATGACACCACTAACATATCTTTACTGTATTTCTCTGATGCATTCTACGCGCATATAAAAATGAAATCGTTTAAGGAATTTATCAATAAGAGGAAATGTGTTCACTTGATAAATGTAATTTAATTATGATCGTATGCAAGGCACAAAAGCAAATAATATGTTCAGTCTACTAATGGCTGAAACTGTACAGGAAAGATAATGCATGTCTTCCACAACAAAGTCACTGAACTAATGACGCAGTCACTGAACTAATGACAGTGACAGAAATCTCTATATTTCATTAATATTTGTTTAGATTTGATCTGTTGGATAATAGAACCATGACATCTGGATAGTACCATGAATGTAACTAATCACTGAGTGACAAAAATATTCTTTAAATAGGGACACGGGACCTGATTCAGAGTTGTAGGGCAGCAGACGCACTCTGCATAGAACATATAGAAAATAAGCAGAGATAAAATGTACTCGGAGCAGCCTATACAGGATTGCATGTTACAAATACTTGGGTTTTAAGTATAAAATCATATTACAGCACAAACAAAATGTAATGCCTGAATATAAGCGGCAACCGCTCATTATCAGGGTTATAAAATATGGGTTTAATTTAGAATGGAGGGACATGGAGGGACATGGAGGGACATGAAGGGTTAGGTTTGGGGTTAGACTGTGGGATGTGAAAGGTTAAAGTTAATAGAAGAGGAGGGTTAGGGTGAGGATTAGTAATAAGGTATAAGTTAGAGTAAAATCTTACCTTTTGGAGAAGTAGGATTCCCGTCTTGACACTTCGCTTGATCATAGAAACATAGAAACCAGTCTGCCGGGTTGTTTATTTAAAACTATACTGATCCTAGCCTTATTTACCCTCAATTTAGTTTGAGATTTAGGATATCCTTATATTTATCCCAAGCATGTTTAAACTGTTCTACTGTGTTAGCCTCAACCACCTCAGATTGGAGGCTATTCCACTTATCTACCACCCTTTCAGTGAAGTAATTTTTCCACACATTTTTCCACACATTTCCTCTGAATCTACCACCCTCCAGTTTATATCCATGCCCTCGTGTTCTAGCCGTCACAACTCTTGAAGTATTTGAAAGCTGCTATCAATGTCCCCCCCTCTCCCTTCTCTGCTCCAAGCTATACATGTTTAGTTCCTTTAGCCTTTCTTGATATGTTTTGTTAAACAGGCCATGGACCATTTTAGTTGCTCTTCTTTGTACAGTCTCTGATTTTTTTATGTCTTTCTGAGATATGGCCTCCAGAACTGAACACAGTATTCTAGGTGAGGTCGTACCAATGATCTATAAAGGGCCATCACTACTTCTCTCTTTCTGCTACTAATTCCTCTCCCTATGCAACCAAGCATCTGACTTGCCTTTCTCATTGCTTTGTTACATTGCTTGGCTACCTTTAAGTCACATTAAATAATGACTCCTAGATCCCTTTTCTTCTCAGTAGTTTCTAATGTAGTGCCATTAATGATATATTGAGCTTTTGGGTTTTTGTGTCCAAAGTGCATGATTTAGCATTTTTTGTCATTTAACTGCAGTTTCCACACTTTTGACCATTCCTCCAGTCTACCTAGGTCATCCCTCATTTTGTATACCCCTCCTGGCATGTCTACCCTGTTAAATATATTTGTGTCATCTGCAAAAAGGCATATTTTCCCCTTGATACCATAGGCAATATCACCTATAAAGATATTAAATTGCACTGGTCCAAGTACAGAACCCTGAGGTACTCCACTAGTTACCCTGCCATCCCCAGAAGGGATTCTATTTACTTCAACCCTCTGTTGTCTATCCTGTAACCATGATCATATCCATTCAACTATCTTTAAGTCCAATCCCAAAGTTTCCAGCTTATTTAACAGTTTGCAATGTGACAATGTCAAAAGCCTTACTAAAATCTAGATTAGCTATGTCTACAGCTCCCCTTTATCTAATACTTTAAAATATTAAATAATATTTGTTTGACATGATCTTCCCCCCAGTGAATCCATGCTGCTTGGGATCCTGTAAGTTACTGGATTTAAGAAACTGTACAATTTGTTGCTTTAGCAGTTTTTCCATCAATTTCCCTACTACTGATATTAGACTCACTGGTAGGTAGTTGGCCGCTTCTTCCCTACTTCTACTTTTATGCAGAGGGACGACATTTATTATTTTCCAGTCCTCTGAAATCACCCCAGTTATTAGTGATTGGTTGAATAATTCAGTTAATGGTTTTGCCAGCACCCCTCTAAGCTCTTTTAGTATCCTCGGATGTATCCCATCTGCTCCCATTGATTTGTCCACTTTCAGCTTTGAAAGTTCTTTAATATCTGCTCCTTAGTGATAGTAGTAGTAATTGACCCCATTGTATTAACAGTCTTTCCATTTAAAAGTGGTCCCTTTCCCTCTCTTTCCTCTATGAATATTGAACAGAAATAGTTGTTAAGATGAACTGCCACAGCCCTTTTACTCTCAACAAGATCCCACTCTCCCACTCCCACTCTCCCCTTTTCGCACCAAGTGGGCCAGTTTTTCCTCAGTTTGTGCCTTTGCTGCCCTGATAACCTTTTTAGCCTCCTTCTGCTTTGCAAAATACTCTTCCTTGTCATCATTATTTTGTATTTGCTTATAATTCCTATAGGCATCTTTTTTGCTTTCACTGTAGTTGCTACCTCTTTTGTACCACATTGGCTTTCTTTTTCTGGGGTTTTTCCTAACCTTTCTTATACAAAGGTCTGTTGCTGTTAATAATGCATTTTTTTTTATTACCCACTGCTCCTGTACCCCTTTCATGTGCATCCACTCTGCCAAAGATTCACTTACACATTTCCCCATTTCCACAAAATCCGCCTTGCTAAAATCTAGCACCAGATCAACTTTTTATAAATTTGCAAGGTAACTGCTTTTGAAAATCAGCAGTTGGACACTGTTGTCTGAAATAGACACATCCGAATGGCAAAACACAGCCTGAAAAATGATCCTCTCTAGTTATCTAAAAATTATTATTATTATTATTATTATTATTATATGCATGTAAATTCTATCTTTCAGCTTTATGAACTCCTTAAATATAGGTCCATAATACATGGTGAAGTCACGCCAGCAATTATCCGTATTTATTTAATTTTATTGTAGTAAATATCTTTATCTTCATTAAACAGTTACAACAGACAGAAGTTAATTTTCAATAATCAGGAAATTAATTACTGATTATTAATTCAATAGATAGTTCTTACAGTAGAAATATCTCTCCCTGACCCTTACCTTTAAATCATCAAAACGCTTGTTGTGACAGAGGACCTGATCCAGACTTCCGCACGTATGATGTAAATATAGAGGTCTGGAAGATCGCACACAAGAGGACAGTAAACACTGTCACTCCCCTCTCACATGCAGACCTTGAAAAAGTTACAGATCCAAAACCCTACCTTAAGTTCTATGCATCCATCCGAAGTGTCTACTGCCGCCAACTCTGCCTCATCAGCATATCAAACCCAGCCCCCCTTGCGAGGTTTAGTCATGCGGATGTCAAGGCCTGTATGGATTTCCTGGGGGTAAAGAATTGTGCTCTGTATGCAGGGAAATTCATAGCGTAACTTCTGGCGCAAGCATGTGCAGTTTTAACGTTTAGGGTGACTTACACAAGTGCCTTGCATAAGATACCCTAACATTATTAAATCTGGATCTGGCCCAAAACATAAGCAAAAAATGTGTATACAATATGTTACAGAATTTTTCCCTGCTCCACTTCCGCCCAATGTCCATTCCTGAAATATTTAAATAGGTATCAATACATTTTATTAGCAGCTTTTATGATGTGACCTATTCATAAAGGTTAACGGCTCTTATTAGTGTTTACACTAAAATAACACACTGTTTGATGTTCTTATTAAGCTTTCCATATTCTGCAGCAATAATTTGTTAAACAGTAGTTTTTTGATTATATAGTGCATTTGATTTGATTATGGGGATATTTTCATTATATCTATTTAGCATATTTTAATACTTATATTGTTTTCTTTTGCTTAGTTTTGCTCTAAGAAATATACTGTAATCAGGAAGCAATGGATGAGCCTGTGGGAAACCAGTATATAGTGTCCAGACCTATATACTCAGAGAATATTTTCTCGACAGAGAATGAAAAATTGCATAGACGTCACAAAACATTTTTAGATCATCTACGTGAGTTTTTTGGGTAAGTTGTATGGTAATACAGCATAACTGTAATTTGTAAGCACATTTTTGTAAATAACTTTGGGAAACAAAAGTGGGAAATATTCACGTGAAGTGTCTGCCCCTTATTGATTGTGTTGCAGTGGTGTGTTATCATTTTTAGAGACAATTTTCAATGTGGAAAATTCCTTTAGTAACTAAGATGGTTCCCCACACAAGTGCAAGGTATTGTTGAACCATTATTCATGTCAGGTTAGACATGAGCAGGCAGAACAATTCTATTGGCTTTAAATGGCCTATGCTTTACAAAGTTACACAAAGATATGCTTGAATTCTGCTTCATCTGTAATAAAGGTATAATAGAATTTAGAGTATTTATAAATTATTTAATATCAGTTAACACCATTTGGATTATGTACCACCCTAACACCATTCTAACATTTCAATAATATGTTTCTATATGTACTACAGCTTTACATTATCCTTAAAATATTGGGTCGGATCCAGAACTACGTCCGTCTTCCACAGGCGGCCGTAATTCAATGAACAATAGCTACTACGCATGCGCAGTAGCTATTGTTCATTGAATTGCGGCCGTCTGTGGAAGACGGACGTAGTTTTGGATCCGGCTCATTGTTCTTCTATTGTCAGGTTACTTTGTTCTCATCTAAGAAAAGAATTGGACTGCCAATGCAAAAATATTCTCTTCCCTTACTAAAAAAAAACAGGGTTTCTTAGTCTGTGACCAGACAAAAGTACAATTATTGAGGCACACATATAGAATCACACAGGAAGGCTGACCTTATTCTCTACATTCTTCTCTTCTAATGCAAGATGTTATTGCAGCAAGATCTGCTATTTTATCCATGGGAACAAAGATAAGACGTTAAACATGTGTTCAATTAAATATGGACATCATGTTTGTTCCTCTCCGTGTTTAGATCAGTTTGCTGGTGATTTCAGGATATTGCACTTTTTTATGATGTTCATCAGTGTTCATCAGTCATAGCTGACCAAAGTCTTCTAGAAAGACATTCCAGGTTTGCTGCAATCCCTTCACGGTTGTGTTTGTAATGAGGATGTGCCTCCTTCTACAGATTACACCACCATACGGTGGACACTCTCACCAACTGGAATGTTTCTCTTAAAGAGACACAGGCACTTGAAGCTCCCAATGTTCTTAATGGAATGCTACAGGAGAACATGTCTGATATGCATTAAATTTAATCTTCAGTTATACTTAAACTGTCATATTAGATAAGAGCTAAATAAACATTGACGTAGTTCACTGGGTACATCTTCTTTATATAGCCTTCAACAATTGTTTATCCCAGATTACTCAATGGATTGTATTCTGCAATACTTCCTAATGCTGGGCTAATTGCTTTTTTTCTGAAAGTGTCATTCCACATAGGCATCAAAAACTGAATTTTTTACTGAATCCCTGCAACACTGGGTCCATTCCCATTTAATGCTGAACATATTCTTTTATGTTTTAGACTCCATCTTCCAGACTCCTTGGAAATGTTTACAATATTTCCTTTGGCTTCTTTTTTGTGTTTAGTTGTTCAACATTTTGATCCCAAGCGCCTCCAATTAAATTGACTGGTGAAGCTGAAGATTTAGCTGCCATCTGTATGCTACCCCCTCCTAGTTCCTCTGGGCTTTCTTTGGCTGAGCGGCACCTGTATAGGCTGTTAAGCCCCAACACTAAAACTTCCACCTGATCTCTGGCTAAAGTGCAGCCACATTACAGAGCTGCAACACACAAGAAGAACCTATTGAAAACGATCTTATTGTGTGCTGGGGTGCTATGTACACAATCAATAGGCATTAAGGAGTATTTGGTAATAATTATGAACCTGATCAAGACCTCCTTACACATCCATAACCCAACCTTAAGTTATCTGCATGGATCTGTGTTCTACACACCCTCTTCTGCATGCATCTCCCCCTCCACCCCTTGTGGGGATTAGGCATGTAGGCATGGGGATGTCACAAAACTTCCTGTTAGACAGATCCCCTAGAATACAGAACTGGGTTGCATACACCAGGAGATCCATTGCGTAACATCTGGGACACGCATGTGCAGGCATGTGTAAGCAGCTTGCGGAAGTTGGGTGTCGAATGAGATTTAACGGTATACAGTTACAGGCAGTTAGAAAAAGTGACCACTGTGTGGTCACACACAGCTCAGTTTTGTATTGTACATAATTCTATTACAAGAACACACTGATGTCTGAAAATTGCCACATAGTGCAGGTTCATGCACCAAAGCTGGAAATCTGGAACTGACCCAAAATTATTACACAGTGATACTGGTTCCATCCATGAGTTTTATTTCTGTATCAGTTCATTATTCTCTTTACTCTTCTTCATTAGTTTAGTACTACTGTCTCATATATTCAATTAAAAAAAGTTTAATTTGGAAATTACCACAGAATGTCCTGTGATAATGCTCAGTTTGGTGATTATATATTAACTACTTGGAAGTGTACTTGAATGAGGCAGATGAGGGATGTATTCCCTGCAAGGTTATATTTATTGATTTTCTTTCTTTGTAGTACACAGCAGTGCACTGACATCTATTCAGCTTATCAGTTTTGTTCTGGAATCTTCAATGATAATATTATCATCAGTGAAACTAGAGGATAACATTCACATGAGTGAATGTGAATGCAATACAGTTTCTTATTGATTTTCTCAATAATGTTGTGTGTATCTCAATAAACGCATAGATGGGAACAAAGGTGTAACTATAGGGGGTGCAATGGGTGCGATTGCCATTTGTCTAGCTGACGCTGGCTGCTTCTAAAGCAGAGCTGTGGAATCTGTCTCTGCAGCACAACAATACAGTGGGTGGACAATCCATATTGCAAACTGTGAGAAGTATCTTTAGAAAAATACATACTATATACATATTATTTACAGGAGGATATATGTGTATATATTAGGCGGAGACCTAAGTTAGGGGGCCCCTTCAATATTCTGCTATGGGGCCCACAAAGTACTAGTTACGCCATGGGAATCAATCAACATGCACTGAGTTCCTTGTATTATGACAGCCAACGGCCTCATAACAATTAAGGTGTCCTTATTGGGTGTAGGTCCCCGTAGTGAACGGCCCTATCTCGAAAGGGGCGTTAGCTCCCAGGCAGTTGCGAACTGGCTTGGAAATCGATTGCTCATGCCTCAAAGGTAAAGCTTCCCTATGCCCTTACACTAACCCTAAGTTACCCCGTCCCCCCTTGCAGCATAACCCTAAGTTCCCCAACCCGCAGCCTAAACCTAAGTCCCCGGAGAGGTTTACTCACCTTTCCGGTGGTCCGGTCCGACTGCGGCGCAGTTTTCTGAAAATGAATGGGTGAGTATGCGAATCGCACACTTACCCATTCATAAAAAAAACATTCTGCGGTGTTGCACATTCGAAAAAGGAACACCGGAAAAGCCACTTTCGGCTGTCCCTATTTCGCAATCTGTAACATCGCAGCGGGGACTCGCAACAATCCTTATTGGATATCTTAAGGTCTGGACTATGTCTTTCTTCTCATCTTGCATTGAACTTACCCTGTATATATAATACAGTAGCATAAAATGTATACTAGTAAAATGTATAATAATACTTTAAAAAAAAAGCTGCATTAAGAGATTTAAAATCTCTTTTTGCAAATACACCATATAAGTAATTATTTTTCCTACAGGTGCAGCTGACCTATATAGCTACTTAGCTTAATAACTACTAAATGCTATAGTAATAACTTGTCTGCAAAATTATAAAAAAAAAGTCAAATGTTATGCATTGCAGGTGTTCCAAAGAGAAAGCCAAAAGAATAGCTTTCACGTTTTTTCCTATTGCTTCATGGCTCCCTATGTACCGAATTAAGGAATGGATTCTAAGTGATATTGTGTCTGGAATCAGCACTGGGCTCATAGCAGTCCTACAGGGTAATCATTCCACTATATCTAGACATAAGGCTCTCTCATGTAGTAGCAGTCATTACACATTTATTATAATCAATTAGCAATTATTATTCTGAATGTTAACTGAATAATTATTTGTGCACTATTTTTGATAGATGAGCGGCAGAATACATGGTATTGTCTAATTCAGATTTTATTTATTAATTGAGTCAATAAGTAATATTTTAAAAGATGCTACTTATATTTTGTAATTTTTTTAAACAAATATATTGCAAATTACTTTGTTTAGATTTTGAAATATTAATTTATCATACTATAATTTAACATTACTTTATAATATCAAGTAATTCCAGTAATCTGGAATATGAAATTGCACATGGATAATGAGATTGTTAAAAATCAGTAAAATAAGTATTATACCAATTTACTCAGCAACAAATGCCCTGTAAAGAAAATACTGTGTATACACAATTTCCCTTTCATTATTTGCCAATTCCCAGGTCTAGCATTTGCCCTCCTTGTGAATGTCTCCCCGGACTATGGATTATATGCAGCATTTTTTCCAGTGGTCATTTACTTCTTTTTTGGTACATCAAAGCATATATCAGTTGGTGAGTGTTTTATTTATATAAATAAAGCTATTAGCTTCAATATGTGGCACTAAATCTCTAAGGACCGTATTCAGACTTCCGTTTTCAAACGCAACCGCAAATATACGCACGCACGTAGCAAGGAACACCCACCAAAACCCCGGTCACTCCCCTTGCTAATCCGTGCTCACATAGACTTACACCACCATAGACCACCTCTAACTTTCCGTGTGCCGTCCCGTGCGTCTGTGTCCTCCATACGTGCGTATCATGATAATCGCGCCCACTTTCCTTCATTTAAATGCATCGCTCCGCCCATTTTCACTTAAAATCTCCTGCACGTATATTTGTGTTGCATATCCGGACGTATGTACACACGTGCGTATCATACGTCCAGCCGTTAGGCACTTCCATGCGAATAGTCTACGTCAACTACGTACAAACAGTTACTACACATGCGCAGTTGAAAATACGCACGGGAGTCACAGTGAAAACGGCAGTCTGAATACGGTCCTAAATCTCTAAATCTATTTGAGTGAATAATATGTTAATAGCTTTATAGCCACTCAAAAAAAGATATCACAAACCTAAATTTGTATCAAATAAATATAGGGGATGATTTTATTCCCCATGATGTAAGTTTTGGGTACAGTGTTAGCTCATTTGCATATAGTTTGGATGTGATGTTAGCATTGCGTCATTATTCGCAACAGTTAATGCTAACATCACACCCAAACCATTTTCCTATTCATTTATGCAACATCATGGTAATGTCGTGAATAACCCATCTCAGAGAGGTGCAAATTACAATATGGTAAAATAAATAAATAAATAAATAAATAAATAAATAAATAAAGTCAAATGAAAAGACCTTCTTGTAATCCATTGCTATTAAACGCTTGGGCATGCTGGCACTTGCAGTACTCCAAACCCAGAATGCCCAAGGCTGACAGGGCAAGCTGGCATGTTGGAAACTACAAGCACCAGAATACCCCGACAACCAGGGCACACTGTGGCCTGTAGTGCACCCACAAAATTTAGGTGCTAGCCCGAAATAATAAATAGATACTGACTTAACTAATTAAATAAATAATTGAAACCACTTATAGTTACCAACTGGATCTTTATTTCCTAGGCCCAGTCTTGTAAACTTTTAATCCGAGCCAGGCTTGGAAAACCTTTATACGTGCCGCAGAATAACTAATCTGTATTTATAAACTGGGGCAGTGTGGGAAAAAGTTTTATTATGTTTCTAGGGGGAGGGATGTATTACTTTATTGTATATTTAATTTAACTTTTTTTAACTAGGTGTTTGCGGCCATATTGCATGCAAATGGGTGTAAATAAATAAAATATATCAGCCACTTTGCGCTGATCCTGTTTACGTCTATGTGGGTGATACAAAAATGTAACTGCATGATTTATGCAACTTGTGTCATTAAGCCCCCCTTCCAACTATCAATTACCCCTTTTGGGGTTTCATAGAGATGGGAGTGGGGCTAGATGACACAATTTGCGTCATCAAGTCCCTCCCTGTCCCTAGCAACACTAGGGACAGGGACAGGCAGGGGGGGCAGGACTGAGGCCGTGGTTTCAATTCCCTTGCAGGAGATTTGGCGGCTCTTCCGGGATACCGGGAGAACTGCCCAAATTTCGGGAGTCTACAGGACATTCAGGGAGAGTCGGCAACTATGGTATTATAATTATTGTTATTGTTGGACTGGATCCAGGGAGCAAGGATCAGAAAAACGTACACATTTTTAAGAGTGCATGTGTACGCGCCATGCAGTACAGGGCTGGATCCTTAGGATCTAGATGTCTATAATGATTTGCATTGCAATGCATTTGCATACATGGGGCAGATGTGTGTATGAGTGGGAGACATTTAAAATTTACAGTAGGAGTGTGTCCGAATCTCGCCGCCCTATACAGACATCCAATGCACCATTTTAAGCACATTGGAAATCCTAAAGTGGGGGTAGAAAGATGAGCGAGTCATAAGGCTTGATCCAGCAGTGATGCAGCATTATATCCTCGCTTCCACTGCTCCAAGGGCACCACAACGCAAATCTGGATCTGGTCCATTATTTATTTTATTATTTTATTATTTACATTATTTACATATTTTTTATTACTATTCAAGCAACATGGTAAGAACATTAACAAACAAAAAGAGTATAGTTGTACAACATTAGTTAACAACAATAAGAAGATATCCTACAGTACATACTAGTCCAGTGGTATTGACAAAGGTTCAGTGTATCTTGTTACAAAACATCAAATTATCTATTTCTGATGTGTCTTATCTGATCCATTATTATTAATGGCTGTAAATCAGTGATTTATAATGCACATTACTATTAATCTTCATAATGATTTCAAACAAGTAACAAAAATTTCAAACAAGACAGATACACTTATATATAATGGTGATGCCTACAGCCTAAACCTACAACAAACAAATCTGACATCAGCACAGAAAGATGATAGCTCAGAGGATGGCATGTACCCCAAGGCCTGTTTGATGCTCATAGCTATTTTATAAGCTTTACTCTACAATACCATAGTAAACAAGGAGTGTGGGTCGCTGCTGAGAACAGCACTTTTTTGAGGCCCCATTCCCAAAGGTGGAGCTTGTCAGAGGCTTCCTGCCCGCCACAGACAGGTAACACTAACCTGTCCGGTGATTCTGCAGCAGTAAATTCAAAATGGGACCATATTCTAAAATACATAAAACTAAAATGGTGACCACAGCGGCGAATGGAAGCCTAAACAAAGCTATGTTTTATTTTTGTTGCACTAATAACTTAAAAAATAAGGTTATTGTTGTATTTTGATGGTTCTCACCACTTATTGTAGGTCCATTTCCTGTGTTAAGCTTAATGGTTGGCACAGCAGTGCTGCGCTTATATCCCGATAATGCCAACGATCCAGATTTACTTCAGAAAAGAGTTGTTGTGGCCTCTTCTGTGACGGTACTTGCTGGAATCTTCCAGGTCAGTGTCACAGGAACACTTTAATCTATTCCCTAACAGTCTTCAAATGGCCGACAACAAATTGAATTGCTGGTATTTTGCTTCCAGTTAGGTCTTGGACTCCTGCAAGTTGGATTTATTGTCAAATATTTGTCTGATTCCCTGATTAGCGGGTTTACAACTGCCGCTGCTATCCATGTCTTAATATCACAGTTAAAGTTTTTATTGGGATTAACAATTCCTGCTCACAGTGGACCTTTGGCTTTGTTTTATGTAAGTACCTTTATTTCTTTATAATTTTTTGTTTCATACTATTTTTTCACTGCACATTGTATAAAATACCCAATTTGAATGATTAAACACTGAAAAACAATTATATTTTTTTAACATTATATTAAATTTCTAACATTTATGGAAAAAATAAATATGTGTCCAAAAGAGCAGCATTTTACATAGTAAATGCTATGTTCCAGTGTGTACTCCCCCCTGACCAGTCATCTGGTTATTTAAAAAAATTATATTCTCATTGCAATATAGTGCACTGTCTTTTTTAATATATTAGTCCAGTTAAGCAAATAACAACATTTTATACGTTAAACAACTGACACCACTAATTCTTTCTCTCGGATCTTCACCTGCAGATCCATCCAAAAGGGCAGCGCATTCCCTCCTCCCATCTAAGCCTTTCGCAAGGATCAATGGTTTTACGGACCGTTGATCTACATGAGAGATTTATAGTTGCCTTGTGGCAGCATAACTGTGCTGAAGTCCGCACTAGAGAGGGGAGTTCACTCCCCTCTTCCGGGATATTGCTATGTCAAACAGATCACCCCAGAGTCACAGACCTTAGGATGATTCTCACATTCTTTCACACTGCAGAGATAACCTGGGAAATTCCAATACTTGTGTTTGCCCTGAGAGTGTGATAGGCAGCGTTTGACTCTCAGGGCCCGATTCAATTGCCGGCGATATTTTAAAAAAGATTGCGTCGGAAATAATACGACGCCTTCGTCGGCAATTGAACGTTAAAAATTTGCATATTCAATTATTTTTTTACCGCTGCGCTAAAACAGCACCCAGCGGTAAAAAATTTAACAGAGAAAAAAAACACCTTCTTTGAACGTCGCAAATCACCTCCTGCTAGCAGGAAGTACCCGGCGCTAATGACAGGTTATTGGCCAGTGTCTGAAATAACGTTCTCACGATATTTCAGACTGGCTAATAACCTGTCATTAGCGCTGGTTACTTCCTGGAGGTGATTTGCGACGTTCATAGAAGGTTTTTTTGTTGGAGAATAGGGAACAGAGGGCCCGATTCAATTGCCGGCGATATTTTAAAAAAGATTACGTCGGAAAAAATACAACGCCTTCGCCAGCAATTGAACAGTAAAAATTCGCATATTCAATTCTTTTTTTACTGCTGCGCTAAAACAGCAGCCAGCGGAAAAAAATTTAACGGAGAAAAAAAAAAACCTTCTCTGAACGTCGCAAATTACCTCCTGCTAGCAGGAAGTACCCGGCGCTAATGACGTTATTGGCCAGTGTCTGAAATAACGTTCTCACGATATTTCAGACTGACTAATAACCTGTCATTAGCGCCAGGTACTTCCCGCTAGCAGGAGGTAATTTGCGACGTTCAGAGAATTTTTGTTTTTTTTACCTAGGCACCTGCGCAGCGGTCCCTGGCATCCATGGGCATGCTGATGCTTGTAGTTCTACAAGCATCTGCATGCCCTGTTGGGGCACAAGATAGGGCAGCATTAAAAATCTGCGCCTCTCATAGGGGCGGATTTTTAATTAACGCTATCGGTAAAAAAAACGGCGTATTTTTTACGCAAAAAAATAATTGAATAGGAAAAAAAAATATCGCCTGTAATTTTAAAAAAAATTGCGTTAAAAATACGACGGCGAACGATTTTTACCTAATTGAATCGGGCCCTCTGTGAGAGATTTGTTTACTATTTGCCATAGTAATAGCACATAAATCCCTTCAATCAGATTTTTTTTTTGTGCGACCCGGGTTTAAAAATCCTTCTTTTCTCCTGGTTTATTAAACCTGGGAAGAGGATCCTGGAACCTTTCTCACCACACCTCAACCTGGGTAGCTGGACCTTGCCTGGCAATAACCCGGGTTTACTCTGGATTTTGGTGGTGATGTGAATGGGGTATTTATGAAACATTAGTGAAGAACATCAGCAGCTCTTACAGCTCACGCCACTTCTCTGTATCACTGTTACACATTAACCCACTTGTTGCTGCAATTTTCTCTCTGACAGGTTTTATATTGCATTTTGTTTTGCAGACTTTGAAAGATATATTTACTATCATTACCAGCACAAACATAGCTGATCTTGTTACATCTATAATCATAATGGTTGTAGTTTTTGTCATAAAGGAAATCAATGATCGTTTTAAAGCCAAGATACCAGTACCAATCCCTATTGAAGTTATTATGGTGAGTAACTAAAATTACACATTTGGGGTAGATCCAGACCTAAGTCCTTTTTACGTTCGTTGGCGTAGCGTATTTTCGCTATCGTAAGTACTGTGCACTCCCATAGGCACTGCCTCGCTCGTATGCAATTTACTCGATTTACGTTTGCCAAACCCTACCTTAACTTTTGCAAGCATAAGTATGGAAGTACGTCATGGATTGACGTACGTAACTGCCCGTACGATTTAAATGCCTCCCTCTGCCTACAAAGTGTATTTCCAGGTGTCGTATGGATGACCCGCCCCTTCATTCGTATTTACGCTGAAGTTACATAGATCAGAGTTACGTTGTGTGACATCTGCCGCGTGCATGCGCAGTACATACAAACTGGCGATTTTACGGCAGCAGCTAGCGTAAATACGCTAGCGTACGTAGGTCAGGATCTAGCCCTCTGACCCTAATGACATATAAAAATAAGAATAAAAAACTATTTTAAATACAAAAGATTTAAACAAAGACAAGCACAGTAAGCATGTAATCACTTGCAGGCTAAAACAAACCCCAGCATGTTTCTTGTATTTAAATTGGCATATTTCTGCTTAAAATCTCTTAAATGGGCTAAAACAGAAATTTTTTTTGTATTTTATGTTTCTGTTATATGGACCGGATTCAGATTTAAGAAGCTTTTCCGTGTGTTTGTAATAGATCCGTACGTTAATACAAAATAAGTACGTTTTGCAAAAGTAACGAATTTCGGAACACTTCCGTGTTGTTAAAGCAACCTTATCGTTAGTGCACGTATATGTCATGGAAGTGAAACATTCGCAAATGCAACCACATGTCTACTACATTACCATGCCCATTTTTTGCTATTTACATTCCGACTGATGCCTACTTATTCATAATCCGTCCGACCTTTTATGTTCGCACGCATTTTTTGTCGTACGGAATTTACTTACGCATCATTCCAATTACGCTACGTAACTCCATGGTCTGCACATTCTCACTAAATAGAAATCACCCCATTTACGCATTTTACATGCGTAAATTACCAGACGTTCTTAATTCTGAATACAGTCCATTGTTCTTACCACTCCCAACACTAAAACAACACTTGAAATGCTTGTAATATGAGCATTTAAGATGGAAGCTAAATAGAGATAGAGTAAAATAAAGGATACGTTTTAAATCCTATATGAGATCTTTTTGTATCTCACCTTACTGAGGTAATGAGCTGGTGTTTCATAAACTGAAGATGAGTATCAATCATTTATCAATGAGAGAATAAACAAATTGTAGAGAAGTCTTCTGTTGACTGTTAGTGTAGTATCAAGTGTAGTATCAAAGGCGGAACTAGCAAGTTGTGGGTCCAGGTGTGAAAAATATGCTTTGGCCCTGATAATATCCCAGGTAACCCGGTGGGGAGCTTCGGCAGTGCGGTGATGACAGCTGTGGGCCCTTGTATCAGCATGGGCCCCGCTGCCGCTGCACCTGTTGCACAAATTGTAGTTTCGCCCCTGTGTAGTATCACTTTCATTATGGAAACTTCACGTTTTGTTTTGTTTTTGTTATCTGTATTTTCTGTTATGTTTATATAAATTGTTTACATTTATTCTCTTTTTTCTTTTACCTCAGACAGTTATAGCAACGGGAGTATCATACGCATTTAATTTTAAAGATAAATATGGAGTGGAAGTTGTTGGAAAATTACAGAAAGGGTAATTATATTTGTTAATAAGCAAGACTAGTGATTTGTTTGTATCCAGCACACTTATTCAGTAAAAATCTATGTGTAATGTAAGTTTTTCTATAATTACAGTATGTTACAAATATATATTATTATTATTACTATTATTAATTATTATTAATAAGCATCATTTATGTTTCTTATGTTTTTTCTATTATGACCCCCATTTGTGAAAGAACTGCATTTGCTTCTAGGTTATTTTTTCTATAATTTTCTTGGGGTGCTGATGATATACTACGTTTTTATATTTATTATTAGCTGGAATAGCTGTTTTCATCCATTGTACATTGCGGTCAAATAGGTGCATACACAAGACGCAGTGTAATGCTGGGTATACCCTTGTATGATCTCACCAACTCCCTACAAAACATTATAGTAGTCAGAGAAATTGTGTAGTATGTACACAGCTCTCCTGGCCACGTTCTGCCATCTTAATAGGCTTTATCTTTTATTCAAAGTATTTCTAGAATGTTTTGGCAGCTTTCTAACAAATTGGTCTTGTCTGCATACTATACAACATTCAGGCCAATCAGTGGATTAGGTTGATACATTTATAGAGTGCTCACGAATTAGAAATCTTATAAAGTCTTCTATTTTTTCCCTTTTGAAACTGCATAAACTTCTTTGAATTTATATTTCTCTTTAACTGTGTGTAGATTCCAGGCACCATTTGCACCAAGTCTTTCAGTGTTTCAAGACTGCATAGGTGATGGGTTTTCCATTGGAATCGTTGGATTTGCTATAGGCTTTTCTGTGGCAAAAGTCTATTCAATAAAGCACGACTATGTGATAAATGGTAACCAGGTATGTAAGAGAATTTTGGATTTGTCTTTGGATTTGGATATGTCTAAGGGAGACATTCGTCTTTTAATTAAACAAAAGGCTTATAATCATTTTCTATTGGAACCTAGATTAGCGGAGTGATTCAGTATAGCTTTAGATTTAAACTTAAAGGGCCTGATCCAGACCTACGCTGATGCGCTGTGCTTACTAAAGCATAGCGTATCGGCGTTCACTGTCCCCGACACTCCCCCTGTGCGGGCGTATGGCCCCTTCCGTACGCCGGCTGAAGGCAACCCTAACTTCAGCCGTCGTACAGGAGCGTATGGCCACTTAGCCCGCCCTCCCCCCGTCCTTAAACTATC
>WWET01000227.1:487798-499091 GCA_011038615.1 Limnodynastes dumerilii
GGCATTCCCGTCTTCGTGCTCAATTGAATCTGCCACTTTGTTTTGAAATCAAATCACTATTAAAGTGAACAGTATAGCAGATTGTATATATAACTAAATGGAAAATATTAATGTGACTCAGCACAGCAATCAGTGCAGTACTTTAATGTCCTGTGTAAACGAAGTGATATTATAATAATAATAATAATAATAATAATAATGTATGATTGTAATAGGAACCACTTGCTGCTTCATACTTCATTGATATCACAAGTTCCTAATTGACTAATTGGCTTTATTATAATTTCTAGTGATGCTGCCAAAAAAAATTCTATCTATTCCATGTTACAAACAAAGAGATTATGACATCACCACATATTGAGCATATAACACTTACCTATATTAAAATGTTATTATATATAACCATAGAGGAGCAGAACCTCAGTTAAGAACGTTAGGTGGATTAAACTGCATACATACTGTAAGTAGCTTAACCATTTTATATTGCACATGTGCAGAACAAGGAATTCTGTATCGGAACTCATCCACACAATGCAGAATTCTTTGTGGAATACAGTCTCTGCATTGGAGGCAGCCCACTCACCATGCACACGAGATATGTATGGTGGGTGGGCATAGGTATCGAAAATGTACAGTACAAGCTTGGACAACATACGATTCAGTATTCTACACACAGATTTATATGCGGATTACAGGGCATGGAAATCATTTCTGCACTTAGGAGTGCTGGGGGAGTGAGCACATTCCTGTGGCATAGAAAATTCTGTATATTAGTCTCCACAGCGGAGGCTAATGTTAGGAATCTGCTATTAGTTTAGGATCTGGTCCAGAGTTGTTTTATGTGCTGTAACAAATACACAAGTAAAAATATGTGTACTTCAAGCCTTAGCATCCAATCATTTGCTACATTCTGACTACAAAGCTTGTTTATATGTGGATTGTCACCCTTCATGGCTCTTTGCCGCATACAATAAAAAATACAGTAGGTGTATTTGAAAATGTATGCCAGTTATGTATATAGTTTAATGTAAATGGAGCAAATTAGTATCTGTAAATAGGTGTAACTGTATTACATTATCCTTGAAGACCATATTTAATATATGCATAGAATAAATTCATATTATCTGTTTTACATTATGTTACGGAACGTTCCATGTGACCAACTGCTGTGGAATTGTTTGTACAGGATTTATAATGATATAGTTATAAAAGAATTGTAATTTAAATCTATGCTATTCATGTATTAATAAGGAGATCATAGTCTAAACAGCTAACATGGAATTGGTAAAGGATATGAATTGTTTAAAAAAGCATTTACTAATAAATGACATGACAGATGTGCACTTATAAATAAAGTTTAGCACATAAATTACTTGCTTTGCTTTTTC
This sequence comes from Limnodynastes dumerilii, assembly GCA_011038615.1. Classification (NCBI taxonomy): domain Eukaryota; kingdom Metazoa; phylum Chordata; class Amphibia; order Anura; family Limnodynastidae; genus Limnodynastes; species Limnodynastes dumerilii. Next base: position 489,187 of record WWET01000227.1, read on the forward strand.
ATGTAACAAACATATTAGTTATTTGTATGCAAATGTACATTAGTCAAATTATATGTTTATTATAATTTATATAGCCAAATATATTGATTGTGAAATCAATTAACAATCATTGTCTCATTCTGGAACCTCCTATCATATTATAAGGGCCTTTCAGGAACCTCTAAGCTTAAAAAAGCGATATGAATTTATATACATTAAAAAGTTCACAGCCATCAATACTAGGTAAAAAAGGTAATACCAGATTTGCCAAGTCAGGAGCATTTCTCCGGTATCCTGGGAGAGCAGGCAGATTGTGAATTTATGCAAATCATGGCCTCCCCTTTTTCTATCTATACTATAAATCCTAGTGTCACTAGGGATAAGGTGTGGCTTGATGACTTAATTTGTTTCATCAAGCCCCGCCCCCATCCCTAGTAATAGGAGAATGAAAAGTGACATTGATAGACAGGTGGCAAGGCTTCAGGACACAATTTGCATAAACTGTGTCATTAAGTCCTGGAGGGAATAAATGGGAAAAATAGATAGTCAGCAATGGAATTTATCCATTTCACAATTAACATTAAACATGAATGAACTTTCTTCTTATCAGGCTCACAGTCCCACAGAAGGTCAATATGTTGAGACAATAGACAGGAAACAGTGGTTAAAGAGAGGCCATTGAGTGCTTATAATTTGGAGTCGCAAACATATAGCTGAATATAAATTAATAGAAAAGGGGGTGCAACACCTTTTATTCAATTAAAATCGCCAGCAAAAGAATTTAATCAAGTAAAGACTTGGTTTTCAGCATGTAAACAATCAATACCAATAAGACTGGATCAACAGGGCTTTGCAGAGGCGGAACTAACAAGTCATGGGCCCAGGTGCCAAAATATGCTTTGCCCCCCCTATGATTTACCAGTTTTCTCTGTATGGGTCTATTATTTGTGTAATAACTATGTGGAAATAATATAATAATAAAAATAGGTACCAATATTTTAATAGGCTATTACAATATCGGTGACTATTTTTATTATGTTATTTGTGGCAATTACACAATTGCTGGAGTTTTTAAGTTTAGGCAGATATTAAACTATCAGGGAGGGTGCTGCAGATGCCACTCTCCCTGGCCGGAATATAATAAATAAAATTAAAGAGAAAATATGACTAAGAAACTGTAAAAGAAAACAGACTTACCTGCACTCATCTTGCAAGAGAAAATTTAGTGCCCTGTTGATCTGCTGCTGTGACCTTCTCTTTACACAGTCACTTTGGGTCACATGGAGCACGGAAATGCAAGTGCCGGCTTAATGTTATGACGTTGCATGGGATGCTCTGCAGAGAACAGGGGCAAACACAGTTGTTGTTTTTTTTTGTTTTTTTTTATAAAAGTGGGGTTTTCATTGCTTGTGGGATATATTAGGGGCCTGGACATGGCACATACTATAATAAATATATGTTGTTTATATTATGGATTGGGAATGGCACACTATATACAGTATATAGTATGCCATTCCCAGACCCCTAATATAACCCACATGTACTTTATACTGTGCCATTCCCAGACCACTAAAATACCCCAATATAGCATGTACCATTCCCAGGCCGATAATATACCCCACATGTACTTTATATAGTGTGCCATGTCCAGCCCCCTCATATACCCCACATGTAATACATGTGGGCTATATTAGGGGTTTAGAGATGGCACCCTATAAAAAGTACATGTGGGGTATATTAGGGTTTCCGGAAAAGTCACATAATAATATATGTAGGGGTATACTAGGAGTTTAGGAATTATACTTATTGGGCCCGATTCAATTACACCTGCTCCCGCATATTTTGCGGTGCGGAACTGATTGTGCAAATTTTTTTTTATGATCACCTCATAGAGGTGCGCATAAAAATCAGCTACTGTAATAGATGGGAAAAAGTGCACCGCAAACTTTTTCCCGTCTATCACGGACTGTGAACGTTGTTGAATCAGGCCCTATGTATGTATGTATTTATACACATATTTATGTATATGAGAAATAATAATGTGGTATGGGCGCTATTGGGGGAAGGACGGTTGAGATAAAGCCAGATGAAAGTTATAAGAGAAATCAAAACAGGATGTTCATAAAACATATAAAACATAAATCAATAAACCTTAAAACATGTAGGTAAATACCAAATCAAACCCAAAATACTAAAAACCGTCAGTAGATGGCACAAAAGTGCTTAACAGAGATGGATAAAACATATGAATAAAAATACCAATTCAAGCCTGAAATACTAAAAAACCTTCAGTAGATGGTGCTAAAATGCTTTACAGAAATATTAGATCAAAGTAAAAATATTATTTGCTCCAAACGGACACACAATTAATTCTTGCTGTGAATGGATACAGTATAAAAAATAGAAAAAAAGAACGTGTCACTTGGATTTTAGCAGAGTTGCTGTCCTGGACTTGGGAGTTCAACGGTGAACGTCTTTCAGGTAGGTGAAGTGTTCAGCAATGGATCAGCTGTAAAGGATCTCCGTGCAAATATAGTTCTTTAGTAATGTCCTTCTTAATTTCCTCCATATGTGAGCGGTTTTTCCCTCTTGGGGAGGGGATACCAGAGCGCTCCCCCCGAAGGAGTGGGGGTAGGTAAGGAACAAGAAGGTAAAAAACAGGATCAATATGAGTTCAAAAGAATTTATTAACAACAAGGAAACAAAATAGAAAGTGGGACAATAACAATAAATACACTTGTAATATACAACAATAAAAAAACAGTGACAGCGGCGCGTACCTAGATGTTGCAACACTACTCCAATCTGCTAGCGATGGTAAGGCTCCCGGGAAAAATAGCAGAAACGAAGGGGACACGAAACACTGAGCAACTGCACAAAGGACCCCTGCCCAGTGTTTTGTGTCCCTCCACCTCCGTCTCTGCTACTTTTCTTGGGAGCCTTACCATTGCTAGCAGACCGGAGTAGTGTTACAACATCTAGGTACGCGCCGCTGTTTTTTTATTGTTGTATATTACAAGTGTATTTATTGCCCCACTTTCTATTTTATGTTTCCTTGTTGTTAATAAATTCTTTTGAACTCATATTGATCCTCCGTTTTTTACCTTCTTGTTCCTTACCTACCCCCACTCCTTCGTGGGGAGCGCTCTGGCACCCCTTACCCCAAGAGGAAGACCAACGACCAAGAACAACCGCTCACATTTGGAGGAAATTAAGAAGGACATTACTAAAGAACTATGGGGTAGATCCAGAACTACGTCCTTCTTCCATAGACGGACGTAATTCAATAAACAATAGCTACTGGGCATGCGTAGTAGCTATTGTAAGTAATCTGCGTATCGCTCGATACGTAGATTGCGTATATGCGGTCTTTTAGTCAACCAGGGTTGATTCCTTTTTTTTGTGGGAACACCATACAATTAGTCTTTGCTATTCTACAGTTTTTAACCTCTTTCATCTGTGTTTTTACACTGTTAGTTGATAATAGTTTTTATAATATTTCGCCACTTTTATTATTACTATTCAGCTTACAAAAATAAAGTTTGTGATTTTAGAAATTTTGTCTATATAATTTTTGCTTTATTGGTATCTTATGTAGGGGGACCCAGAATACCATATGAGAGGACTTTTTTGGATCATTTGTTTGATCCATTGGCACAATAGTGTTCCTAATGTAAGATTAATTTATAATGGGTTCTTAGCGGATTCTTTTGCTATTAATAATGGAAAGTGGCAGTGATGCCTTTTGTCAACTCTAATATTACCTATGACAATGGAAGACTTGGCTGCCAGGTTTCCAGTTTGGTTCTTTGTCCCATAAAATATGTCTATTTGCAGACGATTTCTTATTTGTTTATTTCCAACCCTTTTTGCTCCTTACCGGCCCTCCAATATATCTTGACTGGGTTTAATCAAACTTTTCTATACAAACTGAATACCCCTAAAACTAAAGTTCTCCCGCTTAATCTTTCCACTATGCTTCTTCAACATGTACAGTCCTTCTATCCCTAGTCTGGAAGAAGAATGCTCTTTCCTATCTGGGTATTTGGTTTTTGTTAGGAAACAAACCACCAGTGCGGAGTCTAAAAAGATCCTGGTGTTCACTGGAGCCCCTGAGGGTGGGGACAGTCTTGGCTGCAGAATTCTGACAGGTCGCAGCTCCCAGCGGACTGAACCTATGAGTGCATGTAAGGACACAAAACAGTTGCAAGAGAGCAAGGAACCCTAGTGCAAAGAGGAGACAACACCCAGACAGATTGTGGACTGAAAAGAGACAAACACTCGCAGAGGCAGCCAACACACAACAGAGTCACTCAAAACTGAGGCAAGGAACAATGAAGCAGAAGGGAGAATAGGACACAGAGAGGAAAAAACAGGAACATGATCACTTAGAATCACAGAAGAGCACTAAGGCAAAGGAGAGAGAGAAACAGCATAAGCTATAATCGGCAGCGCAATGCTTTCACGCTGCTTCTACAATAGAAACTGCAGCCACGCTTCCGGCTCCAGCCAGCACACCCCCAGCTTGAAAGGATCGCGTCCTGGTGCCTTAGCAATGGCCAGGGTGAACTTGCACCAAGATGGTAGTGCCCATGGAGGCACCGGGAGACGTAGCATTGCATTAGTCCACCACTTCTGGCGCCGAACCAGAAGCTTCAGGAGCTGCTGTGTGTAACAGTATTCTCCTTATCTAGGATATTTGATGTTACATATGTCCCTTTAATCTAAATTGACTAGGGGGCATATGCATCACAAAATTTCCTTGTTAGGAAACATTACGAGTTTTAAAAATGTCCATTCTATCAAATATTCTCTATCTCAAGGGTGGCAAAATCCGGGCCTAAAGCACCACCAACAGTGCAAGTTTTCCAGGTATCCTCAGATAATCAGAGCTGAGATAATCACTACCACCTGTAGATCTTTAATAATGTTTCAGTGAGTAATGAACACACCTGTGCCCCAACAAGGAGACCTGGAAAACATGCACTGTTGCTGGTGCTTGAGGCCTGGGTTTGGCCACCCCTGTTATCTATCTATTTATGGCGGTCCCATACTTTCTACCTACCAAGCTGCTCAACAGAGTATGGACATAAATACCCACCTAGCGTTTTGGTCCTTTCCAAGAAGGCTGGGTGGGTGCTACGCCCTGATTTATCCAGATATCAGCAATCAGGACTGGTCCCTTCCTAGAGGTACAATGGATTGATTTTGAAACTGCTTTAGAGTATTTTTTTTTTATAGTGGCAGAGTTTTTATGGGTTCCTCATCCACTGAGACCATTGGGATCTCCTCCCTTATTGAGCATTAATTATGGTATTAAAGTTTGGCATAACTGTGTGATTGCCAACAGACTATTTTCACTCCCATTCAGTAATTTTCCCTTATATGCATTATCCAGATTGATACCTGGCACATCTTTCAAAGCTTGGAGCAGTCAGGGTAAAATTCCACTTCAGCATATTCATCAGGTCTTCAATCCATGACTGTTCTCCCAGATCAAGGCTGTGTTTAAACTGCCCCACTCTGAGAATTACTTCCATATTGTTCACTGGTGGGATGTCATTAGGCACAGTGGTGGTCTCATCTTGCTTCCTCTTGAACTTTATCTCTCAAGACTAAATGGATCCTCTGGGACAATAATCCCCAACCTCTTCTATCAGGTGTGAGTCTCTAGAGTTCCATTTCTAGCGGTCCAGCTTAATGGTTTACTTTTATTATAGCTCTGTCTTGAGTATACCCATCTATAATGGAAAATGTTTTCCAGCTGTCCCTGAGAGATGCCTAATTACTCCTCCCCCTCCCATTTTCCTTGGGGATTCTCCTCTTATTACAAGTGACATTGGGTATTATTCATGTGAGTACTCCTATTGTATTGTGGCTATACATGCAATGCAATGTTTGTTCATTATGTATAACCTGTACATGATGTGATTTACTTTTTTCCCTTTACCTTTCTGTGCCCTCTCCTGTTTGAAGACTCAATAAAGATCTAATGGTTAAAGAAAGATAGAGCTCACTTTACAGTCTTTTGACATATAACTCATATTGGTCCATTATAAATTCTGTGTTACCAAAAATTAACACAAGATGGCAAAAACGTAGCAGGATGAAGAATGAGAAAGTGGTTTAATAAAATAGCAAATACACCTGATCCAGTGAATATGAAGTAAGTTGAAATAATGCTTAATATCACTAAATAAATTAAAAAGAGCTTGCATTCTGTCCAGGAATAAAATATTTTGACAATTATCAATGAAATTGAACTACAACATTGCTCATAATATGGGGCCGGATCCAGACCTGCACACCTCAGGTCACTTACACACACATGCACTCTCCAGATGTTACGCTAGGGTTACTCTAAAGTAAGTGGAAAGAACCATGGAAATTATACAGTGTGGGAGGGGGCTCCCACACTTGTGCGGATCAGCGGTCGTATGGACTGCTGATCCGCACGATTGATTTAAGGCAGCTTTAAGGCAGTGTAAGCTGCCATAAAGCCCGCACAAAAGGGGGGAGTGACAAGGGGGCGTGCACTTCCTCTCTCTCTCTCTCTCTCTCTCCCAGACAAACAGACCTCCGCACATCCGGAAAGCGTGCCAGGGTCTGGATCCAGTCCATGATTTTTATAACCAGTTCAGATTTCATATATTCTAAAATTGATATTTATTTCATTGCAATACATATTTGATTTCAGTGTAAGGTGGTTATATAGTAGAACATCATACAGGTACTTTTACTGATTGTCTTTCAACTTCTAAAGTTCCTCAACTATTTCGTTGGTGCACCAATTTGCTGTGGTATGAGTCTATCCTTGCAAATGATTAATAATAAAGACCAATATATTGTGTAATAATTACAACTTTAATGGGTTCATTGAGCACTGCCCATGCTCAGTTTGGGAGCGCGCACAGAAAGATGGGTGCAAGTGTACCTATCTGTCTGTGATCGCATCTGACAGCACTGCACCTGTTGAATTGATCGTTCCACGATGTTTAAATGAGAAAAAGGGTGTTTTTCTTATTTAAATATTCCGGTGTTGGGGGGGGGCGTGGCTAAGCGGCTAATGGAGTAGGTCGCAGGGGACCGAGCTCCTCTACATTCACCTGGCATTCTACCCGCTGTGACCCCGCTGGAGTCCAAGTGAAAGCAGGGACGCTGTTTCTGCACACACGCGCCGCTGAAACAGCTGATCGCTGCACAGCGCTGTGTCCTGAAGGCTGTCGGCGCTCCGTTCAGGCGCGTGGGACTCTCTCCCTGCCACCGCACTGCTGTACTGTGCCCCTGGGATCCTGGATCTGTCTGTCCTGGCCAGAGGATTGCTGCTGAGGTGCAGGAGCCTGAGGATTGCTGCGGAGGTGCAGGTGTCCTCTGTCCACGGAGGTTTGTGCCCTGGGGGTCCGGATTCTGATAGGCCTGAGGAGCCGTTATAGGGCGCGAAAACGCGCCATTTTGGGACACTGGGTAACTGGCGCCATTTCTGCCTGCTGGGGACAGCTATGAAGTACACCTAGTGGAATTCATATGTGCCTAAGACAAGCACTGTGTTGTGCTCTGATTGTAGCCTGCTGTTTTCTCCCTACCACTGACAGCTGATTAGGCAGGAACAGGGGGGCCCTTGCTGAGCTACTGGCTGCTACCAGGCTAACTTATGCTGGCTTCAGATTAGAGCTCTACCACTGCTATAGTGAGCTCCACCAATCAAGTATTACCCGCAGAGTAGCTCTCACCATTTAAGGCTGCTGGGGTACACAGACGGATTCTGCATTGTTATATGCCCATTGGCGCCACTCTACCCTTACACCTATTCTCTAATATCATATTGTATCCTGGACTTATTCTTGCCTCTGGTGCCAGTATATATTCCCTGCTCTCGCACACTGTTTCGATAAGATGGGCAAACATAATCAAGCAACCTCAGCTGCTGCTAAATTGGAACGCTTCAGCAGAAATGCCGCTAGTGGCTCTCAGAAAGAGAGTCGGATCATCCGGCACCGGTCCTCCAGGAGGCCAGCCCTTCTCCACCCGCTGCTGACTCTCCAACTCTACAACAAGTGCTTCTTGCGATTACCACGTGTGAGAAGCGATTGGCTGACAAAATGGGTGAGGTCCAGGCTGACATATCGCTGCTGAGACAAGACCTTCAACTTACAAGGGAGAGAGTTGGCGAAGTGGAGCACAGAGTCTCGGCGCTGGAGGACGCAATCTCTCCACTTAAAGTTGAGGTGACCGAGATTAAAGAGCACTTCCGTACCTGCAAGGCTAAACTAACTGACCTTGAAGGGCGGTTAAGAAGAAACAACTTGCGCTTTGTGGGCCTCCCGGAGCGCTCAGAGGGCACCCAGCCAGAGGCCTACTTGGAAAATCTGTTGCTGAAAGAATTTGGCAAGGACGCCTTCTCTCCTCACTTCGCGGTTGAACGGGCCCACAGGATTCCCTCGCAGGCGCCACCCCGGGGTGCGGCGCCCCGCACCTTTATTGCGAGATTTTTACACTACAAAGACCGTGATGCTATTCTGCGTTTAATGCGGCAACATGGCCCTCTCAAGGTTGATAATACGTCAATCTCAGCATTTCCGGACTATGCACTCGATGTTCAAAAGAGCAGGGCCCAGTTTACGCAGGTTCGGCGGAGGCTGTGCGACCTTCAGCTGTCTTACTCCGTTTTGCGTGTAATGGTGAACGGGGAGCCTCACTTCTTTTCTACTCCGCGCGAGGCTGAGGCGTGGTTGGACCGGAATCCACAGCGCAGACCATCTCCGCCGCATTGATCCCTGTGGACAGTCTACGCTTTTTCCGATGGACTCTCATGCGGGCAGCGTCTTTGTCCCTGTCTAACTAGCATTTACACTAACTCCTTGGATTTGTCTTGGGGTCATGTAACTATCTCATGACAAATGTAGGGGATCTTCTTCATAGACGTATAGTCGCAGCTGTTGGCTGTATAGTCAACGCCTTGCGTTTAGGTTGATTTCTTTCTGTGTTTTCTGGGTGGGATAATAAAGCATAGATTTTTGAGGGTTAGTGGTATCAGGGGGGAGATTTTTCGGAATAAAAGTATACCTTAGTTGTGAAAGGGTATATGGGGTGGGGTCTGGTTTGGGAATGGTTACATTTAGATTTGCTTTTTTTCAAGTTTGTGGGGTTTTATGTTTTAATTTGTTGTGATGTTCTAGTGTCACTTACCACATGTTTTGCCTTTTATGACAGAGAAGCGAAATTTCAAGATCTCAGCTGTGCCGTGTCGAGCTATCCAGGAACTTTAAACTTATTCCCTTTGCAAGAGTGTTTTCTGATGGGGGTCATATCCGTCAGTACTGTGAGTAACATCAACACCACATGAGTAGTGGAGGCAAGCACAATCTCTCCTTTATGGTGTGGAATGTCAGGGGGTTAAACGATAACATTAAACGTTCCTTAGTGCTCCACTATGTAAGGAAGAAGGCTCCAGATGTCATTTGCCTCTTAGAAACCCACCTAGTGGGTAGCAAAGTCCTAGCGTTGAAGCGCCAGTGGGTGGGTTGGACTTTTCACTCTACCTTCTCCACCTATTCTCGTGGGGTTTCCATTCTCGTCCGAAAACACATTAACTTTCAGATAGAAGATGTACATATAGACCCGGTTGGTAGATTTGTCTGTATTAAAGCATTATTTGACACCTCTCCCCTACTACTGATGGCACTTTACATTCCCCCGCCATACTCTAGCGCCCCAATGGCTACAGTGGCTTCCTACTTGGCCAAGTTTCCGGATACCCCAGCGATCCTCTGTGGCGACTTCAACACTACTATGAACCCTGCTCTGGACAGGTGGAGGGAAAGTGGGGCACCACTGGTGGGCTCTGCTTCCCCATTTGCTAGACTGGTGGATGGTTTGGGTTTGAAGGATGTCTGGCGTATCCGGAATCCCACTAAGCTCCAGTTTTC
>WWET01000227.1:502181-529279 GCA_011038615.1 Limnodynastes dumerilii
AAACAAAAACCAGTGTATTAAAAAAAAAAAAAAAAAACATGACAGAAATAAACCCATTCCACTATCCGCCCCCCCCCCTTCCCCGCCAACATAACTAAAATAAATAAATAATATCAGCCCTATGGGGCATGCTGATGCTTGTAATACTCCACGCACCAGCATACCCATGGATGCCAGAGCATGCTGGCACTTGGGAAAACCACAAGCGCCAGCATGCTCTGCCAGCCAGAGCCTGCTGTGCCGTGTCAATGCCCCCACAGTAAAAATATATTCTAATATAAAATAAAATAAAAAATTACAGTCAAAATAAAATAAGATCCATATCGCTGCTCTGCTGGGATCCAGTCTTCTAAGCTTTTAATCCTGGATGGAGGTCTTGGAACAAAAAAACCATGAGGGCACATCGCAACTTGTAGACATCCCGATGCTAACGACAGCTCTACTGTCATTGGGGCATATTTATACCCTTGGCCAGTGTGGGAAATCAGCTTGGGTAGGTAAGAGGGTCTTGCTCACAAACTTACACTCTACAGCAGTGGTACTTAAACCTCTCTTCAGGGACCCCTAACAGTGCGTTTTTCCAGGTCTCCTTTCTGGATCACAAGTGTATTCATTACTGACAGACATATGTGAAAAGAGCCACAGGTAGTACTCATTATATAAATTGTGGTTATGAGGACCTGGAAAACATGCTCTGTTATGGGCCCCTAAGAAGAAGTTTAAAAACCCCCGCTCTTTAGGACATTGGGGTTTGATACGTAAGGACAAGTGCTATCTCACAAAATGGAGCAGTCAGGTTATATGGTAAAAGTGCCCAGAGCAGTGGATGTATCTCTTCTGACTGCTGATGATTCTATTTGTATTTACACTGCGGAACTTATTTTGTTATACTGTAATGGTGAAAGTGTGTTGTAATGCTGGAAAACATTTAATAAAAAAAAAACACTTAAAAAAAAAATAAAAAATAAAAAAAAAGTGCCCAGAGCACTGTATGATTCAGTCAAACAGTATTTAGTAGCAGGCCTGAAGGTCATTATTGTATGGAAAGCGAGACCTCCTGTGTACACATATAGCAAATGGATAGGGACTCACCTACAGGAGGTGCCTTGACGATGGGCAGGTGAGCTTAACCCAATATAGCTTTATTGTGAACTAAACCTCCTTTTTATTTATGTGCTGATACATAGTGTTATTTAATGTATGTTTGGAGCGCCGGACCCCTTTTGTTCCTTGTGCAAGTTTGTGTAAATCACGTTAAAGAAAGGCAACCAGGATATAGAAGTGATTGTAAATGGAGTAAACCAAGGTTATCAATAGGTTAATACATTTGTTATATTTGTCCTAAGAGGCGAGGTTTAGGGAAGCGCTTAACGTTTTAGAGCGGAGGATAGTCTTAATGGTCAAGGAAGGTTATTCCAGAGAGTGGCACAGCCCATGAGAAGTCCTGTAACCGAGAATCAGAGCATTTATTGTGTGTAGCGGAGCAGAGCTGCAGATCGGATGCAGTTGCTGGTATGAATGCCTGATTTCAAACATAGATACAGCCAACAGTTCAATTGTAAATGGTCAGAGTTTATAGTGGCCATTTTCGAATATTCCAAGTTGGGAACGCTAATGGCCCCATTTTGAAGTACCCATTCCCAATCAGTCTGTGGTGGGCTGTAGTGGGCAGATGAAGGTCAGGGTTAGGTCAATAGAAAAAGATGGTTACGGTTGGGGTAATTGAAGAGGAACTTGGAGTTAAGATTAGTTGAAAATCTTATTTGTCACTGTTGGAGCAGTTGCAACCTGATTGTTCATGGGATCCACGGTGTCCAAAATCAAGCCAGAAAACTATCCCTGAACTTGCAACACTTTTGCCAGAAAACTATGTGCTGCAAATCGCCACATCACACCGGCAAAACACATCTGTTACAGATCTTGTGAAGCTCGGCTATATCTTGAGATAAATGAAATCATGTATGTGGGTGTATTTTTTATTTTTTTTATTTTTTTTTTGGTGGCTTTGTAGGTTAATAAAAGGATTTTGTATTTTAATGTTGAATACAGGCAACAAGTGTAGAGATTGAAAAAGTGGAACAGCTCTAGAATTGTTTTTAAAGGAAAACCAAGCTAGATGCTGCATGCAATAGAGACTGTAGGGGATAACTTTATATTGTAAGTCTAAAAAGCAGAGCATTGCAATACATTATGCGGATGATGATTAACGCATGAAAAAACATGATGCATGCATGTGCTTGTTTATGTCTTTAATAATACCATTGTCACATGGGTGAATGATATGGATTAGAACAATTACTGACCCAGTCCTCATTTCCAGTCTTGTTATGCACATAATCCTTTGGGTTCCACAATGGGCAAAACCATAACAAAAGAAGATTTCATTTCTTTTACAGCCTTAATTTAAAGAACACAGGCCTGGAGTAGTACATGTGACTGGATTCTTGGGTATGCTTTAGAAAGCAAACTATTTCTGCTAACTTACAGGTTTGATATTGAAATATCATTTTGATGTAAGGTACATCTCCCTAATGACCCTTCAAAGATTACTTCATGAACAAAGTTCATAAAAATGAACTGAAAAGTCAAATGTTTAAAAAGCACATTTTGCTCTTTACAAGAGAAACTGTAGAACAGAAACTGTAAAACAAAGAGTAACCAATCTGTTCATCTTTAAATCCAACAGACTCAAGTAATATCTTACATAACATATCATTTGTATCCTAGTAACTAACTAACCTTAAAAAAATGGCATATAGTCCCTTCAAAATATCCAATATTCAAGTTGTAATTTTTAACATTACATAAAAAATAAAACCCCTCTACCCATATTCATTTGTCAGTCATTATCATTTCACCTGTTAAGTGTTTCAACAAATCTAGCAACAACCCAACCACATATGAGATACATTATCAGAGAATAAAATAATACACCCATCTAAGGAATGCTCAATGCAACACTACATAGGACCTTCAGCACCAGCAGTGTTGCTGGACATTAAACTCATACTATACCTTTTAGATAGAATTCTTAGATCAGACCAGAAACGTTATTTAATGACACAATTACTTTGGCAACATGTTATTGCTAATCTAGTGGTTCAAGAGACAGTTAGTCTATTTAAATGATTTTATATTAAACTGGCAGGTGCAGTTTGGAGAAGGCTTCTTAGATACACTCCTCATTTTTTTTTTTAAGCAGGACAACTTTGTATAAGACACACCGTGCTCTTAAATTTACTAATATTTCTGGGTGTTGTCATAAAACTTCATTCCATAGCTACTTTTGGTCTCGTTGACTCACCAGTTCCTTTTCACCACAGGCATGTGTAACTTTGGTGCTGATCCAGTTACACTTTCGTTTTATGGCTAGTGTAGAGCTGAGCAATACCATGTTGAGCTGTAAAGGGAGGCAAATTTAAATAGTGAAAGCAGAATTAGAAGTGAGAGATGAAGGTTTTTAGCTCAAATCTATTTTATAGATTAATCATAAAGATATGCAGTATGTGAGCTCTATGTGCAAAAGTAAACTATTTACCTGCATACAAAAGCTCTCACTGAAAAATGGTTTAGCCAAGTTCTACACTTGTACCTGTTTTGCTCTTACGCACCTCTGCATTTTAAATTAAGTCATTTATTGTACCAGCTGTCTATGTAAATAAATTGCAACATGCAGTTAAGCTCTGCCATCAGTAGTGCACCAGACTATAAGATTGTACTTCATTCCTTGGGACTACTGGGTTCCTCTCACCCAGCACACACACATAAGGTGGTCAGGCATAACCAGCCAGCACACCACTATAACCCACAGCAATAAATTATAGCTGCAGATTTTTGAGGATTCTACTCGATAACATGTGTCCTTTCATATAAACAAAAACACACACATTTTTGCTTACAAGTTTTATACCCTTAATTATTCCAAATACCTTAACAGTATCTTAATAGATTATAAAAATACTATAAGGAACCTTTTTTTTTTTTTTTTTTTTTTTTAAAAAAAAAAAAAATTTTTTTTTTTTTTTTTTTACAAAAAAATAAAGATTTCTCAAGCACATACAAGAAAAAGGAAAAACAACAAGCGGTTTCACAATATAGCAGAAAAAATTATTCTACGGAACAGAGTATTTATTTATCTACTGGTAAAAATACCAGATTACAGTAATGCAGTTTTCACTGCATATCACTCACACTGTCATAAAGAGCAAGAAACAGAACTGTACATCTAACTATACATTCATTTTTACCAGTTTAATAAAAACAACACAAGTGAGATGTGCTGAAACACAATGCAAAGTGGTAAATGACAATTTGTTAGTGCTGTGTATTGAAAAAACACTTCAAATTATTTTACAATATGTACACTTAATGGCATGATTTTGTATAAGGAATATTAATACATGTGTAAAACAGTATGTATGCACGAGAAACCAAAATAAAGTCTGTATATACATATTAATGTAAGTTTGCAAAGAAAGCATAAAAATATGTCTAACAGTCGAGATATATAAATCATTGATAATATGGCCTGTATCGAGCCTGATCTGGGTGATGCGGTCCAGGAATAGGGGCTTGAGTGGGAGGACCCTGCATTCGTGGAGGTGGCGGTGGCCCTCTTGGCGCAGGCCATATGCTTGGGCTCATTCCCCCAGGCTGTGTGAAGGGTGGGCTGAGAGTTCCTTGCTCTTCATTAAACTGTGGCAAAGAGTTAGGATTGTAATGATGTGGAGGAGGGGCATTTACTGGTGGACCTCCATGTTGTGGTGGAGGTGGTCCTGGAGGAGGATGACTCATGTATGGCGGCAACTGAGCAATTATATGTCCAGGAGGAGGTGTAATTGGTGGTGGTGCTGTAGTCATAGGTGGTGGGGGTCCTTGACTGTACACCAAGTGAGGTGTGCCACCTGCTTGAGGTGGGTGTTGCATTGGATGACTTATTGGTGGGGGTGGAGGAGGAGGAGGTGCATAATGTTGCTGCGGAGGCATAATATGGTGAGGGTGAGTTACAACAGGTTGACCAGGATACTCAGGATGATGGAGAGATGGGCCAGGTGCCTGAGAAGCTTCCCTACCACCAGAATTAGAATCATCTTGAATAGGTACCGTTATCAAATTGCTGTGTTTTCTAGTATTAATTCTGAAAGCATCTTGACTAACAGGGCGTGGTGGTGGAGGTGCCATGGACATTTCTGCAGGGGATGCCCGCATATCTTCATGTTGCTGATTAAAATGCTCATGAGGCACATGCTGTATAGGGGGTGGGGGCATCAGTATGTGCTGCTTTGGAGGCATGTGACTTAAATGGTGCTTATCTGGAGGCATTATAAAACGATCAGCCATTTCTGCAGGGGGCGGAGCCATAGGAGGATGAATAGGTTCAGGTTGGGGACGGTTAGTTGGCTTGGAGGCTCTCATATGTCGATGGTTGATGTGCGCCTGCAAGTCTCTTTGTGACAAATATGTCCTCTTGCATCCTTGAACAATACTGCACATGAAGAGAGATCCACGAGCACACTGTTCAATTCGCTGGACAGGATCGTTACAGCTGAAAAAGAAAACAAAACATGCACCTAAATTAACAGATGTAAAAATAGAATAGTGGTTTGCACTGTTTGCTAGAGGGAGCATATTCAATCAATGCTAGCTCTGCAATGTTTAAGCCAAGGCAGAACTTATCTATGTGCAGCACATGATCCACTCCCATATGTTAAAGCCATATATTCCTGCAGACACATTATTTAAATAATAAACTTAGTAATTTAAAATATACAGGGGAGAGAGAGAGGGATGATCGAGAGAGAGGGAGGGATGATCGAGAGAGAGGGAGGGGGTAAATGGGGAGCTAGGTCAGAGTCTGGGGATACAGGAGTGAAGGTTCATAAGGCAACATCCATAAGCTTCTATCATCACTATTCACTGCTCCATCCCATAATGACATATAGTTACACTGAGCAGATCTGCAGAACATTGAGATCAATTTATAAGAGAGAGAGAAAAGAAGAAAAAGAGGAAAGAGAGAGAGAGAGATGAGAAGAGAATGAGAGAGAGAAGAAAGAAAGGAAAGAGAATGAGAGAAGAGAGAGAGAGAGAAGAGAAGAGAAGAGAAGAGAGAAGAGAAGAGAGAGAGAGAGAGGGGATGAGCGAGAGAGAGAAGAGAGAGAGAGAGAGAGAGAGAGAGAGAGAGAGATGGATGATCGAGAGAGAGATGGATGATCGAGAGAGAGATGGATGATCGAGAGAGAGGAGAGAGAAGAGAGAGAGATGGATGATCGAGAGAGAGATGGATGATCGAGAGAGAGATGGATGATCGAGAGAGAGATGGATGATCGAGAAAGAGATGGATGATCGAGAGAGAGATGGAATGGAGAGAGAGAGATGGATGATCGAGAGAGAGATGGATGATCGAGAGAGAGATGGATGATCGAGAGAGAGATGGATGATCGAGAGAGAGATGGATGATCGAGAGAGAGATGGATGATCGAGAGAGAGATGGATGATCGAGAGAGAGATGGATGATCGAGAGAGAGATGGATGATCGAGAGAGAGATGGATGATCGAGAGAGAGATGGATGATCGAGAGAGAGATGGATGATCGAGAGAGAGATGGATGATCGAGAGAGAGATGGATGATCGAGAGAGAGATGGATGATCGAGAGAGAGATGGATGATCGAGAGAGAGATGGATGATCGAGAGAGAGATGGATGATCGAGAGAGAGATGGATGATCGAGAGAGAGATGGATGATCGAGAGAGAGATGGATGATCGAGAGAGAGATGGATGATCGAGAGAGAGATGGATGATCGAGAGAGAGATGGATGATCGAGAGAGAGATGGATGATCGAGAGAGAGATGGATGATCGAGAGAGAGATGGATGATCGAGAGAGAGATGGATGATCGAGAGAGAGATGGATGATCGAGAGAGAGATGGATGATCGAGAGAGAGATGGATGATCGAGAGAGAGATGGATGATCGAGAGAGAGATGGATGATCGAGAGAGAGATGGATGATCGAGAGAGAGATGGATGATCGAGAGAGAGATGGATGATCGAGAGAGAGATGGATGATCGAGAGAGAGATGGATGATCGAGAGAGAGATGGATGATCGAGAGAGAGATGGATGATCGAGAGAGAGATGGATGATCGAGAGAGAGATGGATGATCGAGAGAGAGATGGATGATCGAGAGAGAGATGGATGATCGAGAGAGAGATGGATGATCGAGAGAGAGATGGATGATCGAGAGAGAGATGGATGATCGAGAGAGAGATGGATGATCGAGAGAGAGATGGATGATCGAGAGAGAGATGGATGATCGAGAGAGAGATGGATGATCGAGAGAGAGATGGATGATCGAGAGAGAGATGGATGATCGAGAGAGAGATGGATGATCGAGAGAGAGATGGATGATCGAGAGAGAGATGGATGATCGAGAGAGAGATGGATGATCGAGAGAGAGATGGATGATCGAGAGAGAGATGGATGATCGAGAGAGAGATGGATGATCGAGAGAGAGATGGATGATCGAGAGAGAGATGGATGATCGAGAGAGAGATGGATGATCGAGAGAGAGATGGATGATCGAGAGAGAGATGGATGATCGAGAGAGAGATGGATGATCGAGAGAGAGATGGATGATCGAGAGAGAGATGGATGATCGAGAGAGAGATGGATGATCGAGAGAGAGATGGATGATCGAGAGAGAGATGGATGATCGAGAGAGAGATGGATGATCGAGAGAGAGATGGATGATCGAGAGAGAGATGGATGATCGAGAGAGAGATGGATGATCGAGAGAGAGATGGATGATCGAGAGAGAGATGGATGATCGAGAGAGAGATGGATGATCGAGAGAGAGATGGATGATCGAGAGAGAGATGGATGATCGAGAGAGAGATGGATGATCGAGAGAGAGATGGATGATCGAGAGAGAGATGGATGATCGAGAGAGAGATGGATGATCGAGAGAGAGATGGATGATCGAGAGAGAGATGGATGATCGAGAGAGAGATGGATGATCGAGAGAGAGATGGATGATCGAGAGAGAGATGGATGATCGAGAGAGAGATGGATGATCGAGAGAGAGATGGATGATCGAGAGAGAGATGGATGATCGAGAGAGAGATGGATGATCGAGAGAGAGATGGATGATCGAGAGAGAGATGGATGATCGAGAGAGAGATGGATGATCGAGAGAGAGATGGATGATCGAGAGAGAGATGGATGATCGAGAGAGAGATGGATGATCGAGAGAGAGATGGATGATCGAGAGAGAGATGGATGATCGAGAGAGAGATGGATGATCGAGAGAGAGATGGATGATCGAGAGAGAGATGGATGATCGAGAGAGAGATGGATGATCGAGAGAGAGATGGATGATCGAGAGAGAGATGGATGATCGAGAGAGAGATGGATGATCGAGAGAGAGATGGATGATCGAGAGAGAGATGGATGATCGAGAGAGAGATGGATGATCGAGAGAGAGATGGATGATCGAGAGAGAGATGGATGATCGAGAGAGAGATGGATGATCGAGAGAGAGATGGATGATCGAGAGAGAGATGGATGATCGAGAGAGAGATGGATGATCGAGAGAGAGATGGATGATCGAGAGAGAGATGGATGATCGAGAGAGAGATGGATGATCGAGAGAGAGATGGATGATCGAGAGAGAGATGGATGATCGAGAGAGAGATGGATGATCGAGAGAGAGATGGATGATCGAGAGAGAGATGGATGATCGAGAGAGAGATGGATGATCGAGAGAGAGATGGATGATCGAGAGAGAGATGGATGATCGAGAGAGAGATGGATGATCGAGAGAGAGATGGATGATCGAGAGAGAGATGGATGATCGAGAGAGAGATGGATGATCGAGAGAGAGATGGATGATCGAGAGAGAGATGGATGATCGAGAGAGAGATGGATGATCGAGAGAGAGATGGATGATCGAGAGAGAGATGGATGATCGAGAGAGAGATGGATGATCGAGAGAGAGATGGATGATCGAGAGAGAGATGGATGATCGAGAGAGAGATGGATGATCGAGAGAGAGATGGATGATCGAGAGAGAGATGGATGATCGAGAGAGAGATGGATGATCGAGAGAGAGATGGATGATCGAGAGAGAGATGGATGATCGAGAGAGAGATGGATGATCGAGAGAGAGATGGATGATCGAGAGAGAGATGGATGATCGAGAGAGAGATGGATGATCGAGAGAGAGATGGATGATCGAGAGAGAGATGGATGATCGAGAGAGAGATGGATGATCGAGAGAGAGATGGATGATCGAGAGAGAGATGGATGATCGAGAGAGAGATGGATGATCGAGAGAGAGATGGATGATCGAGAGAGAGATGGATGATCGAGAGAGAGATGGATGATCGAGAGAGAGATGGATGATCGAGAGAGAGATGGATGATCGAGAGAGAGATGGATGATCGAGAGAGAGATGGATGATCGAGAGAGAGATGGATGATCGAGAGAGAGATGGATGATCGAGAGAGAGATGGATGATCGAGAGAGAGATGGATGATCGAGAGAGAGATGGATGATCGAGAGAGAGATGGATGATCGAGAGAGAGATGGATGATCGAGGATCGAGAGAGAGAGCGAGAGATCGAGAGAGAGAGCGAGAGATCGAGAGAGAGAGCGAGAGAGAGAGAGAGAGAGAGAGAGAGAGAGAGAGAGAGAGAGAGAGATCGAGAGAGAGATCGAGAGAGAGATCGAGAGAGAGATCGAGAGAGAGATCGAGAGAGATCGAGAGAGATAGAGAGATCGAGAGAGATGATAGAGAGAGATGATAGAGAGATATTAGATAGAAAGAGATATAGATTAGATAGATAGAGAGAAGCCCACATAATGTGTGTTTTTAACAATGTAATTAGCAGAGTTACTTTATAACAATTTTATGTTGTGACTGTATATTTAATATTGTCATTAACACAAACACAACAGCAATTACCTACATCTTTTGAATACAGATAAATCAAAATGCCAAAGAGGAGGATATTAGAAAAGTATTCCTATTCATAAAATTTGAGGTTCAAAAAGTACAAAAGTTGTGCCCAAATTACTGCACAGTACAGCACTGTGTGATTTGCTAAAATACACAATTTTTTCAGAGTGCTTTTAGAGTTTCTGTACAAACTTCAATTCCACCTATTCAAATATATTTGAGGTCTGTGTGTTAGTACATATTTATACATATACATATTTATACATATATATATATACACACACACACACACACACACACACACATACACACAATAATTATCAGAAAAAAAGACTAGTCTTTGTACTATGGTGAGCATCAGCATATTCAGGAGCCATATAGGGCATACCATTAACCATCTCTACTCTGAGCATACTTTTGTTATAGTATAGTTTTTTTCTTAAACACAAATCCACCCTCATATCACCACCCTTTACAAAAATGAATATCAACAAAAAGCAAATACACCAGCAACCCTGCGTAGTGAGGTAAGAAAATCACTATGCTGTCAGAACCTACCTCACTCGTTTATAGGTGTCAGTACTTTCTTCAACAAGTGTTCTTTTGGGAAGGGGAGAGAGAATCATTACACCACAAAATAAAAAATAAAGAAAATAACGTAATGCACATTTTTAGGATCCACTGTGAAAGTGGAAAAACAAAACAATAATTGCTGGGTACAACATGAAAAGTTACAACACAAATAAATCACCCATGTAATACTTTTAACTGGGATTTTAGGAATACATTCGGACAACTGCAAATTAGCTGTCAGAATTAAAAAATTATATATTTTGCAATAACAACAGTTTAACAAATTAAGTGGATGAATATGTAATTAAAATGAATTATAGTGTTGCCTTAATATGATTTATAATCTCAATGTACCCATGTTAATCTTAGGGAGAGAAATTGAGTATGTAATAAGTATTATAATCTAAATAAACAAATGTATTGAGGTGGATTAAGTTAAACTCACCCTGGGCAAAGCTTATCTGCCTTTTTCTCATGTAGGAGAGCACAATCATAACAGAAAACATGCTTGCAAGGAATCTGAAAGTATAAATACAAGCAGAGCAAACAATAATGAATTATTTTAGTCATAAACGACAACCTTCACAACTGCCAAACCAAAAGAATTTAAAAGTTCAATTAATTAGGAACGGATCGAGACTTAAAACAGAAAAACACCCATATTTCACAAACATATGTGCGCACAGCTGACCTTCAGCATGAATCCGGATGCAGACTCTCATGCTAAGTCTTTCTGAAGGAAGGGCGGGAAGTATATGTAGGATGCACAAGTTTGAAGGGTATGTATTTAAATGATACAGTAAGGGTATAATGGGCCCCTTACACCCTATTCAGATTTACAAGCGGTCCCCAACACAGAGCTCAACTAATTCCAGTCAC
Organism: Limnodynastes dumerilii; assembly: GCA_011038615.1. Taxonomy (NCBI): domain Eukaryota; kingdom Metazoa; phylum Chordata; class Amphibia; order Anura; family Limnodynastidae; genus Limnodynastes; species Limnodynastes dumerilii. Next base: position 513,594 of record WWET01000227.1, read on the forward strand.
CACAGCAACCGCAAATCCAGCAAGAGTCAGATAATCTGACAAAATGGTAATTTAAAATTATTAAAGAAGAAAGCTAACGCTGTCATAAGCCTGCATTAAGTTATCATACAGAGCAGCGGTCCATACGACTGCTGATTCGCTGCAGTGTGGGAGCCCCCTCCCACACTGTACACTTACCATGCTTCCCCCCCGCCCGTTTTCCTCGGAAAATATAGTAAACCTAGCATAACATCTGGAGAACGCATGCGGTCAGGTCACTTACGCACCTTGCGTGCTTAAGTGACCTCTCGTTCTTAATTCAGAATCCGGTCAATACATCTTATCCCATTATAGCTCATATTTATTAGTACTGAAATCACTTCATAGATTTCAAGTTCTTTCAACCATTTACACAACTATGTGTCATGGTAACCACTTTAATTTTTATTTTTAAACACTTACTACTTACCATGCGCCCATATATTTTAATTGGCAAGCCACATTTGTCACAGAAGTGAACAGGTGTATCATCCTTTTCACCAATTAGGTTAAGCTGTGAAAAATGTATCAAATTGGTCAAACAGAATTTTTAATCACACAAAAAAAACAACAAGAAAAACGAAACAATTCTTGTAGACAGCAATGTTCTGTGGTTTTTAAACACATATCTGATCTAAGTACATGGCTTATGGCACCAAATGTAAAGAAAACATTTGCAGATTAAAACATTCTACTTAAGTACTTTAGTCAATACATAACACAGACCACTGGTGTCTACTAAAAATATAAGACAAAATCTAAACAATGAAACAATGCTAATACAATACCTTAAAATCCCAAAAGATGTGTGCAGGAAATCTTCGCTGATTGCCAAACATGTCATTTGCTTTATTATCATACCTTTCTTCTTCATTATAATCAAAACCTTCTTGAAAGAAAAATAAAGTTACAATTCACCTCGTTAATGGTCTTATTGCATCAGGGCTTGTCAACAAGCAATTTTATCTGGAGATTAGATATTAATTATTATTTATACACAGACACAAGGCTCAATATATACTAGCAAGACTACCAGAGCAACTAGAAATTGAGACCTAGTGACTGGATTACATATAGGTAACAAAACTATGACTATTATTTTAAAGATTGAATGTCATGGTTAGTTACTGGTTATTGCAAGAGTGCTGGGGTGACTTCTTTATGTATCTGAGATTTCCCCATAGCTTTTTAGCACTTGCTCTAGAAGAGAGAGGGAGGAGGGAGGAGGGAGGGAGAGAAGAGAGGGGAGAAGTAAACCGACGGTCTATCCACTCCCCAGGATGACCAGTTTACACAATACTACCCAAATTAAAAGAGGAAGTCACAAATCACAGTATGTATCTACAACTGTTATTACCAGCTTACTACTAATGCATACTACATTATACCTTCTTCACCTTGCTGAGGCTTTGCAGGGATTCTGTTCATATTTCTTGGGGGACGAGGTGAAAGTTTAGTTTTGTTTGGGTGTTTTGAAATTAGTTTAATTGGAATTCGTCGTCGGACATCCAAACCACTCACGGATCCCATACTATTTGTCCCTTGTAAATCATTGTCTAGAAATAAAACAGAGCATAATTACCATGAGTGTGAAAATACCTTAATACACATACATTTATTTATTTTTTTAAAGAATCGAATTTTTAACGCTTAGCTTCTACTTTAGTAAGTACAGATTACATTTAAACAATTCAAAAATAAATGCAGAATTTGCTGCATCTTAGTTTTACTTAATCAGAAAGTATTTGGTACTTAGTTACATGTATACAACTTTTAGGTCAATAACCATCTGCTTTCAAATATTACTGCATCACTCCATTGTGATCTTAAATGTACTTAACACCCTGCGTTGTATAGATCTAAACACTGTGCGTGGTGCATATAAGAGCACAGACAAAAAAAAATTAGCTTTCAACAAAAAAGGCCAGATTAACCAAGTGTTGCATCACGAAAAGTGGTCTATTTAAAGATCCTAAAATACACAGATGGCAAAAAAGTACAACAGATAGGTAAACCTATTATAAAACATGGCAAGGGTTGCTAAACACAAATGATACCACTTTAGAGTGCTGTCTACAACATCTGTTGGTAGACTTAAATTTTAAGATTTTAAACAGCCTGGCCCCAGACACAAAGTCCAGTATTTGTCTCTCACAAGTACTAGAAAGGGGTTATGGTCAATAATATCAGCTTACGGTATTTTACCCTCTATAAATTTGTTAAAAGATTTCAGTAAAAATAACATTTGCAAAGAATAAAAACGCAGTTGTATTATTTTTGTAAAACCAGGCTTCTGGAGGCACTGAAGCCCCTTTCATGGACATGGTAGCGATATGCAATTAAAAAGAAAACATGACAGGGGTAGGGAATTATTATTATTATTATCGTTTACTTATAAGGCGCCACAAGGTGTCCGCAGCGCTGTAAAAAATACAACAAAATACAGTACAGACATACAGGGTAGGGATGGACAGCATAGTATATATTAAATACAATATGACTATAAAAATATCACAGAAAGACAATAAAGTGAAGCAAGCACAGAACGCAAGGCAAAATGCGAGGCGTCAAGCTTGGAAGATCAGGTACCAGAGGATAGAGCGCAGTGATAGGTTGAGAGGGAGCCATCAGGTGAGGATTGGGTAAAAGGGTAGCAGAGGGGACAAGAGGGTACAAAGTGAGGAGGGAGTGGTGGAGGAAGGAACAACACTAGGATGGAAGGCCCTGCTCATGCGAGCTAACACAGAAGACATAAGGAGGAAGGAAGGAAGTGGACTGCTGGTGTGAGCAGAGGAGAAGGGGAAGGAATAGAAGGGATAGATGAAGGATGCAGTGAAGATGTTAAGGAGGGGTAGGCTAGCCTGAACAGATGCGTTTTGAATAAACGCTTGAAGACCTGCAATGTGGGGGAGAGTCTGACTGAAGAAGGGAAGTCATTCCAGTGCAGAGGTGCAGCATGGGAGAAGTCCTGGATAGGGGCGTGAGATGTGGTGATCAGTAAAGAGGTTAAACAGCGCTGGTTAGCAGAACGGAGAGGGTGGGAAGCGGTGTGCATTTTGATGAGGGAAGAGAGGCAGGGAGCAGTGGATGAGGAGATGGCCTTAAAGGTGAGGGTAAGGAGTTTAAAGAGAGGTCTGAAGTATGAAGTAGACAGGAATCCAGTGGAGGGTTTGACATAAAGGAGAGGCCGAGGTAGATCGGCGTGAGAGGAAGGCGAGTCTGGAAGCAGCATTGAGTATAGATTGAAGAAGGTCAAGACGGATTAACGGGAGATCTATGAGGAGGAGGTTACAGTAGTCAAGGTGTGATATGACTAAAGAATGGATGAGGGTTTTAGTAGCTTCATTGGTGAGGAAGGGACGGATGCGTGCAATGTTGCGTAGGTGGAAACAACAAGAATGAGAGAGGGCACAGATGCGTGGTACAAAGGAAAGTGAGGAGTCAAGGATGACACCTAGGCAGTGAACTTGAGGGGATGAGGAGACAGAGGTATCACCAATGGTTATCGTGATGGAGGGCGGGGAGCAAATCCTAGGGGGAGGAAACACAATTTCTGTTTTGTCCATATTCAGCATGAGGAAGCGTTTGGCCATCCATGTGGATAGGGATGCAAAGGTTGAGGTCAGGAGAGGAGAGGTAAATTTGAGTGTCATCAGCGTAGAGGTGGTAGTTGAAACCAAAGGTGCTGATGAGGTTACCCAACGAGGAGGTGTAGAGGGAGAAGAGGAGCGGGCCAAAGACAGAGCCCTTGAGGACACCAACAGGGAGTGGAGAGGGTGAGGAGGATGACATGTACTTTGATGTGGTCGCAAGGAGGGCCAAACTTCAAGTTTTGTTTTAACAGTTAACAAATTTTCCATTATATGGATATAAACAAACAAACTGAGTTTGGTTGGCAGAAAATAAAATCGTAGAAGTTCTTTAAATGGCGATAACCCTCCTCTATCTGAAGAGTTAGTGCTGCAGATTTTTTAAAAAAACAACAGCAATCATGAACAACTGATGGTTCTTGGGTTTTTGGTCTAAAACAAGGTTCTGATTGTCTATGTTTTTATGTGTAACGGCTTGACAGAAAACCTTTTATACGAATCATTCAGCTGAAATATGGATTAGCTGCAGTGTTTCATTCTGACGAATGTCCTGCATATGGAAATTGAAATAGCAACGGTTACAGACATTTCACATTGAGCCAATCATGTGGAACCAATGACAGAAGTAAACATCAAGGACCAGATTTACTAAACTGCGGGTTTGGAAATGTGGAATTGTTGCCCATAACAACTAATCAGATTCTAGCTCTCACTTTACTATTACATACTAGAGAATGTCAGCTAGAATCTGATTGGTTGCTATGGGCAACATCTCCACTTTTCCAAACCCGTCGCTTAGTAAATCCGTCCCTAAGCGACTGAATGGTCATGGTTAGATGCCAAAATACGCATTTTGAAGATGAAAGGTATAATCTGTTTTTATTACATCCTGATCACATTTGCTAGAAAGTGCCAAGGATGCAGACTTGGTTTTGGCATTTCTGAATTACTTTGTTAAAGAACTTTTAGACTTTATTAATATAGACTATCAATGTCTAATACCAATAAGTTGTTAAATACTATGTTGCACTTTTTCTTAGTATTCACTAGTGTGTACTTAATCAACTGTCCAAATCTCACTAAAGGCTTTAGGTAACAAAACAGATTTTAGAGACCTGCAAGACGTGTATATATGAAACCCCTCTCACACCACTAAAAACCAGAATCTCAGCTAAAATTCGGGTATTTGGTGGGATGTGAAAGGTCCCATTTGGGTCTTACAACGTGGCTTTTTATTTTTTTCAACCCCAGCAATTCACCTTGCAATAACCAGGTTAAAAAACCTGGGTTATTGCCTTTGGAGATGTAAAAGCAGTATTAGAGATTACATGGTTTTCAACCATTACTTAACACAACGGAAAGCAGGGAATTCACAGTGATTCGTAAATTGGAAAACAATATTTTATGCAATAACTACCAGCCTAATCTTGACACATGTATTGCACATACTGACAGATAAAATGGTTTCTTAATGCTGTGAATTACGTCATTTAGAACCATCAGTAATTAGATTAACATCTTATTATTAAAACAATGCTCAGTAGATTTTCTATACATAAATCAAAAAGGTTTATATACACCTGCAGATATCATAAGTCATTAGTGCAGTGACAGCAACTTAGACATTTTTGGCCACTTTTTCTATTGGTATGGTTTGACATTTAATTCAAACACACATGAAAGTGATGTCATACCGGTAGGCATGTTACACAAGTGTTACAAGTTGTAACAAACAAATCTGACAACTGCACTAGTACAAGCACCGGTAGGCCACAGACATATATACGGAGAATTCAGCACATGGGCACAGCAATCAGTGTTCACACCTTGGACTGTTATAATGAGTGTAACGAAGTGGACAACAAGCCGCCCTTACAGCGACAAGATGACACTCACACATCGCTCCCATAGCAAGGGCGCAACATGGCCTCGGCCGAGCTTCAAAATAAAAGTACGCAACCACTTTTACAAATCACCGGACATGACAGCCGCCGACATCCCATGATGTTGGGGCCGGGAGGTGAGTGTAGCTGTGCGGTATGAGATAACATATCTGTTCAAAACGCACTCACCGCTGTGATCCATGGTGCTGCGAGAGCGGAAGTCACAGAGCGCTCTGAGGAAAGGGAAACAGCGAGGCCGCCGTTCCGGAGTGAGCGTGCGTAGAACACAGCAATGCAGGTGTACTGCGCATGCTCGTCCGGTGCGTGATTAGCGCGATTACGTAAAAAGCCGCGTTACTTCATCCTTTCTTTGGACGCAATGTGGTGTTCTCTTCTCGATTATCAGAGCTTGCTCTCTCTCCTCAGTGAATCTCATTAATGTGTAGTATATATAACGCTTTTCTACTGCCAGTCTGCCACCTTGCCACCATCAGGTTTTAGCTTTTGTTTTCCTGAATGATAAAAACTGATACATTACAGGTTACAAAGATTCGAAGCCTATACACCATGATAAAGTCCCAACTTGCACTATCCAATCACATTAGATCACAAAGTTAATTATAATGGACCTTATTCACCCTATAGGCAGCATGCCTTGCCCCAAAATACTACAAAAAAAGCCACAAGTGTCCCCCTATAATAAGAAATGTAAAAAGAATGTAAAGGCCCTGTCCCTAGTCCCTATCATTAAAATAAATTACAGTGCCCACATAGGTAAATAAAAGAACATGACGTGCCCCTTAAAAAAAATACAAATGTAAAAAAAACCTTGTCCCTTTCTTAAAAAAAAAAAGCGCCCACATAATTGAAATTTAAAAAAGAGTGCGCCACGTGCCCGTTTAAAAAAAAAATGCCCACATAAATTAAGAATAAACATACTTACCTGCTCTGATGGGGGTCCAGTGTTAATCCGGGGGCGGCCTTGGCAAAATAAAAAACCCCAATACAGACGACCTGCACGCCGGACATCCCGGCTCTAATGACAGGTCTACTGTCATTGGGGGGTATTTATACCCTTTGGGCACTGTAAGAATTATCGAGAGAACGAGAATTCAGTGTCAGAGTTCTGGGCATGGGCATGCTTGCACCAGTAGTTCTAGCGTCAGCATGCCGTGCGGGACGTTCATTATTTATTTCATATACTTCGGCGGCTGCGGGGGAAGGTGTTAGTTTTTTTTCTTTAATTAACTTTGTGGGTTTTTTTCAGCTCTGCTGAGCTGTCTACACTTGTACCATCTCTTGAGATGGTGCAAGTGTAAAGCTAATTAAACAGCCAGCGGACCGTGATGGAAACCATATTTAAATGAGAAAAGTGACTCTTTTCTCATTTAAATATTCCTCCACAGGCGCAGCCCGATCGGATGCGGACACAGTTGGATGCTGTGCGCGCTCCCGATCTGGGCATGCGCAGTGGCCATTTTCTCTGCGCTTCCGTCTGAAAAATAGACGGAAGCGCAGCTCTGAATCAGGTCCGGGGAGTTCTTTCCTATTTGTTCCAGGAACTACTATTTGCTGCTCCACTGCTATCTTAACAACCTGGTAGGTTATGATAGAGAGTTATAGTCAACTCGACTGAACACTCAGTTCATACTGGGAGTGTACTCTTGGGGCTAAATTTACTAAACTGCATAAAAGGATAAAGTGGAGATGTTGCTCATAGCAACCGATCAGATTCTAGCTGACATGCTCTAGTATCTAATAGGAAAGTGAGATCTAGAATCTCATTGGTTAATATAGGCAACATTTCCACTTTTCCATTTCTGCAGTTTAGTAAATCTTGCCCTTGGGCTCATAGCTGGCCCCTATATTATGCTGTAACTATAACCATAGCTTTTAACGTTTAATAATTCTGTTTTACCAGTCTTTTGCCTGTTTAGTTCTGACGTGATGTTCAAATTCACTATAAACATTCTCCAGAGTGTTCACTGGACTGTTTTAGATTCTGAAGGAGATATACCATTTTGATACCTAAGTGGCTGGGTCACAGTAACACTTTTGTAATTTATATGCCCCAAAATAGCAAACCTTCCAAAGACTCCTGCTAATATATCGGGTTTTTTTACCTCGAATTGTAGCTGCTCTGCTTTTTCCTGTCAGCTGTTCCACTCTTTCAACAACTTCAATTTCATGCAGACAACTCATACAATATTGCTTTTGAATTATGATAGTTCAGGGCCATCAAGGGTGGACTGCCAGTACAGGTGGCCTGGGCCCGGGCTTAGAGTGGGGCCCATCTCTCACTAGAATGGCTTAGTTTTCTATATATGACATGGATTTTTTTCTGTGGCCACTAAAGCTGCCTGTCAGCATTTTGCTTCTCTGCTGGTTCTCTCTCCTCCTCAATGTCTTTATCATCCCCGAGGGGACATATTGAAGGGGGGAGGAGGACTACCAATGACACCCTTATAAAATAAAAGGAAGAACTCTTAAATGTCTTTGTTGAGTATTGGGATAGAGAATGTTGTTAGAATAAATAACTAAACCCTCTCAATTTGTGATATAGCAAATAAGTAATTTAATTAAGTCCAGGAATGTGTAGGTTAAAACACGCAAACCAAGGAATCCACACTTTAAGGAATTTAGTAATAATATTATTCTGGAGACTAGTATACTCCATAGAGTCAATGTAATTTATTCTGTTCAGTAGAGCCACAATTGAATTCCAATTTTTAGCTATCAATGATTTATCTGCATTGTGCATGATCAATTTACCCACTGCGCTATCCATGCTAATGAAGGAAAGATTGAGCAAATAAGAGAATGGGTCATTTGGGGCAGATAGAGCAATAGTGTGCTGGGTCAGAAGCAAAATGGATTTGCAGAATTTTAATACAATTGAGCATGAACCCCAAACATTAGGAAATGAGCCAATTTCAAGTGCACATCTCTAGATAAGGGGAAAGGTGTGCAGGAAAATGCAGTTAAGCTTTACTGGGACCAGATACCATGCTGTTTCACATATTGCAAGGCTGATGGACATCTTTTCAATATTTTCCCACTCCTTGTCCAAAGTACTGTACAACTCAAGTTACTTTGCAAGAAGTTTCAAATGACTCACGTTGATTTTAATATTGGTGTTAATATTGATTGGTATATTTTCGAGATTGTACCTTTATGGTCTAAGCAGTTGATGCAACGCATATCAAAAGGGCTGCAATTACAGAGTGCTTTGGTCCTAGTTTGGGATTGGATGAACCCTTTAATTTGTAGGTGTTGAAACAAAAGGGAATTTGGAAGAGTATAGGTTTCACTAATTTTTTAGAAAGATTTATGGGTGGAGTCACCAGATAGGTGTAAAAAATGGTCCATATTGATATAGATTTCCAGAGGCTACTCCTATCTTCCTGCTTTCCTGGAGGAAAAAGTGGATGATTCCATATAGGTGTAAGAGGTTAGGGATATGTTCCCAAAGTCTGTTTTATTCAGTCCTAAAGAGTAAGAATGAACTCTATGGTGTTATGATACCGGTAGTCAGGTGGGAGCAGGAGCAGGTACCGGAGAGCAGACCTGGGTCCGGAGGTACTGCAGGAGGTTCCACACGGTGCAGGTAACACAAACTGGACAAACTTGAGAGCGTGGCGGGTGAGGTCGAGCAGGGCGCGGGGTCTAGCAGGACCGTGTTCTTCAGCAGAGCCTCTGAAGGTGAGGATAGTGTGGCGCCGCCGGTAACCCTGTGGTAACACCCGGGAGAAGAAACAGTGGTATAGGTGGGAGAAAAGGGTAGAGATGGGCCAGCAGAGCCTGGCCTGTAACGAACAACAGAGAACACTAAAACAATGACAAAAGACAGGTGGGGAGTGACGGGACTAACAGGACAAACTGGACTCACTAGGGCAATCACGCACATAAACAGCGGGAACCCCGGGAGTGGTTAACGAACACAGTCACACAGGAGTGGCCAGGTAAATACAAAACAGGGCTGAACAATAAGGTGGGAGAAATATGAAACACTGAGAGCAGGAAGGTACTGGGCAGGAACAACGATGGGTCATTCAAGAATCAATAGAAAAATAAGCACAAGGTAAGAGAGGAGAAAAGAAGCAGGCACAGTGGCTGAAATTAGGAACTATAACCGGCGCTGATACTATGACAGAGTGGGACTGATATAGGAGTTGATGAATCCTGATTGATCAGTGGCTGTCCAGCCCCCTAAGTGAGGAGGAACTCTGTAAGCTGGGGACGCAGGATTAACACATGGGACACGCACCCGAGGCAGCAGCGGCGCCCACGTGTAACTGGTTGCCGGGACGCTGTTGCTAGGACAGCCGTCGGACGGGGAAATCCCAGAGGGGCCGACACGTGAGGAGACAGCAGTTGCGGAGGTGCGGGACGCGTCGCTGGGTATGAGATCAGCTGGCCATTCGCAAGTGGCGACGGCAGCTGTAACAGTACCCCCCCCTTGAGGAGGTGTTTTGATACCCCTAGGACCCGGTTTAGATTTTAAAAGGTTTCAAGAGTGAAGAATGGAAGGTTGGTGGAATCTTGAGGTTGCAGGGTAAGGCTAATCTGAAGGCAACTGCGTTGATCTTTTTGACAATGACAAAAGGTCCGATGAATCGAGGACCCAGTTTCTTGGATGTTTGCTTCAACCTGATATTTTTAGTAGAAAGCCAAACTTTCTGGCCCATCTTGAAATTACATTTGGCACGATGTTGGTCCACCCTTTTCTTGGTTCTGAAGGCTGATAGCCGAAGGCAATGATTGATGCCCTTCCAAATGGTTTTCATATTCTTGACGGTTTTTCTGGTATCTGTATGAGAAGTGGTGGAACCTGCGAAAAGAGAATTGGCTCTGAGATGGAACCCATAGACACAGAAAAAGGGGGATACTGCGGTGGAGGAATGATAGGAGTTGTTGTAGGCGAATTCTGCCCATGGCAAATTCTCCGCCCAGTTGTTTTGATGTTTGGAGACGTACAGTTGTGTTCAAAATTATTCAACCCCCAATGCTGTAAAGGGGTTTAGGGACTATAGTGTACATTTGGAATTTTATTCAGAATGAAATCCTACAAGGACGTTTTAAAGAACCAAATGCAACTAAAATGACATCAATAGTTTATATAACACAGTAGTAAATGTTTATTTTGTGGTTTCCTCATTGCCACAATTATTCAACCCCTTAAAGACTACCACTCTGAAGAAGAGAGGTTCATTCCGGTGTTTTCAATCAGGTATTGAAAACACCTGTGGATGTCACCGAGCACCAATCAAGCATAATAAGCACCAATTAGGCAGCTTTAAAATGACTGTGATACTCAGCTCCTTCTAGACATTTACTGGTGTGGTTACAAACATGGTGAAGTCAAGAGAATGGTCCAGGAAGACAAGAGAAGAGGTGATTTGTCTTCACAGCAAGGGCAATGGCTATAAGAAGATTGCAAAGAAGTTAAACATACCAAGAGACACCATAGGAAGCATCATTCGCAAATTCAAGGCAAAGGGCACTATTGAAATGCTACCTGGTCGTGGAAGAAAGAAGATCCTGACTTCGACTGCTGTGCGCTACCTAAAGCGTAGAGTGGATAAAAGCCCCCGTGTGACTGCTGAGGAACTGAAAAAAGATTTGTCAGATGTGGGTATAGAAGTTTCAGCTCAGACAATAAGGCGCACACTGCGTAATGAAGGTCTCCATGCCAGAACCCCCAGGCGCACCCCCTTGCTGTCTCCCAAGAATAAGAAGAGTCGACTGCAGTATGCCAAAAGTCATGTGGGCAAACCACAAAAGTTGTGGGATAGTGTTCTGTGGACTGATGAAACAAAATTAGAACTGTTTGGGCCCATGGATCAACGCTATGTTTGGAGGAGGAAGAACAAGGCATATGACGAAAAGAACACCTTGCCTACTGTGAAGCATGGCGGAGGGTCAATAATGCTTTGGGGCTGTTTTGCTTCTGCAGGTACAGGGAAGCTTCAGCGTGTACAAGGTACCATGAATTCTCTTCAGTACCAGGAGATATTGGATGAAAATGTGATGCAGTCCGTCACACACCTGAGGCTTGGGAGACGTTGGACCTTTCAACAGGACAATGATCCCAAGCATACCTCCAAGTCCACTAGAGCATGGTTGCAGAGGAAAGGCTGGAACATTTTGGAGTGGCCATCGCAGTCACCAGACTTAAATCCGATTGAGAACCTCTGGTGGGACTTAAAGAAAGCAGTTGCAGTGCGCAAGCCTAAGAATTTGACTGAACTGGAGGCTTTTGCCCATGAAGAATGGGCGAACATACCCGTAGATCGCTGCAAGACACTTGTGTCAAGCTATGCTTCACGTTTAAAAGCTGTTATAACTGTAAAAGGATGTTGTACTAAGTACTAAGATTGAATGTCACTTGGGGGTTGAATAAAAACTAATAATGATGTGAGCACAGAAAAGACATTTGTGGTTATTTCATTATAAACTTAAGTTTATATTTCTCTGACCTACAAGTGCCTCTTTCATGTAAATGTAAGCAAGATAACTGAATGATCAAAATCAAAGTCAAACTGGCCAAAACATTCAATTTCAGTGGGGGTTGAATAATTTTGACCACAACTGTAGCAGCGCAGGTATTGTTCAAGTGATTGGTTCACTCTTTCTGTCTGGCCATTAGATTGGGGGTGGTAACCAGAGGATAGGTTTACTTAAATCCCCAAACTCCTGCAGAATGACCTCCAGAAGGTAGCAACAAACTGGGACCCTCGATCAGACACAATTTTGGTTGGAAGTCCATGGGGTCTAAAAATATGTTTAATTAAGAGACCAAACAAAGATTGAGCACTGGGAAGACCATGCAGAGAGATGAAATGTGCCATCTTGCTTAATCTGTCTACCACAACCCATACTGTGGTGAATCCTTGGGAGTTGGGTAGATCAATAATAAAGTCTATGGGGATCTGTGTCCAGGGGGCGGTTGGGTATAGGAAGAGGTAGAAGAGGACCGATGGGTGTAGACCGTGGAGTTTTATTTCAGGAACAGAGGTCACAAGAGTCCACAAACTCTTTGGTATCCCAAATCATCGAGGGCCACCAGACCCCCGGATGTCCTTCTGACCTGCAGGTATGATTTTCCTTTATGACTGATTTCCTGAGGTTACTGGGTACAAACAGACGGTACGCAGGTTTCTGTCTGGGAGCTTGCCCCTGGAGAGCTTGTAATTGAGTGAAGAGATCCTGAGTGAGGCCAATCATGATGGAGCTTGGTGAAACAATGGGCAAGGGTGGTGGGGTGGGATCCATGCTCAGGCAGAAAGAACGGGACAAGGCGTCCGCTCTGCAGTTTAATGAACCTAGTCTGTACGAGATAATGAAATTGAATCGAGTAAAGAATAGAGCCCAGCGGGCTTGACATGGATTCAATCGTTTTGCCGATTTGATATAAGAAAGATTTTTATGATCAGTTAGAACTGTCACAGTATGTACTGATCCCTCGAGCCAATGCCTCCATTCTTCAAAAGCCATTTTTATGGCTAATAATTCCCGGTTCCCAACATCATAATTTTTCTCTGCCTGGGAAATTTGCTTCGAGAAGTAAGCACAAGGGTACCATTTCAAATCTTGTGGGTCTTTTTGTGAGAGTACTGCTCCTGCCCCCACATCAGATGCGTCCACTTCAAGGATAAATGGCAGTTCAGGGTTGGGATGACGAAGGATCGGAGCCATGGTAAAAGCGCGTTTCAAGGCTTTGAAAGCTTGGACGGCTCGTGTGGGCCACCTAGCCATATCTGCCTTCTTTCTGGTGAGAGCAGAGATGGGAGCCATTAAGAGGAAGAAGGATTTGATAAAGCCCCAGTAATAGTTGGAGAAGCCCATGAACCTTTGGATCGCTTTTAAGTCCGTCGGTTGTTTCCACTCCAGGATGGCTTTGACTTTATCTGGGTCCATGGCGAATCCTTGGTGAGAGATAATATACCCCAGGAAAGTTACCTCAGACACTTCGAAATCACATTTCTCAAGCTTAGCTTATAGCTGAAATTCCCGAAGATGGGTCAACACTTGTCTGACATGGCCATGGTGCTCATCCAGGGAGGAGGAGAAGATCAGAATATCATCGATGTAGACTACTACAAATTTTCTCAGGAATTCACGTAGTACATCATTGATGAAGTCTTGAAACACGGCCGGGGTGTTGCAAAGACCGAATGGCATCACCAGGTATTCGTAGTGGCCTGAGTGGGTATTAAATGCTGTCTTCCATTCATTCCCCTCCCTGATACGGATCAATCGTAAGCTCTGTGGAGATCAACCTTGGTGTAGATAACCGTGTCTCTAAGTTGATTGAATAAGTCAGAGATGAGAGGAATCGGGTAAGTATTTTTTACCGTAATGTGATTCAAGGCCCGGTAGTCAATACATGGTCTAAGAGACCCGCCTTTCTTTTCAACAAAGAAGAATCCAGCCCCCACAGGAGATTTAGAGGGGCGAATGAAGCCCTTCTTCGGGTTCTCTTGGATATAATCTTCGGTCGCCGTAGATTCTGGCCTTGAAAGAGAGAATAACCTTTCTTTGGGCAATTGAGCTCCTGGGACCAGATCGATGGCACAGTCATAAGGCCTATGCGGAGGTAGTACTTCTGAAGCCTGTTTGGAGAATACGTCCACAAAATCTGCATATTGTGGAGGGAGTTTCTCCAAAGTGACCTGGGCTAGACGAACCGGATGGGAGATACAGGCGGTATTACACTCTTTACTCCATTGGATAATTTCCCCCTGGGCCCAATCAATGAGTGGGTTGTGCAGTCGCAACCAGGGGTGGCTAAGAACTAAGCGAACAGAGGAGCATTGGTTAATCAGAAATTTGATGCTTTCTGAGTGGCAGACTCCAATACACATCCAAAGAGGTGCCGAGACGTGACGAATGGTCCCTCCCGTAAGGGGTTGTCCATCAAGACCTAAGGTGGAAATCGGGGAGGAGAGTTCTTCCAACTTGATGCCCAAGGAGAGAGCAAGATTCATATCCAAGAAATTTCCTGAAGCCCCACTATCGATGAAGGCTGGCAGGTGTTCCACTCGGTCCCTGAGGATCAGCCGGGCAGGAACTGTTAGAGAATTATTTGAGAAGGTAAAATGGGTACCCAGCCGAACTCCCTCAAAGTTCAACTGGGTTAGTCTTTTCCCGGCAGGCTCTGCTTCTTGGGACAAGCATCAGCCCTGTGAGCTTTCCCTCCACAGTATAGACACAGGCCTAAATTCCGTCACCGAGCTTCTCCTCCTTGGTGAGCCTGTAGGCACCAATCTGCATAGGTTCATCCAAGGATTGAGAGTCGGGAGGCACATGTAGTGAGGTGAAAGAGGATGAGGGTTCCTTCTCCATCCAACGTTCCTTGAGGCGGTGGTCCACCTGATTGCCAACCGCACGAGGTCAGTCAGGGTTTCAGGAGTGGGAAATTGAACTAGGGCATCTTTTACTTGGTCCGACAATCCCAATCGGAATTGGCTGCGGAGAGTTGGGTCATTCCACTCATTTGCCCAACGACGGAACTTCACACAGTAGTCTTTGGCAGTCCGTCTGCCCTGACGGAAGGCGCAAAGTTTTGCTTCCGCCATAGCGGCTCTGTCTGGATCTTCATAAAGTAACCCCAGGGCATCAAAGAACCTGTCAACAGATTGGAGTGCTGAATCTAATGGAGGTAAACTAAATAAAAAAAATATAGTATAGGGGCGCTGTGTATAAAGAAACCCTCTGTACGGTCCCACCATACACTTATAGCAGCTCACTATAAGGGTGAGAAATCCCCTCTGAACAGGAAAAAAATATATATAATAGTAAGCGCTTAAAGTGTATCAAAATAAATTTATTAGTACAAATTTTGCAATTAATATCAGATGATATACATAGACAAATATATATATCTCAATAGAGATCACCCAGAAAAATAAAATAAGTGCACAAAGGGTATAAAAGTGGGAAGTTCTGTGTAAACTACCAAGGGATACACATACAATATATCATTCAAATTGCTCCTATCCATATAAAAAAGGGCATGCACTATATATGGAACATAAACCTCTAAGGGAAATTGTACATAAGTCCAATAGAGTTGATCAGCTGTTTAAAGTCTCTACTGGCGGGCGTCCCCGACAGTTTTAGGCACAATAGAACCTGTAGACTGAACTCCACTTAGTGATGAGTTGCTATGGGCAACAACAAGATATTAGCA
>WWET01000227.1:529435-544930 GCA_011038615.1 Limnodynastes dumerilii
CTGAATTCAACACAATAAACAGAGGTCAAATATTTGCATTACAAGGGAAGTTATACTACTTTCAGTCAGACAAAGCACAGATGCGTGAGATTCAAGAAGCGGATTGTAGAATCAGCTACTACCAGCCAATCGGAATAGTCGTTCTGAGGACCAATCAGCTGTCGAATTTGCGTCAGGGACAGATGGATGTCATCTGTGTTCATGAGCAATGAACTGAGTGCAACTGGTGTCAGTGCAAGAACGGTACGGGAAAGACTAACAGAGGTTGACCTAAAACGTAGGATTACCCGAAAAAAGCCATTACTGAATAAAAAGCAGCGGCAGAAACGAGTACAGTGGGCAAAAAAACACACATGGACAGAAGGTCAGTTGAAACAAGTGATATGAAGTGACGAAACTAAGATATCAATATTTGGTAATGATGGGAGAAAATCTGTGAGACGGCGCATCAGGAAAGAGGTACATCCAGATTGCATTCAAGCGACAACAAAGAATCCTACAAGTGTTATGACAGCAGATGCTGTAGGCCGCCTTCGTGTCATAGAAGGCACACTGAACAGCAGAAAGTACATTGACACCATCCTACAACAAAAACTCCTACCTTCTATTAGGGATTTTTTTTGAGATAATGCCCCATTTTTTTTTCCAGCAGTATTCAGCTTCCTGCCACACTGCACGGATATGCAAACAGTGGTTCACGGAGAATGACATACAGGTGCTGGGATGGCCAGGAAACAGTCCAGACCTGAACCCCATAGAACATTTGTGGTTTTGTTTGAAAAAACTGAGGCATCCATCCAATAAAAGAGAATTAATTGAGGCTATAATTGTCTCATGGCACCACATAATAAAGAAGGAAGAGCTCCAAACATTGGTTGGCTCAATGCCACGTCGCTGTGCTGCTGTCTTGAAAAATAAAGGATACCCGACGAAATACTGAAAGAACAGGGACATCCACGTAGCCTGATGCGCATTTCACCTGTGGAGAAGTTTTTTCAAAGGTGCAGGTAAGCGTTCAACAGGTGCTGATTTAAATACCCTTAGTCATCCAATACCAAGCGGCCACTTATACTTGGAATGATCATGGCTATTCCTACCTGCAGAAAATTAGAAGGGAACAGAGAAGACAATTTTATTCTTACTATATAATGATTTAACTGGTTAATTAACCACAGAGTTGGAAATAGTAGTGTGTCTTAATGCTCAATAATATAGAATCATTCACAATGGAGGAAAGGACTTCTTATTAGAAAAATAAAATATTTTTAGGCCTATTAAATAACCGTAAGTATCCCAAATGTATCTAAGAGAAATACCAAATATGATTTCAGGGAAATAATACAAGTTACATTATTTGAATTAAACTAATATAGAAAAAAACAAAAAATTATTGAAAAAAAGGAATATATGTAATGTTCTCATTAAGTCCACAAGGGAATTAACTGCATAGTAATATGCAGTTAAGATCCTCACCTCGTAACTTAGGTACAAGTTCATTAACAAATGTCTTTAGGCCAATGGGATTAGCATTATGGTAATTCATAAAAGGTTTTGCTATGGGGGTTAATAACTTACAGTTCTTTTTGTCCGCATGACCATTCCGGATGGATTTAATATGCTCAAGAAGTCTTGATTTAAATGGACAAATGGTTTTCCCAATGTATTTTAGACCACAATCACAAATTAAGCAATAAACAACTAATTTGGTATTACAATCAGCATAATGATGTAGCTCATGGAATTTCTGAAAACGATCTTGTATTTCCATTACCTTTAACATGTAGGGACAAGCACTACATTCTCCACATGGGAAAGACCCAATGTATTTATCTGGATTCCTCTTCTGGATCTCCATTAAAGCTTGTTTCTCTTTATAGGTAAGATTGGTCTGAGTCCTAGGAATATACTGTTTTAGAACCAATGTATCAAGATCCTTTTGTACTAGGTTTTTTTTTTAAACAATTTTTATTGGAACAATATACAACATTTGAAAACATGCAGCACATTCATTGGAGTACATCAAAATCAAATGTAAAGAAAGAGAAACCCGACAGCAAACAATTCAATATACAAAGGGTACATGTAGCATTTCAAGTATTTTCTCAAAGTATCATGAGAGACATATAGTTAAGGGTCTCTAATATTATATTGAAATCATGAGAACTTGATAAGGAGTATGAAAACCTTGACACAGAAATATAGCCAAGTGGACGGTCCCCGGGCAATAATCGGCAATGGCAACGTATCGTAATATATTGAGTCCAAGTGCAATAGAAGTGTTCAGTTCTTTTTTTTCTTTACAAAGTGTAGTCTCCAGTCACTCAATTTTGAACAAGTATAAACATTTCTTTTTTTTTTTTTATTGGAGTATGTTGTATCAAAAAACAAATTCACAACAAATCATAGCAATAAAACGTTCACAGCAAACCATATAACATAACTGCGGTCATTTGATTACATGAAACATATTACCATCACATATCTTGATATAACAATAAAAAATAAAGTATTTGTGGTAACAATATATCTCACTGAATTTATATTTTGCATAACATCTGCGATGAGTTTATTAGCTATTTTCACAAAGTTATAGGTCAATTTCCTCAACCCTTCTAATGGAGAGCTTATAAGTTAGTATCTCGAATTAGTGGGTCTCCCAACAATGTTCTTGTCTCATACCATGAGGTATTGTGAAAACATGAGTGGATCTGAGACTGAGTTTGTGGAGGAAGTGTGAGTATGTATTTCTCCCATGTGGCAAAGAAATTCTTGACTGATTTTTCTTTTGTAAGGGTGGCTTCCAGCCATTCCATACGACATAAATACAATAGCTTTTCTTTAAAGAGCGTAATGTTTGGTGGTTTGTCGTGGACCCAGGTTTGTAATATACATTTTCGGGCAACCGATGATATGATAGTGAGTACTTGTTTATCTTTTCTGGATAATTTAAGAGTAGAATCTAAATACCCTAATACAGCCCATTCAGGCGTAAGTTGCATACTGCCTACCAGGTGAGTTGTTGAGAAGAGGTGTATCTGCTTCCAGAATCTCCGGATATATAGACATTCCCAAAAGCAATGCAAAAGGGTTGCCCTTGGTGAGCCACATTTCGGACACTCATGAGAATCCGACACGCCCATCTCAAATCTCCTTTCTGGTGAAATATAACCCCTGTGGAATATTTTTAAAATCATTTCGCGGTAGGTGCTAGCTTTCAAACATTTTTGTGAGTATTTAGTTAACAATTTAACCAGTTAATTGATCTAAGAGTTAGATTGGCTTTACCGGTCTTAGGACTAGGAGCGTAAGATGTTTGGAGAACACTGTATAGAGATAGTATGGGGAACACAAGCATTACGGTATATTATGTTAAGGATTATTTTGATCTTATTTTATTTTATATAATGTTTGACGTTTAATGTTTTATTTGACACGCTGTCCTGTACCGACTTTGATTTATGATGGTTCAAGCATACCAAGTCGACAACTTCAGTTACACCTGCTTTCTTATGTTTTGTATCAGATGTACTTGTTGCTCCTCTTATACATTTGACATACGTGTGTTTATGTTCTACTTTCTATGTATGAATAAAACAATAAAATGTTTTTCAAAAAAAAAAAAAGTGGGAGAAATGGGATATGAAACACTGAGGGCAGGAAATTACTGGGCAGGAACAATGATGGGTCATTCAAGAATCAATAGAAAAAGAAGCACAAGGCAAGAGAGGAGAAAAGAAGCAGGCACAGTGGCTGAAATCAGGAACTATAACCAGCGCTGATACTATGACAGAGTGGGACTGATATAGGGGTTGATGGATTCTGATTGGTCAGTGGCTGCCCAGCCCCCTAAGTGAGGAGGAACTCTGTAAACTGGATTAACACGTGGGACGCGTGCCCAAGGCAGCAGTGGCGCCCACGGGTAACTGGTTGCCAGGACGCCGTTGCTAGGACAGCTGTCGGACGGGGAAATCCCAGAGGGGCCGACACGTGAGGAGACAGCAGTGGCAGAGGTGCAGGACGCGTCACCGGGTATGAGATTAGCTGGCCGTTCGCAAGTGGCGACGGCAGCTGTAACATATGGTAGGCACCATATTTGCTGAGGTGAGCCTGTTGGATCTTGGCAACCAAGAAAGATAACTCCGGGAAAACAGGGGAAGTCCAATGAACCCTTTTGTAGTATATTTGGCTAGTTGTGGTAAATTCATGTTTTTTTTCCTGCCAGGTGAACCTGGTACATTGGGATTGGAGCTGCACCAAGACTGAAGCTGGGATGGGAAAAGGAAGGGTATAAAAACATAAGTGGATTCGTGAAAGAAGATTCGTTTTTATTCTGTTGGTTCTGCCAAACCATGAAATATATTGATCTTTCCACCATTAGAGATCCTGTATTAAATGCAAATTAAGGGGGAACAGTTAGCTTGGTAAAGCTGGGAGTATTGTTTTTTTTATTCTTGTGCTTGTAATGTGGGTTGAGGTATATGTAAGGCTAGGGCTTCCGATTAACATTTGTTGATTTTGTATCCTGAAAGTGTATCATATTATTTGAGTTCCCTCAGTAGGTTAGGAATGGAAATTGAACTTAACCCATTTTGGTTGACCTGGATGGGTTCTGGCTTGGATCTAGTGTCTAGCTGGGAGGAATACTTTTTGCACAACAGAGAGCATAGTACACCCCTGATCAATTGGGACTCCTCTTCTTTGGATGCATTTTTTCGAAGTACCCTCATCACTAAGGTGATTGGATTAAAAATGTAATTGTATAAAGCCCATTGTGATTTTTATGCTTTTAAATTCCCAGATGCATTTAATACTTTTGAGGAGGTGGGATGCCTTCCTCCATCCACGTTAATTAATTATAGTGCTCCAGGTAAAGACTCTACCCTCCATGAATTGCCCAATTGCGCTCCTGACCTCTGAGTATAATAGCAAAAGTACTGCTATGCGGTTAAATCACATTATTGATTCAGACTACACTGGGTGAATGCCCACAAAGTATTAATTTGTAGGTAAATTGAGCCATGTACTCTATTATGTAAAAACTCTTCTTTTGAAAAATGTATTGAATTAGAGGGCGCATCAGTGTGGAAATCATATCAGATTGACACCATTAAGTAGTTAATGAAGATTGTTTGAAAACATTTGAAAACCTCAAAGTAGATTTTCAGCTACCCAACAAGCTATTTTTCAGGTTCCTGCAGTTGAAACATGAACTCATAACAGAGATGGGAGGCACAGAGTTAAATGTCCAGATTTCCTTTTTCTGGACCCTTTAAACAACTTTGAAATCCCTTAAATTGGTTTCTTGGTTTTTCTCTCCCTTTACAATTTTAACAATCATTGGGCTGCATCCAGACATAGTTAAGTGCTTGAACTTAGTTACTCCTGAGCTAAACCATGTTGATTGCAGGGGAGTCATGTTTCATCTGTTGCAAACAGTATTGGAGTTGAGAGGTGATGTTTCCTATCCCAAGTCTAAATAATAGTATGATAGTAAAGCTGGTCAGTATCTGTGTGTAGTAAGAAATTCAAAGATATATCCCTACATGCAAAGAATACAATTAACTTGACTCCCCCTGAAATCAACATGGTTTAGCCCAGGAGTAACTAAGTTCAAGCACTTAACTAAGTCTGGATCCAGCCCATTATCACAATAATGGGTAGGTTAGATTTATTCTATTTTAGTTGACTGTATTCAGTGACACTGGCTTTCCAAATAGCCCAAAATGTGGAATTTCAGAAGGGACTTTTTGGCACCTCCCTTGATGAGTGTTTACATATATGGGCCTTTTGAAGGAGTGTGATCAATTGCATTCGCCATACAGGGGTGAATTTTGTAAAACTAGGGTTGTCTTTGGATTGGGATTACAAGAAAATCTCGTGACTTCCTATACATGCATGTGGACTAGGGTCTGCTTCATCCATATTTGGCTTGCTTCATCTGTTGTTAGGCACACAGGCCCTGATCCAAAGCTACGTACGCTCGTGATTTTACGCTAGCCGCTGACGTAAAATCGCCCATTAGTATTTACTGCGCATGCCCGCGGCAGATGTTACGCCACATAACTCTGAACGTACGTACCATCAGCGTAACTACGAACGAAGGGGCGGGTCATCCGTACAACACCTGTAGTTACGTTTGGTAGGCAGAGGGAGGCATTTAAACTGTACAGTATGGACCGGGTTAGGCAGTTACGTACGTGAATCCATTACATATGTCAGTACTTACGCTTTGAAAAGTTAAGGTAGGGTTTGGGAAGCGTAAAACAGTATGTACGAGCGAGGGGAGTGCATAGAAAATGCGCTAGCGTAAATATGTCACGCGATGAAACGTAACAAGCACTTAGGTCTGGATCTATCCCATGGTTGGATTTGGTAAATGCCTTTCTAGCACATGAATGTATATTCTAATAGAGTTAACAGTCCTAAATTTGACAATATTTGGGCTCCTTGGATGGATTCTATATACTCTGTAGGGCTAGATAGCTGTTATAATGGGGCTAGTAGTTAAACTTTTAAATGGTAGATTCAGAAATCTGATTAGAAATGCACTTTAACTATTCTTTACTTCTGTAACAACTTTCTGGATACAGTAGAGTTATATCCTTCTTTTCAGAAGTTATGTGTTTGTGTTGTTACTATTGAAGCCTTATTAGATAGTTAATGTTATGCTGGATATTTCATTAATGAAAATGTATGCACCACTTTATGATTTTCAGTTATTTTGTTTATAGCCAATACAGCTTTGCTTGTTATTTTTGTGATTGCTGATTTTTTTGTGTAAGGGAGGGACTGGCCTCCAGGGAAAGTGTCCTAATGGGGCCAGCCAGGGTTCACTAAGAATATACCAATTAAACATATTAGTCTAATACAAGGAAAGGTTATATTGGTATAAACAAATATAAACAGTTAGAGGTTGGAGTACAGTGTTCCCCAACCTAGAGAAGCTAAAATGATAATGTCAGGAGAACCAACTCCTGTTTAGCGATAAATATCATTTACCCCGTATACCTAAAAGAGAGGGAAACATACTATATACTTTGCTCTAGTATAAGATTCAGTTATTGTGCTATATTCCTGGAGTCTTTCGTATTGCTTCACCAAGGACCGGTTCCATTTGCTGTCTGCGTAGGAGAGAACACCCCTTATCAGGTGTTCTAATGTGCTGTGTCCATTGAAGACCATCCCCAAATAAAAAGGGAGCCCCATTCATACTTACCGGTATATCCATGTTCTTGAAGTGTGTCTGTAATAGATCTTAGCTTTCTCCTCTTGTCTGTGGTTAAGGGGGTAAGATCTTGATAGATTTGCAGCTTATGAACTTCAAACCTTATATGCTATTGTGTTCTGCTAACCGCTGTTTTATTCTTTAGTTTTAAAGGACAGCAGTTTGAGGATGACATCTGTAGGTGATTCACCTTCTCACAGTTTTAAACGTAGTGGTCTGTGGGCTCTCCCAATATGAATAGGTTGGTCTTGTAAAGCATGGGCCTTGTCTTCAAAGAGATGTTGAAGCAATGGTTCAATGCTCTGACCTACTATGGACTCTGGGACATTCCAAATTCACAATTGTTTCTACATTCTCAGTTTTCCAAGTCCTAGTTTGTCTCCAAGAGACTTGAACCTCTCTGCTGAAACAGTCCTCCTTTCTCTAAATTCCCCTGCCCTTAAGTACAATTCAGTCTTTTGTACCACCATTGAGGTGCGTTGATGTAGAGAAGAAATATCTGTTTGGAGTTCCTCAATAGTCTTTTCAAGCTCTGTGACGAAGGAGTTTTTAAGATCCAAGATCATTGCTTGAATCTTGAAAGAATCTCCTTTGTCTATCTCTTGATCCATCCATTCCTAACATTATATTGTCAGATAGAGCACTGGCTAAACACCCCAATTAATTAACCATTGCTAATGAGGGAATGCATAAAATAGAAAAAAATAAAAATGTAAAAGCAAGAGTAGAATATGTGGATTTGTAATACTTAAACTGTACCAGATAGCAGTGGTGTACCTGCCAAGTCTTCTGTTTAGATCACAGAGATGAGGCAGTGCTGGCATCAGCGTCAAATTACAGGATCTTCAGTTAGTCAGATAGAATTGCTCAAGGGAGGAGGAAACAGCACAGTGTCCTGCCTGTCCACTCCAATAGCAATCCGGCTGAGAAGTCGTCCTGCAAAGTCCCCAGAGGAGATTAGTAAAAGTGTCCCTTTCACAATGAATGATACCGTGGGAGACACTCTGCTTCTTAAGGCTGGCTGACTCTTTTCTGGTGCGTTCAGTAGGGGACCTGGAATCTCTCATGTAGGAAAGGGAGGTTGTGAAATAAGAAGGCCCAAGGCCAGGTGAGGTCCACTACAAGTCGTATTTCACGCTCCAGGGAGCAGTACAAAGCAGCTCCTGAGCCCTGCAGTCTGTCAGATGGCTGCCCATGTCTTAGGCAGGGTGCTGG
This sequence comes from Limnodynastes dumerilii, assembly GCA_011038615.1. Lineage (NCBI taxonomy): Eukaryota > Metazoa > Chordata > Amphibia > Anura > Limnodynastidae > Limnodynastes > Limnodynastes dumerilii. Next base: position 537,876 of record WWET01000227.1, read on the forward strand.
CAATAATTAAATGACGCAGTTGCCAATTATACCCCCCAGTGGAGCTTTGGTTTTCAATAGTATGGAGCCCTATTCAGACACGTCAGTCCATGTAAGCTCCAAGCCATTACCCAATAAACATGTTTTTTTATTTTAAGTCCAGGTACTTGTGATACAATGTTTTTCTAGACACATGACAAATTCTGTTATTTCCTTTCCCATCCCCCCTTTTTTCCGAGCTCTACCCCCGTTTTGTCTTAATTTTTGTTTTGTTTTATGTCCCTATTCTCTGGATTGTATTGATTCTAAATAAGCCACTGTATTTGGACTTATTATTGTTAAAATTTGTATCTTCTGTATCTGTACAGTTATTGTGATCTTTGTGTATAATAATAATTTTTGAAACACAAATAATAATAAAAACAGATTCTCTCTGCAAGTGTCTTACTGTAATTTGTAATACTATACATAATCCTAAGAAAAGTAAGAGCGACAGAAATGTTAGTCTTAACTTACAAGAATATATTACTATTTTTTAATAAAAACTAAACAAATATTACACAATAAAAACATATAATTGTATTAAGAACAATATAGTAATATACTGTCTGTCTATAGATCAAAGGATATTGCAATTTAGAAAACTATTTTTCTCTATTTATACACACACAAAAAAATGTTTATGTTTTACAACCATTTACTTCGTTCAACCTGTCCATTGATTAATGTGTTATGCTTAACCCTGTTTTCCTTTGATACATCACTTGTTGAAGTACTGTAAATGGTTTTAGCTTTTTTATGTTTTAAAATTGATCTATTGTAATATAAGTAAACTGAAAAATTAACATTAAGCTGATTATTTTTTTCAGAAAATGTTTTATTGCCTAGTTTTTCTAGCTTTAGATTGTGTTTTGGAGGTTTTTAGAATATGTATGGGTCACAGATGCATAGCAATAGATGTTTTTCCATGTAAATTCCTAATTAATAACGTAAATGTCTATTCATCTGGTATCTTCAGATGTGGTAATATTAATATCTGAAGTGGAAAATCCCTTAAGTAAAACAAGTAATATGTTTAGCAAAATATGACCCCATAGTTATTGAGGATAGCACCACTATCAACCCTCAGCCAGCTAGGGTTCATAGGAACAGCAGTACAATGAGTTTTCTTTATTTTTTTAAACAACTAGTATATAATCAACTCTAATTATGTTATAGTATATAACATAATCAACTAGTCTCTGATGTAACTTTATAAACCTACATCAGTTTTAACATAGAATGCCAAATCAAGCAACAGATTATACTGTAATGCCCTCATTAATTAATATTTTCTGTGTAGAGTAAAGTAACTATCTGTGATATTTACCTGTCAATCACACAATGGGCTGGATCCAGACTTAAGTAAGTGCTTGAAATTAGTTACTCCTGGGCTAAACCATGTCGATTGCAGGGGGAGTCAAATTAATTGTATTCTTTGCATGCAGAGGTATATTTTTGAATTGCTTACAGATACTAACCAGCTTTACTATCACACTGTGATAGACTTGAAATAGGAAACATCACCTCTCAACTGTTTGCAACCTCACATCTGTTTGCAACAGATGAAATATGACTCCCCTGCAAATCAACATGGTTTAGACCACATATATTAAGTGATCGGGCAAATAATCGCTCTAGTGTATGGCACAGATCAATTTTTGAAACGTCAAATAAACGAACCAGAAACGCTCCGGTGCGATTATTTGATCTTTCAGCATGTTTGATTTAAATCGGGAGAAAGCTCTTGATATTTTAAGGGAGCCAATCTGCAAGCTGAATGGCTCCCTATTGTTCAGAGCTGCTGCTGCTTTATAGCTATGTACAAAGCTGCTCTGATAGCTGTGAAGATATACTTTAAAGCTGTCAGAGCAGCATAGTACATAAATATATAGCAGCGGCTATTGCAGGAGCAGTACAGACAAGGATCTGCCAAATCCACGCTGTGTGAAGCGCGGCTTCGGCTGATTCTTATCTATATTACTGCATGCAATAGCTGCTGCTGTATATCTGTGTACTATGCTGCTCTGACAGCTTTAAAGTATACCTTCACAGCTATCAGAGCAGCTTTGTACACAGATATAAAGCAGCAGCAGCAGCAACAGAGAGCGCTGCCCCCTCCCCTCTTCTGCTAGGATTATCTGTCCCAGCAGAGGAAGTGTATGGTGCCGATAACAGGACATTTCCCTAGCAGGAAATCGTCCTGTTTATCGGCCCACCTCCTGCAGGGACCGATAATCATCCTAGTGTATGGCCAGCCTTACTTAAGTCTGGATCCAGCCCAATGTTTGTATCCCCACCTAAACTTAATTACACTTTCTTCATCAATACATTCCCTCAGACTGAGGTGTGTATTACTTCCTGGTAGGCATTTACAAAGTTTATGAAAAATATTGTTCATCCTCTTAAATTCCTATATGAATATAACAATTAGATACACAATTTGATCCTTTATGAACAATTATGTTGTAGAAATTTCATACATATGGATTAGCCATTTATTGGCAAATGTTGAAAACACTAAGTTCCAGTTGTTGAAGAATACACAGGAAAACAACTCCTCCAGAGTAACAAGCTCCAGTAGTCTTGTTCATGATGCAAGTCTTCTGAGAGCCTATGGGATGACAGAATCCGTTAATTGATTTCCATTCTAATATTTTGACTGCAAACAGTCACCAAAGCTTTTTGTTTTTAAGATATTTCTTACTACAATCTGTTTAAAGAATTTTACTATATTTAGAATTTCCTCTCTTATTCAAGCCCCCTTAGCAAAGAACTCCTCAAAATATTCCTTATATTGTGAGTGTTAAAAAAATGTCACAGACAAATATATTTTGAATACAGATGCACCAATGCATATAAAATTGTTTAAATGGGGAATCACAAATTATGCACTCTTACAATTCCATTAGGTTCCATGGCCACGTTTTATCAACAGGCAAAGTAGAAAATACAGTATGACTAGTAATTAAGGAACGGAAAGCACACGGGGGTCTTAAAGTCCACAAGGAAGAGGGGAGTGAACTCCCTGACACTCTCTTCTGTAGTGCGAACGTTATGGCAGATACGCTGCCATAAGGCAGCCTTAACACACTCATGTGGATCAGCGGTTTGTGCGACCGCATAGCCGCATGTAAGTAGTAAAGCCTGCCCTGTCTTTGAAATTGAATTCTTCATCCCTTGTCCACCTTGGAGGGTGGAGGGGAAGAACCGCCCCTTTTTGTGGATTTCCTAACATACGGAACTCAGTTCTGTATCATAGGTGTTATGTGTGGAAATTGGACGTAACAGCTGGAAGGTGTATGTGAGGTGTCGTTCTTAACTCTGGATCTGGTCCTAAATGCACTAAAAACTAAAAGCTCCTATTTTTCCCCACTAAACTGCTAACTACTGTAGAGTCTCCTGAGGTAGATCAGTGCATTAATAGCAAAATATGGGCATGTTTACTTCTGGCAATTATGTAAAAAATAGAAAAACAGTAAGGTATTTTCTCACCTCCTCTTGAGCATCCAGTTCATCATTTGCTGGCTCAGTTATATCGTATTCCAGTGCTTCTTTTGATTCTTGCATCAGTGAAATCTTTAAAGATACATTTTTGTGAGTGAGATTTTTAATAAGATTCATCATTTTGCTGTTTATACCCTCTGACAGAAAAAGCACTGGTTTCTTTTTAAACTAAACTCAAATGCTTGAATTTACCTGGTAGTAAATGAAATAACACTTCTGGAAAAACAGGATTAACAATAGGGAACGCTCTAAAATATTTAGACACCATGGTAAAATTTGATGGCGGGCCATACACTGGAGCGATTATCATCCGGATCCTACAATTGTTGTGGATCGGACCAAAAATCGCACTAGTTAGTGGCCAGGATCAATTTTTAAAACATCCAATAAATGCAGCAGAAAAACTCTGGAACGATTATTGCATCTTTAAACCTGCACCCCTCGCCCCCACTCCCTATTCTGCTGGGCTTATCGGTCCCAGCAGGAGAGGTATATGGTGCCCATAATTGGACCTGGTCCCGTTTATCGAGTCACCCTTGCTGGGATTGATAATCGTTCCAGTGTAGAGCCAGCTTTACATGCATCAGTTATGCCCATCACATAAATGGTTCCATTGATTGTAGTTAATCTGATTTGCCTTTTGTTGCACTTTTTTTTAGAGCTAACATAAATATTTAACTTTTACAACAATAAAATAGTTATTTCTTTTAATGAATTATTTTAATTTTGCTGATTTCAGGACATTGGGACATTACTGGAGGTATTGAATCAGCAAATGTGAAGGAAAACTTCTGCTATTCCCCAAAAAACATGTATCAAAAATAATAACACGAAAAACCACAGTGCTATATATACACATAAAATAAATCAGTGAAAACCAATGTTATTACTATAGTAAACATATATACAAATATATAATCTAGGTGTGATCAGGTTTAAATAATCAATACTGCAAAACAATTTAATATATATAGATAATTGGTTTTCATTAAAATATATATTAATATATATATAGCGACTGTGGGTCATATGAAAGACTGTTGTGCTACAGTAGGGTAATTGTATCAATTTATAGCTAAATCAAATAAGCTGAATTAAGACACTACCTAAGACAATGGGGTAGTTCCTGAACAACGTTAGCCGTACGTTTGTTCGCATAGCGAATTTTCGTGTACGTAAATTCGCTACGCTACCCTTAACACACCCCCTGCACGGACGTATTTTGTGAAAATACGCTACCCAAACCCTACCTTAACTTTTCCAAACGTAACAGCATACGTCCGCTAATGTGCGTACAGACTACGCGAACGTACGCAGCTTAGCACGCCCATACTGTACACTTTAAATACCCCCCCCCCGCCTACTTCACGTAAAACGCAAGTATTCGTCGCTAACGTAATTTTGGCACGCCCACACGTAAGTATTTACGTTCGCAATACGTGAATTCTCCTTACGTTAGAAAATACGCTACGTGAATGTGCGTATTTTCTGCGGTGCGCATGCGCAGAACGTACAAATCTGCGAATTTACGTGTCCGCCACACGTAAATTCGCAGAAAAACGTAGTTCAGGATCTGCCCCAATGTATTCTTCATAGAGTTACCCTTGTGTATTGTAAAGTATGTCTATTCTATAAACCCAGTCTGCGCTTAAAAAACTGGCACAGTTTTGGCACTAAAATAGTTCACTCAGGTTTTACCTTCTCTAGTATAGGATCATGTCCATCACTGAACTTTCGCTGATTCTCTATATATAGTATGGCATCATGGATAGTGAGGAAACAGCAGTCTGGTTTAAACTGGTCATCAAACATGTGACATTTCTCCATTTTTTGAAACACGTTATCTGTAGAAGGTAAAGTCAATTTAAGCCATAATAAAGTGGATATTTTCTTAATATTACATTAGATTCATCAGATGAATGGTGGATCAAGAATCATGCTGGTATTTCAATTTAAATGTAATGATAGATTAATTTACCATCACATGCTGCTAAGTACACCTCAACATCAATTCTCTTGAATTCTTTATAAATCTGAAATACAAATAGGTATTTAGCTATATTACCACCTTTTGCGGTCAATCATTTGCTTAATATACTAATCAAGAACATAAGAGGAGATAATGAATATGATTTTTTATTTTCAATACAATCTCTTGTTGGATTTTAAACAAATTAACAGAAAAATGCACCTGAATGCAAGTGTTCTTATAATGGGTCATAAAAGCTGTAAGTAACCACTAAGATAAAACAATGTGTATATATGTCAGGTCTGCCTAAGTGAGTGGCCAGTAGGTATTCACACTGTTTGCTTAACGCTGCGTGAGCTTGTATGTATTAGTACTAGGGGTGTTTACGGACAGAGCTTTTACCCAGACTCAGGTGTCTGGAAATGCAACATAAACATTATTGGAAAATCATTATATTGTAGTATCCCAAATGATTGCTCACTGCAAAATGACATTTCTTGACTTAACTGGAGACTTTTTATGATAAAAGATAAAGAACGCATTACAATGTAATGTTACTGGCATACTGATCATTTTGGAAACACCTTTCTTTGCCATGACTAATAGTTTGTTAGTTATTATGGCACCCCTACAATAGTTTTGTCTCTGGCTTACTGATAGCTTAAAATAGTCCTATCTTATACATGTTCTCACACATCTTCACTCATGGGATATAGTATAAATATAGCCATGTCTGCAACCATGACAATAAAAAGAACAATGGCTTTTAGTCTATAAAAAATAGTTTGTAAGGTAAATGAGGGATCTTACTTACCTGTTTAAAAGACTTTGCTCCCACCACATCAAGGAAAGTTATCTGACCAAAGTCAAAAATAAGGCTGTGAATGGAGACCTTTGGAACAGACACTTTCACAGGTAGCTCTGAATTCCAGTCTACTTGAATTTCCACTTCTTTCATTTGAACATCTGTGTTCTGTTCTCCCTCTGGGTCCTCTAGATCTTCATCTGGCTCAAACCCATCATTATCAGTACCTGCTTCACTGATGATACCATTCTAAACAGAAAGAAATACAGCATTTCCTTAGTGAAATATTGCATTCAAATCAGTCAAAGTAGTATGAAGTAAATGAAATTACTAAAGTTTCTTTATTTGAAATTTTTTTATTTAAATACATAGAAACATGGAAAGTGACGGCAGATAAGAGCCACATGGCCCATCTAGTCTGCCCATTTGTTTATTCAAAACTATACTGACCCTAGACCCTATTTACCATCAATTTGGTTTATAATTTAGGATACCCTTATATTTATCACAGGCATGTTTAAATTGTTCTACTGTATTGGCCTCAACCACCTCAGATGGGAGAATATTCCACTTATCTATCACCCTTTCAGTGAAGTAATTTTTCCGCACATTTCCTTGAATATACCACCCTCCAGTTTATATCCATGCCCTCGTGTTCTATTACACCTTTTCTTTTGAAAAATGGTACCCTTCTCTAGCTGGTCACAACCCTTGATGTATTTGAAAGCTGCTATCATGTGCCCCCTCTCCCTTCTC
>WWET01000227.1:558925-573286 GCA_011038615.1 Limnodynastes dumerilii
CTTCACATTCTATTGCTCCCTGCCCATAAGTGGCAGTTTATATTAAACTTTAATTTTGGCAACACGTGCCTTGCACGTTCTATTGCTCCCTGGCCATAAAGTGGCAGTTTATATAAAAAATAAAATTCTATCAATATCAAAAAATGGATCGGTTTATTTTTCAGTCTCCCCAGTCTGAGGTCAGGAGCACTCTGGAACAGGTTTTTATCCAGTATGTCTCTCTACATTGCTGCATTTATCTTTCCCTCTATCCTGACTGTCTCCAAGTTCTCATCCCCACAGCATGATGCTGCCCCCACCAGGCTTCACTGTAGGGATGGTATTGGCCTAGTTAGGAGCGGTGCCTGGTTGGCTCCAAACATAACACCTGACATTCACACCAAAGAGTTTTATCTTTATCTCATCAGACCAGAGAATTTTGTTTCTCATGGTCTGAGTCCAGGTCCATTTTGGCAAACACCAGGCGGCTGCCATGTGCTTTATTCTAAGGAGCAAAGGCTGTGAATACTTACATACATGTGAGTTCTTAGTTGTTTTCTTTTAATATATTTTCACAAATCTCAAAAAAACTTTTTCACCTTGTCATTGGGGTATTGAGAATTTTGAGGGGAATAAATGAATTTATTCTCTTTTGAAATAAAGCTGTAACATAACAAAATGTGGAAAAAGTGAAGCGCTGTGAATACTTTCCGGATGCACTGTAATTACAGAATGGAAAGAATTCTAAGTAAGTCTGCCCCTGCCTACCAACTCTTCTTTGACAGCCATTCACCTAAAAGGAAAAACATATATATCTGCTGAAATGTAAAGAGGGCAACTTTCAGGTGCCAGTGTTGTCCCAGGCTTACAGGTTTTGTGATTAATTATCATCTGCCTGGGTGCCTGCCCACACTGTACACTCTAATTAACCAAATTCCCTATATTATTTAGCTTGCATTGAGGCCCAATAAGGGGGAGATAGATACACCCAATAGGCGATGATGGACACGCCCAATAGGCGACGATGGACACACCCAATGGGCGGTCCGCCCCTCCAGTGGTGCACACCCTATTAAAATAGGCTGCGCACGCCTATGGCCCAGGTAAGATGCTTCTGACATTGTTTGTTGTTCAGGAGAGGCTTGACAAGAGGAATACGACATTTGAAGCCAATGTCCAGGATCTGTCTGGGTGTGGTGCCTCTTGATTCACTAACTCCAGCTTCAGTCCACTCCTTGTGCAGCTCCCACACACTTTTAAATGGCCTTTTCCTGACAATCCTCTCCAGGCTGCAGTCATCCCTGCTGCTTGTGCACCTTTTTCTTCCACACTTTGCCCTTCCACTTAACTTTCTATTAATGTGCTTTGATACAGCACTTTGAGAACAGCCAACTTCTTTTGCAATTTTCTTTTCAGGCTTTCCCTCCTTGTGGAGAGTGTCAATGATTCTTTTCTGCAAAACTGTCAGGTCAGCAGTCTTCCCCATGATTGTGAATTGTACTAATCCAGACTGAGAGACCATTTAAAGGCTCAGGAACTCTTTGCAGGTGTTTGGGAATAATTTGCTGATTAGAGTGTGACACTTTGAGCCGATAATATTGAACCTTATCACATTATTCTAATTTTGTGAGATTTGGGGGTTTTCATAAGCTGTAAGCAATAATCATCTAAATGAATACAAATAAAGGCTTAAAAAAATCTCACTTTGCATGTAATGAGTCTATATAATATATTAGTTTCACCTTTTAAGTTGAATTACGGAAATAAATAAACCTTTGAACGATATTCTAATATTTCGAGTTTTACCTGTATATGTCTCAATTTATAGCTCTTGCAGTTGCTGGAGGACTGGTATAAGGAAACTAAATGATATTGTTGACAATTGGCAGTGCTGGCTTTCTGTTTCTATTTGCATATTGATCCCTCTAGGATTATTTAATATAGAAGCATTACTGCTCTAATATATGAAGTTGCACCAACTTGTCATATTACGTAAACTATTTTTTTATTTGAATGGTGTCCACAAAGAAGTCCCTTCTTTATAGGGCAAAAAATTACTGAGCTAATCCAGAGTTTGGCTGCAATTTGCACAGAAGGACTGTGTGATGATGTTAGGAATACACAGCTGTGGCTCATCCCTTGATCCCTGGATTTCACACAACTTGTGGGCAAAACAACAGTTCTTGAACCAACCGCTGGGTTGCTGCAAGTTATCCAACACAAGTGAGTGCAAACACAATGGAGGAACACCATATAAATTCACCAAAGTTGTAAATCACAGTATAATGTATTGGTCTGGATTTGTGAGTAACAATGCTCACTGGGGCACATTGACAAAAATTGTACCTAAAAAAATTTATGCGCTAACTCTGAATCAGCTCCCAAATGTTTAAATGGATTGGAATTTACTTTCTGTCTTTATTTGTGTATTGTTTATTGAAATATGCTTTGTATGGTACATGGGATTTTCAGATATATTTCTAATAATGCTACAACACAGCTTAATTGATGACATCATTATACTGTGTACAATACATGAATGGTGCTTTCAGGTTTCAAACTAACAATGTACTCCTACTCTTCTGTTAGAAAACAACATTTAGCTTTATCACTTAACAAATAATTGTGAGATATGAGCCATACAATACAGGGAAGTAGACTGTATTGTAGTAAGGTGATGGGTCCAGAGAATGAAAAAGGGGGTGTCTCCTGTCCAGATTTGCACTTCATCCTATATTCTGTACAGTAGCCTCTACTGCGGAGGATATCATAGGGAATTGCTAATCCACAGCATGTAGGAGAGGAGGACACTCCTACTCTGCTACAAGCAGATTGGGGATTGGCACCTGGGGCCTGATCCAGAGCTATGATGTTGCGCTGAGCATTCTAACGCTCAGCGTAACATCGATGCTCTCCCTCTGACACTCCCCCTGTCCTGGCGTAATTACACACTGTTACGCCGGCTGAAGGCTACCCTAACTTCAGCCGGCATAACAAAGTGTAAATACGCCGGGACCCTGATTGTACTGACCTAACCCAGCCCACCCTTCCTCATTTTCCTGCCTCCCCCCGCCTACCTTCCCTAACTGCAGCGTATTACGGAGAGGAACGCCCCCTCATCCCTAACTACGCTGCAGTTACAGACGCCGTGACCCCTCAACTAAAATCCCTATCTACGCCAGGCAACATCTGCTCGGTGCATGCGCAGATTGGCTAAACAGTAACCGTAACTATGGAGGCGGGCGTAGCTCTGGATCAGCCCCCTGGTCCCTACCTTAAGTATGCCGCGTGGAAACCCTTCCGTGCAGAATATTGAAGTGTACGTAATTGTACAATTCAAATTCCTATGCCCACTCACCATGCGCATCTCCTACACATGGGGGTAGGGCACGGTCCCTATGCAGCTCCGTACCAATATCTCCGCAACAGAGCATGGACGACCGATGCTGCACTCCGTTGCAGAGATATTGGTATGGCGCGTGTACCATTTTACAGCAGACTTCCGTACATAGCGTATGGAAGTCTGCTGAATTTCTTAGGTCTGAAACTGGACCGCTGTTTATAAACACAGCTGCTGGCAATATGTTTATAAAAAGCTATCAGCACTCATTAACTGAGTACTGAGCTCTTTCTTAAGCTACCAGCCTCTGACAGCTTATAGTTCCGTTGCAGGGTGAGTGGCTTCCAAGGGCCTCCTTATCCTCCGGGCACCATAGCAGCCACACCCTCGGTTTCCAAAATAAACTCATAAATAAACTTAAAATCATAAAACTATATCACAATGGCTAGCTACATACATTTCTTGCTTTTACAGAATATATATACAATATATAGACAAAAAGGCATTGCTAATTAATTATACTTTAACTTGCAATAACATTCATCATATTCTGTAATATACCATTATAAGTATTTACCAACTGAAAGGTGTTTAGATGTTCCCAGGAAGAAATATGTCAGAATAGGAAAGAACGATGAGTAGAGGCCATATCCAACAGGAACCGAGGCAAGTAATGCAAATGCCAGACCTGGAAATATATAAGATAAATTAACCAGTTCATATTATTGTAAAATGCTAAAGTCACAGATAAGGTACAAGCTTCTAGCCTGCAGCCAAAAGAGGTAGCCACATAAATATACTGTATATATTTTTTTTGACTCATGTTCAGGTAAAAAAAAATATATGGCAACTTTGCCTTAATTTACATTAATGCACTTTTTTAAATCGTAAGTCTTAGGCAACTAACTAACCTTGTAATGTAGCAACAAGACCTGTGCTGACTCCTGAGATAATGTCATGCACAAACCATTCCTTCCATCTGTACTTTGGTAGCCAGTCCAGGACTGGGAACACTGATTTGACAATCAAAAGAGCTCTCCTGGATGTACAGCTAACAGACAGCAAATATATCATTAGTAAAATGATCCAACATTATGTCAACATGTGCCAACAACAAAAGTCTAACAACTTGATAACATGTATCTATCCTCAACAGGTTTTAGTAGCAATTTAACACATTCAAGACTGGTTCAACAAGGAAAAGACATAATAATGAGCAGGAGTTCAAATAGTTCAATTATTTCAAAATGATTTTGATAAACCTATTGCTTTGTTAATTGTTAGCCCTGATAAATATTCATAACAGAATCTACATTTAATGCACATTATAAATTATATATAGTTACATTTTCATACTTGGTATTTTCATAACTTGGTATAAAACTACAAGCCCCAATATTCCTTGTTGTCTGAAATGATCAGAGTATTAGTAAACTATGATTTCCACATCAGATTTCTACTCATTGTTTCACATCATTATGGGGGAAGAGGGGGATTAGGAGTAAAGGAATTAAAATGCACTAATTGCTTCTTAGAACTGTTGCACTTCCTCTGGTTTGATACCCCACATCCAGATTTATGATAATAATAATAATAATAATAATAGCCACCTGCAGTTCTTTTTCAGCCTCTCTTGGATAGTTTTAGGAACAATTTCCTTCTTTTCATTTTCCTCCTGGAATACTGACTCTGAGTAAACAGATCGTGCCACAACATATTGGTTGTACCCAGGGCTATGCACATCCATCCTTCCTGATGCCATCTGAGATATATAGTCACAGGTGTTATAAATGCCTGCACATCTTCAGCACAATCTATGTAATAATACAGATTGATTAAACATTCAACAATTAAAAAATCTTGCCTCAATGTATTAGCTACAAAGTTACAATGTGGTCAGAATATTAAAAAGTATAATATTTTCTATTTAAGTTGTAATATTATCTGTAAATACTGAGAAAAAACTTGCAAAAATACAAACTTTCACATGTTACTGACTGTGTACCTCCTGTAAAACAGCAGCCCCCAGCAACCTTGGCATCTGTACTAAGCCATGCACATTATATAGTCCTAGCAGCCCAAGGGAAGGTCTATTTATGGGAAAACAGAGACTCCCATCACCAGTTTGAGTGAGAAAAAACTCGCCATACAGAACACACATATTAACCCTTGTACCATGCATGCGATACAACACACCAGTCCAGTACCAACTCTATAACAAAACCCAGCAAATGTAACATAATAGCATATTAGCAAAGCCCTCTTCCTTATTATTTACATTTATATTAATTAATCAACCAATAATAATAAAACTTGGCAAGAGAAATCAATAATAAGGATTTTCTATAATTTTATACATTTACAGATTTTTTTTAGCTCCTTATCTATTGATCAGTATAGTGTATGACTGTACATTTATTGGTTTAATTAATGGATGTCGCAAAAATACAAATTTAATACCCTTTTTTTTTTAGCATGTTTGCAGCTTCTGGATTTTTATTGTGTTATATGGTCAAAAGCTGTGTACACACCACACTAAATTGTATTTTGAAATTCTTACGAAGCATTCTGATACATGTGTACACACATTGCAGCTCTGGGGTTTTCTTTTTTACCATCTGTTTTTCTTACATCGCTCCATCATTCATCCTAAAATCAGGCAGTTTAATTTGTAATGAAATAACAAGATTAAGCTGTAATATAATATTGTTCTAAACGCTCATTTATCAGTTGATTGGAAAGATAATCGCGTGTGAAAAATGCTGTTGTTTGTGTCTAGCTTTACTATCTTCTCATTTGTTTGTAGTCCAAAATATGTGACTGTGTATAGAAACAGGTATTATGTCTGTGTCATATGTACACACAAACTTACCTCAGCAAGCTTTATTTTGATAAACATTTTTTTTTTCTAGTATGTAAATGTTATTTTTCTTTATTTGTGCTACAATGTTATTTCATATATGAATTATTATATAACAGTAGAATATATTGTTTATTATATAATGTTTTGGAACTGTGTTTTAGCTATAGCTGTCACATTTTAAAGTATTTACATTCCAGCCTGAGCTGTATTCAGCAAGCAGCTAATACTTGGTGCATTACAGGTGCTGAGAAGTGATCTGAATACATCTTGCTTTAAATAAGTGCAGACACAGGTGAAGCATAGCAATAATCAACTTGTAACTGGTTTATATACAATGATATGCCTTAGTATCAATTATAAACAGAAGACTACAGATCAGAAAAATACTGTTTTTTGTGACTACACTTGCGCTACAAATTTAATCCGGATCTAGACTTCTATACTGCTTGTCATCCTGACGCGTTTTCACCAGTGAGACTAGTGTGAGCACTAGTGGGAGGGTGGAGGCGTGTTAATAGTGCAGTAGAGGCCTTCCCTACGCACTCGGCCCTATACAGACTTCATATAAAATGGGGATGGATCAGAAATCATAAGGAGGGGGAGGGGGTTAGGAAACGGAAGGTTGTGGATCTGGTCCTATGATATTCATTGTATGAAAAAGTAAATGTCTGCTGGGGATTAGGCATGCATATGTCAACTGCTGCTCCCTCCATACAAATCTCCTAACATACGGAACTCAGTTCTGTATGCAAGGAGATCTGTAGCGTAACGTCTTCCATACGTAGATGTTACTTTTAAGAGAGGCTTGCGTAAGTCCTCTGTCTTTATTAAACGAGGATCAGGCCAATAGTTTTTAAAACTTATTTAAATTAGTTACGCAGTCAGCTGTAAATTTAGTTAGTTAAGTAATTATACCTAGCTGTATAGTTAACCCTCACAGTTTCTGAAATACATAATACAATAAAATAAATGCTCTAATAACATACATTAAAAGGAAGGACACAATTCAGATTTAGTTTAAAGGTGTTCTTTCTGATTGCTCAGATCAGAAAACAACCCATAGGACTAGATTTGGAAAAGTGGAGATGTTGCCCATAGCAACCAATCAGATTCTAGCTCTTCCTATTACATACTAGAGCAGGGGTGTCAAACACAAGGCCCGCGGGCCAAATCCGGCCCGCCAGACCTCGTCTGATGGCCCGCGGTGCCGCCGCCAGCCTTGCAGCCTCCCCTTTTTTTTTTTCAATGAATTTACTCCGTGCCTGCACGGAGTAAATTCATTTAAAAAATGGCTCAAGTTAAAAAAAAAAATTTTACTTACCTTCCGGGACCTGGCCCGACTTCTTCCTGCCCCGCACTGCTCCCTGGGTGTCGGACGTGACGTCATCACGTGACGTCCGTCCGACATCTCCAGGGATCAGAGGAGCGCGCGGACGCCGCGGAGAGGAGCCAGACTGAAGAAGAAAGAAGTAAAAGAAAGAAAGAAGTAAAAGGTAAGTAAAGTAAATGGAGGGAGCAGATGGCTGGGCACTATAAAAGGGGGCACATGGCTGGGCACCATAAAAGGGGGCAGATGGCTGGGCACTATAAAAGGGGGCAAATGGCTGGGCACTATAAAAGGGGGCAAATGGCTGGGCACTATAAAAGGGGGCAAATGGCTGGGCACTATAAAAGGGGGCAAATGGCTGGGCACTATAAAAGGGGGCAAATGGCTGGGCACTATAAAAGGGGGCAAATGGCTGGGCACTATAAAAGGGGGCAAATGGCTGGGCACTATAAAAGGGGGCAAATGGCTGGGCACTATAAAAGGGGGCAAATGGCTGGGCACTATAAAAGGGGGCAAATGGCTGGGCACTATAAAAGGGGGCAAATGGCTGGGCACTATAAAAGGGGGCAAATGGCTGGGCACTATAAAAGGGGGCAAATGGCTGGGCACTATAAAAGGGGGCAAATGGCTGGGCACTATAAAAGGGGGCAAATGGCTGGGCACTATAAAAGGGGGCAAATGGCTGGGCACTATAAAAGGGGGCAAATGGCTGGGCACTATAAAAGGGGGCAAATGGCTGGGCACTATAAAAGGGGGCAAATGGCTGGGCACTATAAAAGGGGGCAAATGGCTGGGCTGAGTTTGACACCCCTGTACTAGAGAATGTCAGCTAGAATCTGATTGGTAGCTATGGGCAACATCTCCACTTTTCCAAACCCACAGCTTAGTAAATCTTGCCCCTAGTTTTAAATCGTGCATGTGTGGGCACTGCTGTGCCAGAATGATAAGGATCCTCTGATCTAGAGTTCAGTTCTAAAAAATTCCAGTGATGGGGTAGTGAGTTTCAGGAAGCAGAATCACTTTAGCTCTTAGCTCTTTAGTTTATGTGAATAGATTAGTGCATAGCCACATTCAGCTTCTCTGTATTCCACGGCACAGATGCTTTGGTGCAGCATTTTCCTGCTTGCTATTAGATATTGAATTGAAAGTTTTTTTTTCTCCAAAATTTACAATTTTAATGTTTTTGGGGATTTAAACAGGAGATTTTATAGTAAGGGTTTAGCTTTTTGGGGACAGATTTTGAGGTATGGTAACTGTGAATGAGCGAGGGAAGTTGATCATATTGGACCGCACCTAACTCACTCGTTCAGCTCCTAACCCGCCCCCATTTTTTTAGGATGGGTGGTGGAGCTCATGCGAGCTGTGGCAGCAACAGTGTGATTAATAGTAATGTAATGATAATCATAAGTGCCATAGGGCTACCTTATCTTACCATGCGTAGTTTCCTTCTTAAGAAGGAAATTATGCACCGAGAATGCCCCCCTCTCCCACTTCTAACTTAGCTTCTTAGGTGTGAATCAGGGCTATTGTTTTTTTTCAGTATGTTTTAAAAAGGATATTAGATTAATATCATTACATTACTATTAATCACACTGTTGCTGCCACGGCTCGCATGAGCTCCACCACCCATGCTCAAAAAATTAGATCATCACTAACTAACCATTTCTCATTCTTCTCCCTAAGCCAGTGGTTCCCAAAGTTCCCAAAGATTTTTAGGGGTGTCATGGATCCAGGGCCAGCATATGACTTAAGCTGCAAGGGGCCTGGTGAAAAAGAAGAGAAGGCCTGAAAATATGTATCTAATTTTTTTTGTAAAAAACAAAACAAAGATTTGAATGTTGGATAGAAGTCAGGTTGCAGATGGATCTTTTTAGTATCATTGTTTATAGGTTTGCTAACCAATCAGAAAGTTCTGGAACAGTATTGCAACTTTTGCAATGAAAGCATTGGTTAGCTATTTACCATTATCCCCAGAATGGGCAGTGCTAGGGGTGTTACCAAATGGAACAATTATCCACGATGGATGTATACATTTATTAACTATCTTATCAGCAATTGGGAAGAAATGTATCCTAAAGCATTGACCACCAGTATGAGACAATATACGGTTATTTAATAACATAGGGCCTGATTCACAGTTAAGAGTGAATTAGGTGTGGACAGATCCGCCCCATTTCACTCGTCCTGCCCCCGAGCCCGCCTTCTGTTTTTAAGTACCTTATGAAACTTAAGGGTGCCATTCGGCTACCTTATCTTACTTCATCTTAGTTTCATTCTTAAGTCGAAAACTACGCCCGGACAATGGCTTTCCCTGGCTAATCTACATCCCTCCTCCCTAAAGCTGCCTTTGCACACCGCCTTCTGCCTAAGCTATTACGTGTGGTCCTAAATGGTACATAGGTTATGTAAATGAGCTACTTACCATGCGTAGTAGATCATTTCTTATTTCCCCACTCTTAAGAAGCCGAAACTTCTTCAGTATGAATCCGCTCCATGCTATTTGACTTGATAATACTGGAAAACACATATATCTATGTGATCTATTCATTGAACAACATCTAATATTTTGCTGTTAGGACAAGACGTCATGCTTATAGTTATTCTATAACAATATATGGCACCTACCCTTTAACATGTTTGTAATTTTGACTTGTGAATGTCCATGTCTCTTATTCTCTTGTATTGGCACACAGTGGTTATAACTTATCAGTTTAATCTTCCCCTTGTAGTGACAGACTGGCGGCACATTTAGGAGCCAGTTAGACCATTGAGGAACCAGCTTGTTACATAAATTGGGACCAGAGATATCTCCAGCAAATTCACTATATTAGTGACAGCCCGTTTTTTTTTACCTAGGGGACTCCAGCTCTAGTGTGGGAGGTTACACTAAGCAGGATAACATTGTTATTTTATACCCACCAGGCATGTAAGCTTATACAGTGCATCCGCGCTTCACTTTTTCCACATTTTGTTATGTTACAGTCTTATTCCAAGATGGAATAACTCATTTTTTTTCCCTCAAAATTCTACGCACAACACCCCATAACGACAACGTGAAAAAGTTTTTGGGAGATTTTTTGCAAATTTATTAAAAATCAAGTACATAAGTAATCACAGCCTTTACCATGAAGCTCAAAATTGAGCTCAGGTGCATCCTGTTTCCACTGATTATCCTTGAGTTGTTCCTACAGCTTAATTGGAGTTCACCTGTGGTAAATTCTGTTGATTGTACATGATTTGGAAAGGCACACACCTGTCTATAAGGTCCCACACTTGACAGTGCATGACAGCACAAACCAATCATGAAGTCAAAGGAATTGTCTGTAGACCTCTGATACAGGATTGTCTCGAGGCAAAAATCTGGGGAAGGGTACAGAAAAATATCTGCTGCTTTGAAGGTCCCAATGAGCAAAGTGGCCTCCATCATCTGTAAATGGAAGAAGTTGGGAACAACCAAGAGCTGGCCGGCCATCCTAAACTGAGCGATCGGGGGAAAAGGGCCCTAGTCAGAGAGGTGGACCAGAACCCGATGGTCAATCTGTCAGAGCTACAGCATTCCTCTGTGGAGAGGGGAGAACCTTCCAGAAGGACAACCATCTCTGCAGCAATCCACCAATCAGGCCTCTATGATAGAGTGGCCAGACGGAAACCACTCCTTAGTTAAAAAAATGGCAGCCCATCTGGAGTTTGCCAAAATGCACCTGAAGGACTCTCAGACCATGAGAAACAAATTTTTCTGTTCTGATGAGACAAAGATTGAACTCTTTGTCTTGAATGACAGGTGTTATGTTTGGAGGAAACCAGGCCAATACCATCACTACAGTGAAGCATGGTGGTGGCAGCATCATGCTGTGGGGATGTTTTTCAGCAGCAGGAACTAGGAGATTAGTCAGGATAGAGGGCAAAATGAAAGTAGCAATGTACAGAAACATCCTGGATAAAAACATGCTCCAGAGCACTCTTGACCTCAGACTGGTGCGACGGTTCATCTTTCAGCAGTACAACGACCCTAAGCACACAGCCAACAAGGACCCTAAGCACACAGCCAAGAAAGTGGCCCAGCCAGAACCCAGACTTGAATCCGATTGAACATCTCCGGAGAGATCTGAAAATGGCTGCGCACCGACACTTCCCATCCAACCTAATAGAGCTTGAGAGGTGCTGCAAAAAAGGAATGGGTGAAACTACTACTAGGTGTGCCAAGCTTGTGGCATCATATTCAAAAAGACTTTAGGCTGTAATTGCTGCCAAAGGTGCATCAAAGTATTGAGCAAAGGCTGTGAATAATTATGTACATGTGAGTTCTTGGTTTTTTTGATTTTTAATAAATTAGCAAAAATCTCCCCAAAAAACGTTCACGTTGTCATTATGGGGTATTGTGTGTAGAATTTTGAGTGAAAAATGATTTTATTCCATTTTAGAATAAGGCTGTAACATAACAAAATGTGGAAAAAGTGAAGCGCTGTGAATACTTTCCGGATGCACTGTATATTTTTAAGGCTGGTAGGCTCTATTAAGAAGAGATAGGGCAACATGTACATTAAGCATCATAATACATTATAAACTACTACAATTATTCTTGTCCCCAACAAATGCTTTTTTTTTGTTTCTCTCATCATTTGGATATATCACCAACTGCTAGATATAAAATTATATCTTGATAAGGATGTCTGTTATTTTTTTTTTTTTTTTACTTTTGATGTTGACAGCATTGCCGAGGGAAGATATAACTCCCTGCGTAGCACTTGACCACTTAAATTTATTTTCTATTGATGCATTGAGTGATTCCTCAATTCTTATCTGGGAAACATATAAGATTATATTCACTAGCACTTGATTTGTGAGAAGAGGCTTAGCCATAACAAGTTGTAGCCTGCTAATTAGTGTCAATATATATTATAAGATTTTTTTTTTTTTTTAAAGATAATTTAAGGCTACTACATAGGTTTATTAGTTATACACATTCATTCTTTTTCTATTGGATGTATTAGGGGCTTTACAAATCCCAGTTCAGAAGCTATCCTGTTTTTCAAGCATTCATACAGATTTTATTCTTTATAAATAAAATGGCTCATTTGATCCCATGACACCATTATGTGTGATTTTTCTTTGTTTTAACATAGGGTTACCCTTCTACTTGCATGTTGTGCACCAATGTTCATTTGATTTTGAGCTTGTCCCTTAACTGCACCAACAGCAGCCTTCCTTGGTGTCTTAATCACAGTGTAAAGCTGGCCATACACTATATGAAAATTAGGGTGATTCTTTTATACTGTATGGCACAGACCAATTTATCAGCACACTGACAGGACAGTTTATAAACTTCTAAAATGTTCATAGTGTCCCATATTTGAAAATAAAGAATATAAAAGAAAATAGAAACACTTTAGGCCTAATAGGATTGGCACAGGGCGGTAAATAGCTCTGATTATTAGGCAGTGTGTAGCCACTATGTGATGTACCTGGCAATCGGAGTGTCATATAGGTAGATGTGATTAAACAGTATGTGGCCGGCTTAAGAGTATTTTAAAGGGTAAGTTGACATTTGTTGACTATAAGTCAACCAGGACCAAAACGATGTTAAGAGTGTGTGAGTGTGTGAGTGTGTGTGTGTGTGTGTGTGTGTGTGTGTGTTTAAGTAATTATTGTCATGTCTTGGAACACAATAAAAAAAAAAAAAACAATTACACAGTGGCAAAATATGTTTTATTAGGATGTTGACATTCAATCCAAAAATAAATTCTTTGGCAAGTGCATAAGCAAACATAACTATAATTACTTTACAAAAACTATGCTTTCTATAGATATATTACTTTTTCACTCTATCCTGCATACATATTCTCAAACACACACTTTTGTAAACATGCAGGGAGGGAATCAACCTTTTTGAACAGTCAAAAGAAAATATCTTCCATATTAAAAACATCAAAACAGCACACTTTCCCTTCTCTTTTATGTGCACTACACAACAGCTACGGTAGATTGATTGACTGATTGATCAGCTGATCGAAAAGCAAATTAAAATGATGGATTATTAGGTAATCCAACTAGGATTCAATAGTTAGGCAAAATATCATTTTGTTTATGAATTCCTACATATGGTGAAAATTAGAATGGACATATATTGCTTGGCAACAATTTTTGCATTGTTTGTTAACTTTCAATCATTTTTTAATAACATGAAATGCACTTTAAAATTCAATCAGAAATTTCACTATTGCTTCAAAAATAAAGAAAATTATATTTATGGACAGAAAAAAATAATTGTTTATTTAACCTGAAAGAAAAACATTTTTCACATTCTTGGTAGCCACTATAGCAGCATTTTGTAGGATATTTTTGGTAAATAATATCTCCAACATATTTTCTTTAGAAAAATGCATTAAATAATTGTTCATTATATATAAGCAGTGTTTGAATACATGCTGTTACATAAAACCTGTCAGCCGTATTCTTAATTTATGTTACAATGACAAAAGAATGGCACTGTTATAGCATTTAGTTTGCCAACAATAAAATAATTTACACCCTTAGGACCTGATTCACACTTAAGAATCTTCTTAAAATAAGAACTTAAAGTCACTCCTGGGCAAAACCATGTTGATTGCAGGGGGAATTATTTAATTGTATTCTTTGCATGCAGGGATATATCTTTGAATTGCTTATTGCACACAGATACTGACCAGCTTTAGTGTCACACTGTTATTTAGACTTGGCAGGGAAATATCACCTCTCAACACTAGTACTGTTTGCAACAGATGAAATATGACTCCCCTGCAATCAACATGGTTTAGCCCAGGTGTGACTTTAAGTTCTTATTTTAAGAAGATTCTTAAGTGTGAATCAGGTCCT
>WWET01000227.1:573746-584636 GCA_011038615.1 Limnodynastes dumerilii
ATATATATATAAAACAAGGCAACATACACACGTGTGTATTTTCTATGCACACATACTTATTAACAAAGGACAGGCATAGAGTATCTGAACGAGACTTGCCTGAGAAAGAAAGAATCCAGCTTAGGAATCGCCATTCTAATTCCACCATATATTTTGGCATATTCCATAGATGCGGTTCTTAAGATGCTTATCGAGATCGCCAAGTAATGTGACTTTCTGTGTGTCTGAATGTGCTGGTAAATCAACACTTTACAAGACACAGGTGCTAATTATTTCTAAATACGCAAAACCCCAAAAGCTTTACTATACAAGTGAAAAATGCTGATGTGTGATAGGCTGATTATCATTTACTGTTCTTTATCATGTTCTTCTTCTGGGATATTCTGTACAAACAAAGAGCAGATTGGAAATTAGTAATGTAATTCATTCAACAAAAATTTTTAAATGATGTATTATATAAAACTCCAATAAGCACAGGAACAATATACACAGCATTTGCTTTACTTAACAATTGTAAACATTATTAAACAACTCTACTCCTAATATTTAAAGCAAAATGAATTTGTGTATATGGAGATGGTTGTGCATGGACCGCATACACACAATGATACCCTCTTCGTGTTTTTTTGCTTTTTCACTTGGAGAAATAATTATGACCAGAGAACATATGTTTAGGACTTATTTACAGGTCAGTTATAAGCTGAAGCCAAATGTATGTCAGTTATGCCGGTTGTGTGAAAGGCAGCATTTTCTACCCTTTGCACTAAAATCTCTCCATACGAATGACATTTTACAAAATAAGATGTGTTTGAAGTAGATTGTTTTGTTCTCTTTTTATGCATGGACAATGTTTTGTACAGTTTCTAAAGCATTAGTTTTACAGATACTGCAGTAGTGCTATTTGTTAATAAGTGTGCCTTTATTATGTAGAGGAAATTTTGGGATTTTCACTTGGGGGATTGTGGAATTTTACTGTAATAAAAAAACTGCAATCACAATAATTAAGTTGCCAAATTGCTTAATAGCAAAGTATAAATATTGATGGTAAAGGCACAGAAACACATTGTACTGTGTATTACATATATCCAATGGCTTTCTATTACCGAATACCGTTTTACAGTTTGAAGGGTAGGCAGTATAGACAACATTAGCACCTAGATTTCCTGCTACCCCTTGTTTTTGCAGGCTTGTTCACAGTAAAATCTCCCCCACCACTTCCCTAGTTACCATGTACTGCTAAATATATACAAGTCTGTAGAGGGAACCTTCCTCCAATTCCACTCCCAGAGAGCTTTTGGAAAAGGATTTACAAGAAGAAATCCTACAAGATTAATTTTACATGGTAACAAAACTCAATCAGTCATTATATGCTATGTTGCATTTGTTAATTCTACAAACACCAAATGTGCTAAAAAAAATAAAAAAATCTATAGCTATAAAGTCCGCTTCATCCAAGCAAACCGATCATAGAGACAAATAGCTTGTGAATGTGGAATGTGAAAACCCAAGAAAGAAAACCAAGGTGCATACCTGCAGCTGCTCATGTTCCCGTAGAAGGCGATCATATTCTCTTGCAAGACCTTCACTCTGCTTCTTTAAAGCCATGACTTCTGCTTGGGATTTGGAAAGAGCTGGAAAATAAGCAACACCAAGCAAGTCTTAAATTAGGATTGTAAGATTACTGCTTACCTCCAGTGGCTTAGAAATAACAGGATTTGAAGACAAATTATTTCTGAACTTGTAGCTTCAATATCTGAAATAACTATTAATGAAAATATCGCCTCTAAATATAACTATATATTCTGTATTTGGTAAAGCGGATTCTATCTAATAGTTGACTGATGGAATAATTGGGTATATCAATCTGACTTGCCTTCCCTGATCACCCAACACATTGATTCATTAGTTTATTAATTTTTAAGATTTTCTATTTAGAGACAGGGACTAAAAGTGACTGCAGATATATTTAAATATTACTAATGCGATAATCAGTCAATATACCCCTCCTTTATTAATTTGTTTCAACTGAGAAAACAAATATATTGTGCATATACCTTAAAGCTCATTGATAAATCATATTTACAGTCCAAAAACCTAATGTATAAGACCAATAAACCCACATATGCACACCTAGGGGCTTTTGTACTACACATGCCCAGAGTAATGAGCACATTGAAATCAAAGTGGCAGTATTGGGTATTTCGCCAATTGCCAAATCACAATATGGCCATGTATGGTCTCCCAAATTCTTAATTGAAAAATAAATGATTGCGATAGCCTTAGGTGAAGCAATTTTCAGTTGGTGGTGTAACTACCAATGATGATGAATCAAGTGCTGACAATTCATCAACATATGCTAATAATGCCACGTTGGGTAGATGTATTTATAATACAAAGTACACAATAAACTTTTTTAACAATGATTTTCAAAAGGGCTTTCAGGTTTCTTTCTATATTAGCTGGATACTGTGCTGCTTCATTCAATGCTTGTAATATGAGCCAAAAGTAACTACTGCATTGTTTTACAAGACAGCGTACATGCTGCCTATGTTTTCAGTATAAACACCATTATCTGTCATCAAGAGGACAAACTATCTAGACATCTACAAAACAAAAAACAGTACACATTGTTTCACTGTTTTGGGTATATGCTCACACCTTAACTAATGTCTTTCTAGAGTAACATATTTTGAGGGAATAAAACAGAACGTCTTGTTTATTCAGTTCACCACAACAGATTTATTAGATTCTTCATTAATGAACAATTATATTACTTATCAGAATATATATGAACAAAGAGCACAGGTTTGTAATAAAATTCAAACAACAATATTCTGTTAACTATTTAAATGCTTCTTGTTCTGACCACCTTCATCAGTTTTAATGGCAAGAAGTCTAATGTGGAAATGCATTCTATGACCGTGCATGCATGCGCCGCAGCCTTCCACTGTAAAGGAAGTCTTTCCGATGGCGGGATTGGAAGCATTTCAATTTTACACTAAGGGTGTGTTTAAGTCCTCACGCTTAATCAGAACTCTTAAGGTAGTGTCCTGCTCTCTTAAGTCTTTATGTGCCTCGCACACACGGCAGTCAGGACAAAGCGGGGATCTGGCATTTTTCTCAACTTTCACATATATCTAGGGGTGGGTACACACTGAGGCTTTCTCAACAGTTAATCTTTCCAATAACACAATCAGAAGACCGTTTCCCCAGATATCTTTCCAGTGTATACAGTGTGTGCTGCCCAAAGATGCTGAAAAACCTTTTGAAAAGGGTCTGTGTTTATATATTGATCTCTTGGAGCTCCTAATATACCAAATCAACCATGGAAAGATATTTATTGCTTTTTGCAAGTGTATTATACCCCGTTCACACGGAGCCAAAAACCCTGGATATTGTCGGGGCAAGCCCTGACGACCCAGGTCCTGGCTCAGTGTGAATGTGTGCGCCTGCTGCTACCCTGGTCTACTGACCTGGGAATTAGACCCTGGACATTTGGAGGGTTATTCCCGAGTCCGACCAGGGTAGTCACCAGTGTGAACAGCGTGACCGGGTTTTTTAACCCAGGTAGCACAGACACTTCAGCATTGCTGTAATTTATTTACTATTGCCCTGGCAACAAGTGTTTCCAGAGCAAAAGTAAACAAATGACACAGTGTGATGACACACTACTGACAGGGCAGACCCGGGTCCCAGAATTTCCCTGGGTCTGCCCTGCAATCTAAACAGGGTCTGTGACCCTGGGATCTTCTGGTGACACAGCAATATCCCGGGTTCACAGACCCAGGATATTGCCGGAACACGGTATTACTGTGTCTATCAGGAGCTCTTTGGTCTTTCAAAAAAGAAGCCATTGTACTGGCAAACCACATCTATTCAGAAAAACAACACATGCTACAAGATTATAACATAGAATATGTAACATGCACAATAATGTGTATAAAGGGCCTTGTGCACTTTTCCTTACAAAATTTATATATATATATATAAATAAAAAAAAAGAAAATGTATACAGCCAAAAAAGGTTTACAGTATAAATATAAACAAACACATGCAGAACTCCCCATACCTTGCAGCAGCTGCTCTATATTAACTATGAATTGATTTCGGGAGGGAGAGAGGGAGAGAGAAGCGCTTCCTTCTATTTTTCTCTATGTAGTTTCTCCTTGGACTGGATTTAAGGACTGGTTCAGATTGAAGTATATATATATATATATACACACACACACACACATACATACACACATACATACATACACCATCACAGTTGTAAATTCCTATCATCAGATTCTCTTATGGAAATAATGCAGAAATCTTGTCGGATATTGAATTATGTGTCAAGGCGCACAATGCAGGAAAGAGGCAAAGAAAAGGGTAGCCTACAAATAAAGACATTCCACAGAGACACATGATGTTTTTTGAGTTAGGCAGCTACTGTAACAGAGGGTAACCACAAAACTTTGCATCAATAAACTGGATTGAACATGCCTTTACTGGAAAAATTGCACAGACCACATATTTGATCATGTACAGAGAGATGCTTATGCTTACATTTTGGATTTTTTAAAGTTCAAGTCCCACTTTAAAAATATCAATATTCTGCTTAAGAGAACATCATCTTATAAATCATCATACATTATTATTGTTTTTTATTCTTGTTTTTTATGAACAAGTTGTTGTCATCAATACATGGAAAAAAAAAAAAACAATTTCTTTTATGTTGTGATGTCCACTAAACCAATAATCCACCAATCTTGCAAGAGTCAACGTCACATAACAGTAGTAACTACACTATAAGCTACACATTTTGTTTTGGTTCACAGAGACCATTTTATAACTTTGAGTGTGGTCACTCATTACATTGGAATGGGTTTTAATTGTTCCAGCTGTGTACAACAGGTGTTCCCTTTCATCATTTATCAATTATTTATGGAACCTGACAAGATCTATTTTGGCATAACAGTAGGTTTTCTAGGGAAAGTTTATTTATTTTCCAAGCACACTTATTCTGTGTTTTCCAGGTTTTTAGGGAGTTTTATTTAAACAAGGCATTACATGTGCCAACATTTAAATGCTGCAATCCAGTCTGCTCCTTTTTTTTTTTTAATTCATAACTACCATAAATATTATTTAAATATGGGATATCCCGAAGTTAATCCAAATCATGTTTAAATTGTTGTACAATTGTGTTAGCCTCCAATAGCACAGCAAAGGCAGTTTACCCAAACAAGCTCCCTTTACCTATTATGATAAATACACACGAGCAAAAACAAATACATTACAAAGAACCCTGTAAGAATTGGTTACAAGATTTTTTTTGTTTGTTCATTTAAATTCTTAGTATTGTATGAACAGTTATATGAACAAGTCATCACATTAAGGTATTTGTTGCCAAAGCAGACTTGCTATTAGACGTGATGTTTCTTTTTACTCAATACATTTGTCTAAACACAGTCCCAGAAATAAAGCCTAGTATGAGCAAATGGAAATGGAATGAAGTATGTGTCTCACTGTAGTCTAGGCAAACAAAGGTGATTGTCTACAGATACAAATAATGAATAATGGAATTCTAAAGTCTTATTAACAAAGTAACGAGAACTAAAATCAAAATCCAATATGCTTGATTTTCCCTCTTTGGTAATGAACCATTGCATATCTTTATTTTATATGATATTGTGCATGTTATTTGAGACATTAGTTTCCATAAAAGTGCCTCCAATCTTTACAGTGGTCAATGTGAATGATGAATAGCACAGTGGTTAGCATCACTGCCTTACACACTTGAGCATGTTTTGACCAAAACTGTGTGGCATTTATAGGTTTGTTCTTATTTGTGTGGTATTCTTCTAAAACACCAAACTTATACTTGTGACTTATTAAAAATCTACCTGAACCAAGTGTGTGTTCCCAAAGCTGGGCACTGATCGGCCAGGCTATTGTATGTTTGTTGGAACTCTGGCAAAACAGTCCAAAAATACTATTGGTCAGTAGAGCCTGGTGGACATACAACCACGCTTATCATCCAGTATGTGACATCCCCAGCAAACACTACATTATATATAGATGGCTTTGAACATTGTATAGTGTGTGAGCATCTTTACTGAATAACACAGATACAGAGGTAGTGTTATTATTTAATGCGTGATTATGTGATAAAAAAATGTAATTTACTTACAATACAAAAGTTACAAATTATTATAACAATATGTCCTGGAGCACTGTAACAAACTGTAATAAAAGCCCCACACAAGGCTAGTAATGCTGCGTTCAGATTGCCACTGCCTAAAAAGCCAGCTTTTTAGGCAGTGGGCAAAATTTTTAAAATTTTAGCCTGGTGTGGTGAGACTGTGCTGAAAACACCAACTTTTTTTTTTTTTCTTTCTGCTGCGTTCACATTGCCACTGCATAAAAAGCAAGCTTTCTAGGCAGTGGGCAAAATTTTGAAAATTTGAGCCTGGGGTGTTCACACTGCGCTGAAAACACCGGCTTTTTTTTTTTTCTCTCTCTTTTTTTTTTTTTTACAAGCCGGCTGCTATTTAAATAGCCGGCTTTTCCCCGCAGTGTGAACGGGGGAAGCCGGCTTTTAAAAAAGCCGGCAAAAACCCTTCTTTTTAGCCGGGTCTGAGACCCGGCTAAAGAGACCCGGCTTCACCGTTCACATTGCCAGAAAAAGCCGGGGTTTTCATGAAAGCCGGCAATTTCATGAAAACCCCGGCTTTTCCATGGTAATCTGAACGGGGTATAATAGATTTTAAAACTGAACTAGCGAATACTAAAGAAAACTAAGTATGGTGGACAATTCTCCACTTAATGGGTTAATAGAAATTTTTAAATATGTCTTTCTGTTTTGAAAGTCTTCTGCAAGAGAAATACACCACATTTACAAATACAACAAATGTACTGTAAATGATTAACCCATTAGCCAGAAGCAAAACTACCATAGCTTCCATATAAAAGAAATCCAGTCAAATAGATTAGTTATGATAACTGGAGGGGTGAAGAAAAGAGGAATCCTTTGAATTTTCTAACAGTTTTGGAAAAGTGGCAGATCAGCCATTATCCTGATCCTTATTATCATATTTAAACAGTTACAAGAATTGCTTGAAAGCAACTCATAAATCATAACAGTAAGCTTTGAAGATATCTGTAATGGGTATATACAGTAATAGTGTAAATACATCTATAAAGGAAAAAAAAAAAAAATTCAACACTGGGGCAATTCATTTTTTTGCTTGCTAAGAACATTTTAAAGCAAAATTCTAAATAGTCACCTGTCACCCTAGGCAACACACAGTGTCTGTCTGTCTGTCTGTCTGTCATTTATATATAAATATCAATTTATAGGTAAATGTGAACAGGTGCATGAAAGGCAGGGGGTTAGTCTGCTAGCCACAGAAACACAGGGAAAAAAAAGCCCCAACACACGGCCATAAACCAGTGTGCATTTTAAAGAGTGTCATGTTAGTTACTGGTTAATGCAAGAGTGCTAGAGTGACATTTGGTGTGTTTGTATGTAATGTGTATATATACACACACACACACACACACATATATATATATATATATATATACACACACATACTAGCTATTAAAACTTATCAATGAGTTGGTAACTTTCAACATTTTAAAGGATAATTAGCACCTTAGCAGCTTTTCAACATACCCATAAGGTGGCTGTCCAGAGGGGTTTTTGTTTTTGGGACAACATTCAAAATAAGGCTCTGTCCCATCCCAGCCAAACCCCACCCACAACTGAGCTTATTTGTTCAATCCGCAACTTAACATAAGCCACATGCCTTTTGCAGCCCCCAATCGGGACTGTCCCTCCTAAATCAGGATGGGATGTCATCCAAATCCATGCAGTGGAAGCATGAAACAGACTACCCAGGACAAATTTCTGCCCAACAGTAGGTCTAACTGGGACCCGACCCCCCTAAAACCTGGCTAGGATCCAAATCGACCACCTACCAAAATGTTGACAGTTACATCCATGTCATTGAACAGGCTGGGTCAAAGTTTTGCCCAATGTACTCTGCAATAAGTCTAACCTGGACAATAACCACTCCAATTGCCTCACCTCTGAAGTTTTCATCCAAGTAATGGAGATTGAGAACAGGTGGATAGTGTTATACTTAATACTGCTAACTGCCAAATTCATCCAGTGGAAGACACAGGACATGCCTTCCGGTCAATGTGTAGGCCAGCATACCCCAACTAGAGGTCTAAGAGGGACCGTTAACCCCCTAAGGGGTGTGGAAGATATTCACCTACAAACATACCACCTCTTTTATATATACACAATATATTTATATGTACATTTATGCACTGAACAGTGCAATGCACTCAAACTGGCCAACACAACACACTTTCTAACCTACATGTAATTTACAGAATAGTCAAAGAGAGATAGTGAGGTTTATCTTTAATCCTTCGGTTGTAATGTTACATAATTGAAAAATCAAGTAAATAAAAATGCTAATGTGTTTTTCACAGAAGAAACTGGATTTTCACAAGGTCAATAGTACATTCCACAACACAATTTTCATGAAGTTACTCAGCAATGTCACACACCCAGAGACATCAAACGTGACATCTCAGACAGGTACAATCTGCTTTTATCATACACATTTTAACCTTCAACATTTTAAGCAAGGAGAAAAAAGAATAATTATCAATACCTTTCTTAATGTAGTCACTACCCCCAATACATGCAGCCTTTATAATTTCTGAAGGTTTCCCCTTTTTCTTGTACAAAGACATAAAAAGAAGCCCTGCATTGAGAAACACGAATGTCCTAGAAAGCCCTAGTCAGCCATGTATGTCCATTGAAATTATGTCACACTGTACTAAATGTTGCAGACAAATCAAGTTTATGTAAATAGAAGAAAATAGAGAAAGCAAGGGATAAAAGTGATGTAATTCCATTTAAATGTGACTCAATTAATGAGTAATGGACACTTTTATTTTCTAAACCATATTTTGAAATATAGAAATGACATTTATTTTTAGCTTGGCAGGATACAATGGCATCTGGAATGGGTAGGTCTAACCACACACCCAAGTATCACTGGCCATTCCTACCCACCTAAATAGAGTAACTCACCTTCTGACATTCTTTTTAATTCTTCCCTCTCTTTTTCAATTTCTTTTAGCAACTTTACATTCTCTGTTTTGATTAACTGTTCATTTTCACTGCCTTTACTTGAAATCAGGACCTGCAACATCAAAGATTGTTTATTTTATTAATATATTTACTTTATAAAATGTTATCAAATAGCACTGCAATTCCTTAAACTGGGACTATATCCAGACTGAACATAACAGAACATCCCTTATTCACAAAATACTGAAATTTACAAATTCTTCTACCATAACTGTGATGACTAATGGAAGGGATACAATCAAATTAAGTTACCAGCTAAAGTAGGGTTATAGGGTATATCTACCTTTCCTTTTCCTCCTATGGCAGCATACAACACATGTAGACATAGGTTGTTTAATTTTGTGTATTCTGTCCCCATCCCTTTGGTATAAACCTATGTGTTGTATGCTGCTATAGGAGGAAGAGGAAAACAGAGATTATACCCTGATCATGTTGTTTCCTAGGCTCCTCCATGGCAGCATACTTATATTCCCTACCCTTCGAAGATTTGTTGAGCTTTATTTTTTATCTAAGGGAAGTGAGAAGACATGTTTACGGAGGTGGAGCCATTATATACATCCGGGGTGTCTTCTTTTCCTGTCTGGCTCCTATAACAGGGATGAAAACCCATGTGTTGTATGCCCAGGCAATAGCACTGTAACTATTAACATTGAGGTATAAACAGCAACAAAAGGGGTGTATGAATGATATGCGCAAGATCACCTATATACACACCACACAAAACTTACAGGACATGGAAAAATGTGGAAATACATTGTGTCACAGGCCCTGGCCCCTTGAAGGCTCATTCAGACATCTGCTATAGGAATACCCCACTGTTCAGAAATTCTGGGTTTGAATTTGAAGGTGCACTAAAAGAACCTTGCCTAAAGCCCCCCACCCAAGATGTAACTTGATGGAAGCTAATCTTGATGATTAGGTTATAAATATAAGGAGGTAGAAGGGTGTTGACCCTGCCAGTGTACAAAAACTTTTTGATATAATGCCCAATGAACCTTTTGTTTATCACTGTAGAGGACCTGATAAGAAACATAATGAAGTCTGGTTACCCTGGGTGGAATCCAGGTAAGCATTTCCTGATGTGATTGGAGAAAGAACTGCTATTACCTATCTAGGTGGTAACTTTATTAAACAAAACAAGGATTTTGTGGCCTGTTATGCCAGGAGCTTTCTGATCCTCTGTACCAGTAAGCATACAGATCCAATTCAGATGGGAGATGCAGCCTCTGTGGCACGAAAATGTTGTTTCCGAAATATAGACAGCTGAAAGCTTTCGTTCGTAAACCACCGCCGCAGACCTGCTGCATCGGGCCAGACAGGTCAGTATTATGGCGGAGTCTATGGGGAGTAATAGACTATGGTGAGTCTTAGGGTCAGGCTGCAGGGAAGAAGGGACTCTTAGGATCAGACTGCAGGAAAGAGAGTCTTAGGGTTAGGGTGAGAATTAGGATAAGGGTTGGTGTAGGAATAATACTCACCTCTCACCGCTGCAGATTCGTCTTCGGTATCTTCAATTGCTTGCCCTTGGCGGGACAAGAACAATTGATACAAGCAGTAGAGACCTTGGGCTGGATTAAGAGCTCCGGCCGCAATGCAATTGAGGCCGGAGTTCTGCGAAAAGTGCTACTGCGTATGCACAGTAATTTTGGAACGTAATCTATGTTACTTCTTGCAACGTAGATTGCGTACACAAGGTCTTTAAAACCGCGTGTATGCAATCCAATCTA
>WWET01000227.1:610562-643483 GCA_011038615.1 Limnodynastes dumerilii
TATCTCCTGTCTGTCTGTCTAATCCTAGCAGAAGAGGGGAGGGGGGAGGCAGCACTCTCTAAGGCGCTGCTGCAGAGCCATGTGCAAAGCTGCTCTGACATGCTTAAAAGTATACATTCAAAGCTGTCAGAGCAGCATAGTGCATAGATCTGCAGCAGCGCCATAGAGAGCGCTGCCTCCCCCCTCCCCTCTTCTGCTAGGATTATCGGTCCCAGCAGAGGAGGTGTATGGTGGCGATAACAAGACATTGTTCTTGCGGGAAATCGTCCCATTTATCGGCCCACCCCCTGTTGGGACCGATAATCGTTGTAGTGTATGGCCAGCTTAACTCTAATCCTCCCTTCCCCATAGCTCCACCCTAACCTTCCCCTTCTATGCTGGATCTCCACCCCACAGCCTAACCCCAAGACTTACTTCCCCGCAGCCTAACTCTCAGACTCCCTTCCTCGCAGCCTAATCATAAGACTCCCTTTCCCAACCTAACACGTTTGTCTGCACAGCCTGACCCTAAGATTCCCCTTGTAGAATAACCTCCTTTCCAGTGTGGCGAGTTCCGGGGTGCTGAGCTGGGTTTCAAAAAGCTATGGAATTGATAAGTTGCCAATACATTTTTCATACTTACCCATTCATTTTGAAAACCTTCTAATTAGACAAATGAGCTGTCAGCTGTCTGTATTTCAGAAATCTGATTTTCATACCGGAGGATGGAACCCCTTTCACACAAACACTTTCATAATACTGGATCCTTCCTCCCATAGAAATTATCTCCACACTCCTGCTGCACAATTCCCATATTCTCCGCACTCCTGCTTAAAAATTCCCATTTTACCACATCCCAAAGATGCTCTTTTGGACTAGGATCTAGGAACGGTGAAGTTTGCTGGTATTCCCTTAACGCTTTTTCATGTATATTAAACCAGATAGAGATGATAGGTGTTTTGTGCCTTTAAAAAATAGGCAGACTATGACCATAAATGTAAAATTTGTAATAGTTACCTTATCGTGAACCATTAGCACAAAATAGGATAGATCTGTGAACTGATGAGGATTATGCCAGATTCTACCAGACACAACCATCTACATGTTACACAAGAAATTAATATTTGTCAAACCAGGCAACATTTTACCATCTTCAGCTCTTTGGGATTAGAAATCCATGTCACAGTTTGAATAACTGGCCATTTTTGTCTGACTTCACATAACAGCTGGTCTCTGTATATATGCTATATTTTTTAACTGGAAGCCCAAATGACACATCTGAATCACTCTCCTCATAAGTCTGACCTCTTAGAAAACAGTAATTCCAAGATACATATAGGCATACAACAGGAATTGAAGGCATGACCTAGAAGTAAAGTAAGTTTTGTTTCTCATTCCTACTCCCTCTGCAATTATATCCCAAATGTTATTATTTTAAGCTGTTATTTAATTTACAGATTTTTTAAATCAAATTGAAAATGCCTCGTTTCAACTAATGTAACTGGCCCATGAAGTATATTGCAACAGGTTCACGGATCCATAACTATGGATTTGCATTGCTATTACTAATTCTAATTGCTATTACTAATTAGTTTATATTAGTCCTCTTTATGGTTTGTGAGGTCCTCCATTAGGTCCTGGATTCAGAATACATATTGGCCATATTGCAATCATTGGTGTCATCATGATTCTGTTTTAAGAAGAAAAGAGATATTTTTGTTATCATTGACATAGGTATGCAAATCATAACCTAGTTACAGTATAGTCATTATTGCTGCTTGAATATTTAACAGGTTGTCAGTACACATTTATACATTACTACAATTACTATATTAATAAAATATGTTTTTATCCAATTCTTTATCCAATTCTCTGCGGCCGATCTATCTAAATATATGTGTTTACTGCCACTTCCCCTCTCTCTCCTCAATTTTGCAGTGGGATGCACCGTGCCATCACGTCAAATCACATGTGTTTTATTTTACTGATAAAATGGCATTTTAGCTACTATTTAATAAGTAGTGTGATGGGGCATTTTTTTTTAGATGTTCTGGGAAAGTAAGCACCTAAGGATCTTGTTATATAAAAATATATAATTAACTATATTTTTTATTAAGTGCAGAAGTTGGGCAGCAATGAATGTGTGTTATATGCATGTGCCGCTGATGTGCAATGAACTATAACTCTGTGCACTGCAAACGAGTTCAAAGAGTTACAAAGAGTTACGGTGCTAGGCCAAATTCTCCAAATCCTACTGCAAGTTGGGAAGTATAGATTAAATCCTAAGAACTCAATACAAATAATAAAAGTATACACAACTGATATGTATGATACTTTGCGAATGAGACAAATGCAGATCTGTTGAAATTTCTTGAGTGTATATATATATATATATATATATATATAACAATGCCAGTTTGTGATGTCAGATTGTAAAGCACACAGTGATAGCTAAATCATATATTCCTATATGTTAGCGTGCTTGGTGCCATTAAGCAGGGAAGTTGGGTATTGGAATTTAGATATGAAGCACAAACACTATGCCCTGGGAAGATGAGCAATAGATGATGGAATGTTCAAGGAAGCTGGAACATGCACAAAATGACAGAAACACTTTTTTGCCACAAGATGAAGCTGTAAAACTAATGATTAACAAATGTTTATCACAATGGTCTTCTATTATCCTAAAACTGTTTACTCCATAATTTTGTAATAAAATTTTACACTGGCAGATGAGTGAGGCTCTGCTGTATACTGGCCCAGAGGAGTAAGAGTTACCTTACTGTTTTACTGAGCATCTGTCATGCCTATGCAGTACAAAGAAGGCCCAAAGTTTCATTTGAAGAGTTTCTTGGCTTATGAAAAATCCCTTTAGAGTCTGTAGTGACAAGGCCCATCCCATTATACCGGCACATCTAGCTGAGTACAGTATCACAGTATATTGTTGGTGACCTTGGTATCAAGTCAGAACACTCTACTTAAAACCTGAGAGCTATAAGAGAATCTAGAAAAAGAATATGGGCATGTCTGGCAAGTATAGATTTTCTCTTTGTATCTGCCATTACAGATTTTTTTGTCTATTTTATAACCATGTATTTAATGGTTAAGTAAATCATGGATATCAGCAATTGATTGCTATATTAGGGATACTAAGTTGAAGATTTTTAAGATTTAAACTAAATTATTATTTCTTATATTATTTCTTGTCTGAACAAAGGTCTTTGGTATAATTAAAAATAAATTGGTATTATTTTTTAGTGCTTGATTGTTTTTGGAATTAGATTTTATAGAAACAGTTTCTTTGTAAAGTGAGCTGCTCGAAAGGAAGCGATTTCATTTCTGTTGGATGACTCTTCTCTTCTATATGAAGTTTGATTTAAAAAAAAAAAGGTGCTTGTTACTTTGTGGGTGTGGAAAATTCAGCATTTTTTCCTGCCTTCATATATCTACATTGTTCCTGATTACTCTTCTGCATACTCTTGGTGCTATTTCTGGATTTCTTCTGCTGACCATAACCTGTATACCATTTATTTCATATAAGCTAGTAACTATAGAAGCTGTGACATGGTAGGTACTTCATCCTATAAAAGGGTAGTGCCAACACTAGATGTTTTATCCAATATAATATAGTAGTATTAAAACATTAACATGTAATATTTGTCTGTATATTGAAGATTGAAGAATCCCAATAATCAGATCTCTATAAATGTAAGTGCAAATGATATGTCTGCTTACTGTGTCCATAAGATCAAGTCCAATGCAGCGCCTTTTCTGCCTCTCTATATGTAGAACAGCATCGTGGATTGTTAGGAAACAAATCTCTGGTTTGATAGTTTCATTAAATAAACCACATTTTGTCAACTGTCCAAAAACTCTATCTGTGAATGAATATAAAGCAATTACAGGTCACCCATATAATGTCAGTATTTTCCTACTTTGCACACAATACTAAACAATGACTTACTTTCCAAATCTTTCTATTAATAAAAACATCACTGAATAATACACAAATGGTACAAATTGTGCAGCATTCTGATCTCCTTGTAATTAACAAATTGTAAGTTCACACAACCTAGTAGCATTAATAATGTGCCAGAACTAGTAACCGATGTTATGTCCAGACAGCAGCCTACAGATGCCTGAAAGGACATAGGTTAAGATGTCAGTTTTGTACAGCTTTATAACAGTCAATGTATCTTAATTTATGAAGGACAAAATGCCGCACTCAAAAATATTGAAAATCCTTAGTTTCACAAAGACAGAACGATGGATTAAATATACAATGGAGTAACAGTGGGACACGGTGCAAAAAATGAAAGTTAAATAATATATTCAAGGGTAAGATAACCTGTGCGTTAGGCCCACTGGTGCTACCCTCTCCTCTAATATATAGATTAAAGACCAGAGAAGAAAAAGACGAGGATTGGAGGGTGCACTAACACTCCAAAATTACAATGGAAATTGGATATAAAATGTATAGATTTTATTATTTATATTTTAAAAATTAAAGTTGAAACTTGTTTCCAATGTTAATTATGTTTATTTTGCTTTGTATTAAACTAAGGATAGTGATAAACACAACGGCAGCAGATGCCAGTGAAATATAAAACCATGCCTTGAGAAAGCTCGCTTTCAAAATGAAACGCGCGTTGGCGTTCACATGGGGGCTGTCTGAGCTAATGTCTACTATCTATTATTTAATTTAAATGAATTAAGCTGTCTAATCGTGCTGTTGTATTTGGCACATTTATATTCATTGCTCCGGGTGCTGTTATAGATAGCATTCAACTTTGATTTATACTCCATCTTCCCTCTGTGCATGGCGCTGGCTGCTTGGCACACTTAATACACATATATATCTTCTAAAGAGATAACGTTGCCTCTCTACTTATTTAAGATATACTTACCCATCATGTTTATATGGAGCTCTCTCCTGCTTATTTCACAATAAGGGGTTTATCTGCTCCATACAATTTATATTGAATCTACTATTGTGGTTAATAGTGTGCCTACATCTATCAGCTTTTTGAGTGGTTTATTTTTAGCCACATATTTCTTACCAGCACCTGTTCACAGCGCCAGCATCCAGCATATATAATCAGTAATTTAATTATTATTGATTTATTTAATTATTTAACGTGCAGTTTTACCATTTAAGCTGCACATATTGGCCTTCACAGCACCTACTCATTTTATATGAGCAGTTCTTTGTGGTATATACCATTCTTAGACAGCCTACAATACTTTATATGTATGGTACCCTCATTGGCTACCCTGTCAATTTACAATTAGTACTTACCTCAGACATTGCCCCCACTTGATTTTATTTTTCACATATTGTCTTGTGTCTCACCAATTATATGTGGTTTTATATTTCACTGGCATCTGCTGCCGTTGTGTTTATCACTATCCTTAGTTTAATACAAAGCAAAATAAACATAATTAACATTGGAAACAAGTTTCAACTTTAATTTTTAAAATATAAATAATAAAATCTATACATTTTATATCCAATTTCCATTGTAATTTTGGAGTGTTAGTGCACCCTCCAATCCTCGTCTTTTTCTTCTCTGGTCTTTAAACAGTCAATGTATCCCAGGGCCATACCTAGCACCTGATAAGGATGGTAATCTGAAGATTTCCTCCTTAATCTGCTACATACATGTATATAAATATATAATGAATAAAAAAATGTTGCGTTTTATCTTTGTTGCCTATCATTTATCAATCTATAAATATATGTTATGATGTTCTGAAATGACAAAAAATGTAAATAATTCAGTTCTGCTTTTATCCTAAAGACCACTTCTTCAAGAACTGCACCACAAAAATAACTTACCATCACATCCTACAATGTAAACATCCACATCAATTCTTTGGAATTCTTTAAATATCTAAAATGAGAGCAACATGAAGCATTGTAAACTATAAATGTGAACTAAAAAGGACTACAAAAAGTTTCAGAACAAGGAACTAAACTATAAAAAATCCCCACAAAACTTTGTCTGCGATCATATTAAATAAGTGGCAACTTAATATAGAAAGAAAAAGTTATACTAATAACTGCTACCACCCAAAAGCCACTATTAACAATATTGCTTTTGTCTGCTATATAAAGCAATGCAATTGATATTAGATTTATCTCTGCATAGGACATAATCTTTGAAAACTCTTTCACCATCATGCTGCTCTCGATGACTCCATGCTTGCTTATATATGCCACGCCAATTAAAGACATCTTCAGTTTTTTGTTCACAAAGAAGGCAAATAATATTTCTTCCAGACTGTCCTCATTTCTAGGATTTTGGTATAAAATATTCTTTCCCTTGGTTCCTAAGTGCCTTACACGATTAGCATGTAATGTTGTGCACCCTAACCCTTGGAGCTACTGTATGTTGTCACAATCACCTAATCTTCTTCTTTAACCTTCCTTCCTTCCTTCCCGTCTGTCTGTCTTTCTTTCTTTATTCCTAGCACCAGAGATCATTTATTGTCCTCTGTGACCCTAAAGTTTCTGTCTAGAGATTCTTGATTGTA
This sequence comes from Limnodynastes dumerilii, assembly GCA_011038615.1. Taxonomy (NCBI): domain Eukaryota; kingdom Metazoa; phylum Chordata; class Amphibia; order Anura; family Limnodynastidae; genus Limnodynastes; species Limnodynastes dumerilii. Next base: position 617,079 of record WWET01000227.1, read on the forward strand.
AGTCTTTCTTATCAAATCCTTTGTGTTGTACTAGCTCTTGAAATTTTATAATCTTTCCCCCCCACAGTGTAATTCACTTTCAGTCCCCGCTACAATGGGTTGCTTTCAGAATTAGAGACAGCCAAAATTTCCATTTCAGCTGTCTCTATTTTAAATAGGGAGCCTTTTTAGAATTTTTTTTTAATGAATGGGCTACCCAATATTTCCCGGACTACTTATTTGTGTGGAGTTTGTATGTTCTCCCTGTGTCTACGTAGGTTTCCTCTGGGTGCTCCGGTTTCCTCCCACATGCCATAAACATACTGTTAGGTTAATTAGCTGCCAACTAAATTAACCCTAGTGTGCATGGATGTATGTATGTATGTATGTATGTGTTAGAGACCTTAGTATATAGCTCCAATAGGGCCAGGGACCCATGTGAATGTGAAATATTCTCTGTAAAGCGCTATGTAATATAATAGCACTATATAAAACCTGTTAATAAATAAATAAGAGAAAAAACATTCTTTGTTCAATCCAATCTCCTTATCCCGATATAGATATGAATATTCTTTCTGGGCAATTTACTTAAGCCCAAGGTCCCGCATTCAGGATTATAAACAGTCATATTGCCATTTTCTGTTTAATAGTAGCTATATATTTCCAATTTGTGTGATTAGTTGTTTAAGTGCCCTTGAGTAGTAAATTACATCCTAGGAAGGCTGTCTTGTAATTATTTACAATAGTACAGCACTACTTACGCCTTTTAGTGTATCCACACCTACAATATCAACAAAGGTTACTTGGCCAAAATCAAAAATGATGCTGTGAATAGTAACCACTGGAACGGCAACACTGATAGGGAGAACTTCATTCCAGTCTTCCATTTTTACATTTGCATTGATCTCTCTATTTGCTGCTCCATGTTTAATCTCCAAGTCATCATCTTCAGTAGATGAGCCATTTTCTGTGTTATTCTAAAACAATAAAGACATCATGCTTTTTAAATGAAGTAAATTTTTATTGAGTTTATTAATATTATTACAAAAAAACAAAAACAAAATCATTACCTAAACATAACAATGACATCAAGACATCGTTCAGCTTAAACAAATCTGTGCATTGGACAGGAAATTTAGCAAACAGAATATCCAACAAAGAACAAAGTTACAGATTTCAGATACAATGCCAATGTCAGGCCGATCCAGCTACGCCTGCTGGCGGGCGCATGCGTGAGATCAGCTGTTTAGCCAATCTGCGCATGCTCCAGATGTTGCCCGGCGTAGTTAGGGTTTGTGGATCAGGTGTACGTAACTGCAGCGTAGTTATGGATGAAGGGGCGTTCCTAGGTTACAGACGCTGTAACTACGCTGCAGTTAGGGAAGGTAGGCGGGGGAGGCAGGGTAATGAGGCAGGGAGGGCCGGGTTTTGTCATTTACGCTCCGGTCCCGGCGTAATTACACTCTGTTATGCAGGCTGAAGTTAGGGTAGCCTTCAGCCAGCGTAACAAAGTGTATTTAAGCCGGGACAGGGGGAGTGTCGGGGGGGAAGTGCATAGATATTACGCTGAGCATTAGTAAGCTCAGCACAACACCGTAGGTCTGGATCAGGCCTAATAAGTATATTAGCAACGAATTTGGGACAGGAATCAAAACCTTGGGGGTGGAAGGGTGGACGAAACTGTTGGGAAGAGATGCGCTCACAGTGCTGTCTCCTCTCCATTTCATCCACCGACGGCTGCTGTAGACAGAGCTCATAGGGGAGGTTAGCACTAGAGCATGTGCAGCTTCTTCCCACCTTTCAGCATTATATATAAGGCACAGTGCTGGCCCCAGCTCCATCTTTCATCTTTAGTATGTGGGATACCCTCCTTTACAGAGACCTACTAATAGTTGCCCTGATACAAAGGCTGTCACAGTGCATTCCTGACTACTGTGAGAGGGAGGACTAGCAGTATTCACCCCACAGATGCCAGAGCTCCCATACTGATATATCAGCTGCATCTTGTGTGTAATCTGCACCATCTCTTAAGAGGTATTAACCCTTCAATACTTGTACAGCATTTGTGCTACCTATTACTGTTCTTTATAATAAATGAACTGGTTAAGAGTACATTGTGTGGACTTATAATACTGCACTCAACCTGCCACCTGCCATTACACCGCTGTGCCAACAGCAACATGGAAACTAGTCCAGAAAAGAAGTCACAAAAGAAATGGCTGCGCTTCTATCCAACAAATGAAATATGGGCAGGTGAACTTAAACCAATATAGCTATATTGTGAACTAAACCTCCTTTTTATTTATGTGCAGACACATAATGTTATTTAATGTATGTTTGGAGCGCCGGACCTCTTTTGTTCCTCAGAAAAGAAGTCACATTTTCTTCATGGTGTGCAAAACCAATGTAGTCCATCTAGGGGAACCATGCCTAGTGGAATTTATGCACCGCCTTTTTATTCATTATCATTTATTAGACTAACCTAATTATACAGAAAAGAGGGCACTTTTGCCATAACCAATTACCATCGTAGCAAACAACATTAATGAATCACATTAAACATATCATCTATATACAGACCAAAAAGGCACATTTCAAAACCACTAGGATAGAGATAGACAAGACACATCTCCAAGCCACATTCCAAAATATGACATTTACATGGTAGGTCCACCACAGCATATGCTACCTACCTAAATCATCCTATCGAGTCCCTGATACAATACATCTAGCATTTGGATTTTTTTATAGTTAAGTACTGATCTGCAGCTTATTTATTTTTATATATTCCATCATATATTAATCTATTATACATATTTTCATGCAATGTAGATCAGTACTTAATGTAACTCACCTCATTTGTTGACAATTGCTTTTTCTTAATAAGTTTATTTATCTTTTGTTGTGCTTTTGTTCTCTTATTAAAAACTCTGACAGCATCAAAACCAACCTAAGAAAAATATGAATGGAACATTTGTAGAGAATTTATTTTCATTAGCAATGTATTAGTTGCAAAGAATTAGGATAATTAAAGCAATATGTACTCACAATTGATTTAATTCCAATTTTCAGACTATCCACATTGCCATAAAAAATTGCACTGGAAAAACGGATAATTGTAATACCTTCTGGTTCCTCAATCTGTGCAATGGAAATATAGTGTAAAATGTTATTTACAGCATTATTAAAAAGCACATTGATTCTTAGAAACAACTGATTACCTATTCTATTATAGCATGGGGTTTGCATTTGACCACAAACTCGATCCAGAGCCTGTGATCGAGATTGGAGCTATGTACTCAGGACCCTACCTTAATATTTCAGTACCATCCACATTTTGCATGGAAGTCTGTATAGTGTGTAAGGGCTAAAACATGCCCTTACTGTACAATTAGCAAACCTCTTCTTCCCTCCTTCCATGTGTACATGCTATACAGATCCTGCCACGTAACCGGAAACACTTTTATTATGGAAGTCTGGATCTTGAGAATGGATGTGCACTGCATGTGCAAGTCTTGCTGAAGTCTGTTTCCAGGCCATACTTCTCCTTGAGAATTGATGATTAAGGGCTGAATTCATAACGTCCTTAATTTACCGATAATAGCTACTGTGCATGCGTAGTAACTATTTAACAATCTACATATTGTTTTGTTATGTAGATTGCGTATATGCGGTCTTAAGGACCGTATATACACAATCTGCGTAACAAAACAAAACGTAGATTAGGTAAAATAGTTACTACGCATGCACAGCAGCTATTATCGGTAAATTAAGGACGTATGTGCAATACATCCGGGGCTGTGAATCCAGCCCTAATACTTTAGTACCAAGGGTCACCTCAAATTTAAACAAGAAGTAAAATTAATTTCATACATACATTTTTATAGTTCTTGATATCTTTGTAAATATCTGTACCAGGAACATTTCCAAGAGAACTGTATGATGGACTGAGGAAAGGAAAAACACAAATTATTGAATGTTTTAGTTTACATGAAAAATCATTTTACTATAAAAAATACAAAAAGCAGCCAAAATGATTTTTTCTACATTGAGACATTTTTACAACCTTATCCTCTTCCCCTCTAATAAATTCATGATAGCTATAGAATAACCCCATTCTAGCACTGAGACTGACTTTCACCTGTTAAACCTCAGTAATCTCTTTATTATTCAATACCCTTTGAAACACAAAGCAAAAGCAATTATTGTTTTTCTTTTTATTCTTCGTATACCTGTCATTTTTTTTATTTCGATCCATCTTATTTCTCCCCCCTCTTTATTTCCCCAAAAAACAATTGCTTTAACTGTCAACTGTGAAGTATAATTTTAATCATCGGTTCAGTTGTTCTATGCTGCCAGGAGCTGATAAAGTTTGGAAACATAACAAAATTTTACCCTTTATAGATTGTTGGTACGACCTCACCTGAACTGTGTTCAGTTCTAGAGGCCATGGGCTGGATCCAGAACAATGTCTGTCGCCCATAATACGTCCGTCAGATGCCTAAAATAGCTACTGCGCATGCGTAGCAACTAATTTACGTAATCTACGTATCGTTTTGTTACGTAGATTGCGTATATGCAGTCTTAAAGACGCCTTCGGTCACACCTTCGGGCACGAGTGACCGAAGGCGTCTTTAAGACGCCTTCAGTCACTCGTGCGCTGTGTTGCACCTTATTGAGCGGCCCTTGCAGTTGCCTAGTAGCCAAGTTTGTCAAGAATTAACCCTGAAGGTGAATGCTCAGAAGGAACGTTTTGGCACCTCAGAGTTGCCGAATCAGCAACTGTGGTAGTTGATGCTAAGATAAACCTGGCTGACAAATTTTCTGGTGACCAGAAAAAGTTCCACAACTTCCATGAGAGTTGCAAGTTTTACTTCAAGCATAATCGGCTGCCTGAGAGGAGATTGGAGTGAGATTGGTTTTCTCTGCCTGCTGACCGGCTGCCATTGTCCAAACAGGAGATTTGAAGATCCGAAGGTGTACCCTAGGACTTTGCTTTTATTGCGGAGGCAGGGCTCATATGTCCACTCAATGCCCCAACAAGTGTAGCCTTTCTGACAAGTCTGAAAATAACAGAACCTAGAGGAGATGGGGGGACTACATCTAGGTATCCCCCCCAAGATTTTTCTTATGATTCCAGCCAAACTGTCTGTGGATGCTCAAACATTCTCTGTATCGGCTTTCTTGGATGGTAGGGCAGAGGGAAACTTCTTGGTCTGTTCCCTGGCCACCTTGTGAAGGATTCCCCTGATACCTATGTGCCATGCCAATTTGACTTTCAGATTGAATGGTAATTCCCACAGCAGAGAAAAGGTAAATTTTTCACCCTGTCACTTACCTTTGTTCTTCATTCTGAAGAAATTTCATTTTTTATCATCATTTGCCCTTCAGCCCCACTGATATTTGGTTATCCCTGGCTGACCAAGCACAAGTCCGGTATTGATTAGACTAATGGTAAAATTGCCTCCTGGAGTTACTTTTTTCCAAGTCATGTCGGAGGGTGGAAACTATGTAATTGAGTATTTCCCCACATTATGCTGAATTCCTGGATGTGATCTTCTCCCTTGCTCTCTAGAGCTTCACCAACGGCATGTCCGCCAATTATTTGTCTTTGTGCAAAGCCTGAAAAAGTAAATTTGACATTTCCCAGGTCTCTATCTTGGACTACGTAATTTCCTCAGAGGGTTTCTCAATGGATCCCGCTAAGGTGCAAAGAATTTTGGATTGGGTCCAACCCTCCAACCTAAAGGCAATCCAGAAATTTCTTAGATTCGTAAACTTTTACAGGAGGTTCTTCCAAGGGTTCTCTCTGATAGTGACCCTATTTTTGAGCTGACCAAGGAGGGAGCAGACACTGCCAAATGGCCACAGCAGGGCCAGGAGTCCTTTAAAAAGCTCAAGATTGCCTTCACTTCAGGCCCAATCCTTTGTCACCCTGATCCTGAACTTCCATTTATTGTCAAGGTTGATGCTTCTGATATTGGCTACTGCCCATGAAGTTGGCATTGGAGGAGAGGCATTGGCTGGAGGGAGCAAAATACAGAATCAACATTCTATGGACCATAAGAATTTGGGCCATATGGAAAAGGCTAAGAGAGTTAACCCTTGCCAGGCTCGCTGGGCTTTGTTTTTCACAAGATTTAATTTTGTGAATTCCTTTAGACCATGTTCCAAGTACGGCAAGGCTAATGCTCTTTCCTGATTCTTCCTTCTGGTGCAAGAGTCCTCTTCCATGCCACTCCCCAGTGTTCCAACCTCCATGATTGTGGGTTTGACACAAGATCTTTTTTGCCAAACTCTCGGGTTGCCAGGATCAAGCTCCCAGTAATAAGCCAGACCACCTGCTGTTTGTGCCCAGAAACTTAAGAAAGGCAGTTCTTCATGAATTTCATGTCTGCAAACTTTTTGGTTACCAAGGTATCCAGAGGACTATTAAAATCCTCTCACGTACTGTGTGATGGCCAGTGATTTCTTAAGGTGTGACAAAATGTATTAACTTGTGTGAAATCTGTGCGAAGATTAAGCTTCCTACACAATTAACCAGAGGTCCATTGCAATCTTTATCTGCTCCTAGTCATTCCTGGACCCATATTTCTAGGGACTTTATTATGGACCTTCCCATCTCTGCTGGCTGTAACACCATTTAGGTAATCGTCGAGAGAATCAGCTAAATGGCCCATTTTGTCCCTCTAATTGGGTTACCAAGTGCTAAAGAATTGGTCAAGCTGCTCATCCAACATATTTTTAGGCTTCACAGACTTCCTAAGGACATTGTTTCTGATAGGCGAGTTTAGTTTGTGGCCTCTATTTGGGGATCCTTCTGTTCTGTTCTTGGAATCAAGATCAGTCTCTCTTCAGCATACCCTCAATCCAATAGCCAGAAAGGGTCAACCAATACCTTTGAGCATATACTTCAAATTGACAGGATAATTGGGCAGAGTTGGTTCCCTGGACAGAGTTTGCATATAATAGCGCCTATCATATAGCACCCAGAGTTTTTCCATTTTATTGCCTGTTTGGTTTCAATCCGCAAGCAAATTCCTTGGATCAGTCCTTCTCTTCAGTACCTCCAGAGATTCGTCAAACCACCACCCACTTCAGATATGTCTGGAAGGTGAATCATACAAAAAAAGATTTGGGTATTCAGGGACACACTTACAAAACCCCCTGATTATCTAGATAAGTAACATAAACATGTACTTAATACCCTCATATCCAATAGGCATCCGTTACATAAAAGAAAAAAGAGGAAATCAGAAGATAAATAAATTATTGAAACATAAGAATTAATAAATGGACAGTAAAAACTGTTTTATATCAAAGCCCTGTGTTTAAACTTGCTTGGGATAAATAGAAGAATATTCTAAATCTCAAACTAAATTAATTAAGGGTAAAATAGGTTCTAGGGGCAATATAGTATTAAATAAACAAGTGGGCAGACTGGATGGGCCATATGGCTCTGATCTTATGTCAGTTCCTATGTTTCTCTGTTTACAAGCATTAGCGTTACATGTAAACTATATTCAACTTAAATACAACCTTTTATGATGGTTTCAGCTTATATTTATTTCACTGCTTCCTACACTATTTTGCTAACATAGTAATAATTATATAATATGGCAAATTCAATAATCATACTCACTACTGAACACGCAGAAGAACAGTAAACAGTCCAAACACGATGCCAACCAATAATCCTAAATCAATGTCCAATAGTAGAGATGCAGCACATGTGAAAAGCCAGATAGCCTGAAATGAAACGCGTATATCATCTTCATAATAAAAGGGATCTCTGTGTTGGTCAGGTCATGTAAAGAATTAGTCACAGTAAACAACTCTGTGTAAAAGACTATGAGGTTTATTTAGTCTAGATCTTGAACCTGTTCTATGATCCTGACAAGCTTCTCTGAGAAATATACTTTATGTAACAGTAGGCGTACGCAAATAACGTTACGTATGCTGACGGTTATGCTATCGTAGCAATATGGGCACAACCTACCAGACATGGAAATTACGTTTGCGCCGTCTATAATCTCCATGTCGTACAGAGCCATGGATCTACCCCATTAACAGTAGCTATCATTTAATAAATCAAATAACATTACATTACAAGGTACCACAATAAGAACAATGAGAAGTGATTGCAATGAATAAGAGTATTTTGTCAAAATTTGTTAGGCAACATTCATTTATTTATGTGATTTTGTGCACACTGACATTTGCATATGGTCACTTGTATTCTATTCTGTTTTGTATTTTTCTACTATATATGATGTTTTCAGTTACTAAGCAGATTACTGAATAAAAAGCATCTCTAGACCGGTGTAGACACTTACTGTATCCCACTTGCTTTGTCTCCATAGTCTTGGAACATCCAGCACTTGCAAGAACATGCCCTTTAAATTACATATGACTATTGCAGCCAGAACTGACTGTAATGAGAAGACATGAATTCAATTTACAAACTTTTAGAAACATAGAAAGTGACGGCAGATAAGAGCCACATGGGGAGGTTATTCCACTTATCTACCACCCTTTCAGTGAAGTAATTTTTCTGCACATTTCCTCTGAATCTACCACCTTCCAGTTTAAATGCATGACCCCGTGTTCTATTACACCTTTTCTCTGAAAAATGCTACCCTCCTCTAGCCGGTCACAACCCTTGATATATTTGAAAGCTGCTATCATGTCCCCCCCCCCTACCTTTTCTGCTCCAAGCTATGCATTTTTAGTTCCTCTAGCCTTTCTTGGTATGATTTGTTACACAGGCCATGGACCATTTTAGTTGCTCTTCTTTGCACAGTCTCTAATGTATATATGTCTTTTTGGAGATATGGCCTCCAGAACTGAACACAGTATTCTAGGTGAGGCCTTTTGTAGGGCCTTTAATAAAACTGTTAATCTATAATGCTTGGATCAATATATACCAGTATAAATATTATTATAATAATAATAATAATAATAATAATAAACCTAGGTGAAGAAAGCACATTTAAAATGTATTATGTCTCCTATTATCAGTTAACAAAAATGGAACAGACTGTTTTGTTCAGCATTTCTAACCAGCTATCTGCCAAATATATTCAGGTGATGGCTTCTGCCACATATATTAAGGTGATAGATACCAACAGGGCCGATGCGACCCACTCTGCTGTATAGGCGCCGGTCATCCCTCCACTCTCCGCTACTGAGACTGGCAGCGCTCATACAGGAGGTTCCTATATGAGCTGCCGCGGTAGTTACATAGAGCAGTGCTTGGAAATCTCCTTTCACTGCTCTATGTAACAGACGCTGAGGCTCATACAGGAACTTCCTGTATGTGAAGGAGGAAAAGAGAGTGCGCGCCGCGGAGGAGGAAGGAAAGCAGGACACACAGAGGTAAGTAAAAGGGGAGAGGCTGGAGGCACATAATGGGAAAACTGAGGGGGGCTGGAGGCACATAATGGGGAATACTGAGGGGGGCTGGAGGCACATGATGGAAGATACTGAGGGGGCTGGAGGCAAATAATGGGGACTACTGAAGGGGGGCTGGAGGCATATAATGGGGAATACTGAGGGGGCTGAAGGCACATGATGAGGAATACTGAGGGAGGCTTGAGGCACGATAGGGGATACTGGCTGGCTGGAGGCATGTAATGGGGAATACTAAGGAGGGCTAAAGGCATATGATGGGGAATTCTGAGGGTGGCTGGAGACGCATAATGGGAATACTGAGGGAGGCTGGAGACACATGATGGGGATACTGGGGGGATTCAGAGATATGATGGGGATACTGGGGGGGATTCAGAGACATGATGGGGATACTGGGGAGGGGCTGGAGAGACTGGCGGCGCTCATACAGGAGGTTCCTATATGAGCTGCCGTGGTAGTTACATAGAGCAGTGCTTGGAAATCTCCTTTCACTGCTCTATGTAACAGACACTGCAGCTCATACAGGAACTTCCTGTATGTGAAGGAGGAAAAGAGAGAGTGCGCGCCGCGGAGGAGGAAGGAAAGCAGGACACACAGAGGTAAGTAAAAGGGGAGAGGCTGGAGGCACCTAATGGGAAAACGGAGGGGGGCTGAAGGCACATGATGGGGAATACTGAGGGAGGCTGGAGGCACATGATGGAAGATACTGAGGGGGGCTGGAGGCAAATAATGGGGACTACTGAGGGGGTCTGGAGGCACATAATGGGGAATACTGAGGGGGCTGAAGGCACATGATGGGAAATACTGAGGGGGGCTGGAGGCACATGATAGGCGATACTGAGGGGGGTGTGAGGCACATGATGGGGAATACTGAGAGGGCTGGAGGCACATAATGGGGAATACTGAGGGGGGCTGGAGGCACATGATGGGAGATACTGAGGGTGGCTAGAGGCATATAATGGGAAATACTGAGGCTGGCTGGAGGCATGTAATGGGGAATACTGAGGAGGGCTAAAGGCATATGATGGGGAATTTTGAGGGTGGCTGGAGACATATAATGAGAATACTGAGGGAGGCTGGAGACACATGATGGAGATACTGGGGGGATTCAGAGACATGATGGGGATACTGAGGGGCTGCAGAGACATGATGGAGAAATTGGGGGGCTGCAGAGACATGATGGGGACAATGAGGGGCTGCAGAGACATGATGGGGATACTGGGGGGCTGCAGAGATATGATGAGGAATACTGGGAGGCTGGAGACACATAAAGGGAAATATTGGGAGACTGGAGACATATAAGGGGGAGTACATGCAAGGGGGAGAGATTGGATGAATAAATACACTGTACACACGCACAAACTGGATAACTACGTTTTTACAAGGCTGTGCTTCTATTGTATTGTGGTTGCAAATGTTTTCTGTTTTTTGTATGGTGGCCTGTATGGTATAGCGGTCACCAGGATAATGGGCTGGATCCAGACTTAAGTAAGTGCTTGAAATTAGTTACTCCTGGGCTAAACCATGTTGATTGCAGGGGAGTCTTATTTCATCTGTTGCAACCAGTATTAGAGTTGAGAGATGATGTTTCCTCTCCCAAGTCTAATTAACAATGTAATAGTAAAGCTAGTCAGCATCTGTGTGCAGTAAACAATTCAAAGATATATCCCTGCATGCAAAAAATACAATTAATTTGACTCCCCCTGAAATCAACATGGTATTAATTACAAGCTCCTTCAAGTCTGGATCTAGCCCATAGTGTTTATGTGTAGCACACATTCTTTGTGTAGTTTCCTTTTCGACAGGTACAGGAAATGTATCTGTTTACCTGCCTTACATCTGCAGCATTTTTATGTATTCAAACGGTTTGCGGGAAGCACAGCTACTAGATATTTACCTGTTCTACCTGAATTCCATCTGTAGCTCTGCTGTGAATCCAATAGATCCATGTACAATTTAACAAAATGACTCAAAATTACGATGGTGATGGTGGAAGACCTGTGGGACATGGATTTGTTGGAGTGAACTATAACATGTTTGCCGCTTTTCTCTGTTTCTGCTGGGTTAAAATAACCATAGAAAGGGCGGAGATTCCAAGACCTTTCGTATTTGCATCCATCACGGCAGCAAAGAACAAAGAGCTAACTACAACAGGAAGTTATATTTATACTTCCTATCGTCTACGTCAGTCAAACCCACATGCAAACGACTGCCCTTTATTTAAATTTGTAAAGAAAATCCGACGATAATATAAAATTATCGTACTGTGTATGGGCAAAAGCGATATTTTGCGGCACACGAAACTAGACCAAAAATCTTCGTTTTTTTAAAAACTTTTGCACGATTATTGTATAAAACAAATGTGATGTATGGTGCTGATATTATTTGGGACTTTATCTGCGAATTCATGTGATTTTTTATAATCGCTCTAGTGTATGGCCAGCTTAAATAACAGTGTGATAGTGAAGCTGGTCAGTATCTGTGTGCAGTAAGAAAGTCAAAGATATATCCCTGCATGTAAGGAATACAATTAACTTGACTCCCCCTGCAATCAACATGGTTTAGGAGCAACTAATTTCAAGCACTTACTGGATCCAGCCCAATGTCTGTAAGGTATGTGTCCCTAAGATATATTGGGCTCTATTTACTTTCTTATAACAAGAAAGTAGCTCATCCAGGTTCGAATTGTCTTTCTGCGAGCCTGGGAGCTACTCTCCTGTTATTTACTAATACTTAACCTCTGCTGGCTGCCCCGCAATGACATTTGAGCTTTTTTCAGTCATCGCAAGCTTTTTTCGAGTGACCGGAAAGTCTGCACATGCGCAGTGGCTCTCTGCTGGGACTTTGTAAAAAAATGAAGCCCTGGCATGAAAAGCACTGCGCATGAGTAGGCTCTTCATATCAGGATCGGCACCTGTGGGCAGACGCATCTTCGGTCAGGAAAGTCTATAAAGCTATTCTATTGGTTTTTTTGTGTTTTGTTTTCATTGGTTTTTAATTTTATAAAAAAAAATTTTTTTTTCATAAAATCTTGTATTTACATATATTCCGGCGGTCTCCCCATATGTATACCCCTTTTCCTCCCCCTAATAACAGCTATTAGTGGAAGAAAAAGGGGGTTATATGGGGAGATTGCTGGAATAGCCAGTCTGAGATGGCGTTATTTTAACTCTCAGGGCCTCATTCATTAAGCTCGATTTGGGCTAAATAGCGTGATTTGGAGCTTAAAAATCGCCAAAGTGGATTCATTAAGCTCCAAATCACACAATTTGATTGTTTTTTTTAATCGCGGGTGTAAAATTAGCGATCCCGACTTTTTTCCATTACAAACATATAAAGTTTGTAATTCATTAAAGACGATTTCACCGAATCGCGGTGAAATCGCCTTTAAATCACAAAAAATAAAATCGCAGCCAGAGAGGTGCGATTTCATTTTTTGAGCCGATCGCGACCACCAAAAACACATGTCCGTATAACAGACATGTGTTTTTGTGTGTGTAAAAACCTAAGTGCTGCATGGCTGCAAGCTGTAGCCATGCTGTACTTATGGAACTACAAGGATCAGCAAAGCTGATCCTTGTTATTCTATCAGCACAACATGGTTACAGTTGTAATCATGCAACGCTGCGTGTACAGTGTATAAAAAAAACAAAAAATCGCAAGTTACATTAACCCCTACATTGCAAAAATAAAGTATGCATGTAAAAAATATATTTTCCTAACTAACAATGTCCCCTACATGAGTGCACTTACCTTAGGTGGTCATTTCTCCTAATTTAAGTGAAGTGTGTGCAATTTATCGTGTGTATAAAATATAAAAAAATATTTTTACACTCACCATTGGATCAGCTTTGCTGAGCCTTGTAGTTCCATCAGTACAGCATGGCTACGGCTTGCAGCCATGCAGCACTTCACTCATCCACTCATCCAAAATCGCCGCGATGGGCCGCAATGTAAAATCGCATCAAAAAATCGTTTTTAATAAATGAGGCCCTCAGAGCAGAGTGTAAAATTCCACTCTGAGGGTTAGTAAATAGCTAAAAGCGCCGGCCCACATTGAGAACAACGGGCTGCCAAATGCATAACAAGTTTGAATGCATTGCCATGGAAACTGCTGATTTCCATGGCGATGCAGCATTAGTAAATAAGAAAAACTAAATTTTTGCAGTTATAACTTAAGTCCACAAAATGAACTTTTTAAAGCTTTGTAAATAGAGCCCATAGTCTGTATTGTGTTTCAGTTTTTAGGATGAAATGGGAATTGTATAATGGAGACTAGGATACTGCCTGTATTGTATAGTATCGGCTTTGATTTGCTTTCTTTTATTGTGGTTTCAAGATTGTGTTTTATGGTGCTTACATGGATACTATACTCTAGTAACTATAATGATAAATGGTTAAACAGGTGGGTGCAAAATTAAAGTTTGCAGGGGGGCGTTGAACGCCCTGGATACCAATATCAAGGGTGTGGAGCTCCGGTCAGAACGGCCGAATTTTGAAATGGCAGTTTCCTCCCAGCCAGTTGCAAACTGGCTGGGATTTCAATTGCATATGCCTCGATGAGGCATAGCAATCGATCCACGGAGCACTGAAAGCTCAGTACTCTGAAATGGTAAGGAAATATAGTCCCCACTCCTTTCCCTAATTCTAACCCTAACCCTCCCCTCTCACTGCCCTAACCCTCCTTTGCTGGCAGCCTGACCCTAACCCACCGTCTCCTGCAGCCTGACCCTAACCCTCCATCTCCTGCAGCCTGACCCTAACCCTCCCTCCCCTGCAGCCTGACCCTAACCCTCCCCACCCCACACAGAGAGTTTACTCACCTGTCCCCTAGTTCGGCAATAGCAGCAGTGGAGGTGCGGCGGTGGGATATCATGAATTGCGAAGGTGAATGGGTGAAGTATGCCGAACGGCATACTCACCCATTCTGAAAAAAAAGTCTAAAATGGTAAGTATTCGAAAAAGGGACATCGGAAAAAATACTTTCGAATGTCCCTTTTTCGCAAATCAGACTTTCTGGCCAGAGAATGCAATCACATCAATATTTACATAATCAAAATTTAACAAGTGATTTTAATTGTAGTCTACCTTCTGCAAAGGTTCCAGGTATCTGCCAATTGACAATAAGGAAACCATGACTACTGCAGCAGTAATCAAACCGGCAATCTAAAAAAAAAAGAAAAAAGAATTATGTTTAACAAATAAAAATGTCATACATATAAATATATATATATAATGGCATATAATGTATTTTATATTGATTTTATATTGCTCTAGCATTTAATATCACTGCACATATAATAGATGTTATTGATATAAGTCTTTTTGTGTACTGTATTAATTGTTACTCACTGGTAAATCCTTTTCTTTGATTACATCTAGGGGTCATAGCGACCCTGGGGATTGGATGAAGGGGTGGGAGTCACCGCCACACAATGGGTCTTTTAAAAGAAGAGAAAGTCAAAAGCCAATTTTTAGCTGTCTCTATTTTGAAAAGACAGCCTATTTCAATTTTTTTTTGAATGGGTAAGTATACCAATCCGCATACTTACCCATTTATTTTTTAGAAACGCAGACCAGAGAGGTTAGTAACACTCTTCGGGGAGTTTTAGGGTTAGGCAGCAGGAACGGGAGGGTTAGGGTAATGAAAGGGGAGGGTTAGGGTTAAGGTAATGGAAGGGTAGGGTTAGGGTAATGGAAGGACAGTCTTAGGGTCAGGTTGCGGGTAGAGGAGTTTTACAGTTAGGCTGTATGGAAGGGAGTCTTAGGGTAGGCTGCGTCAAAGGGAGTCTTAAGACTGAGCTGCTGGAAAGGGAGAGTTAGGGTAATGGAATGGGGAGGTTAGGGTAAGAGCTGGGGTTAAATTTATATGTACCATTCAAAGTAGTGTCTTCTCTTTTGTGGGGATCGATTGCTTTTGCCTCTGAGAGGCAAAAGCAATTGATTTCCCAGCCAGTTTGGAATTGGCTGGGAGAGAACGGCCTTTCGAAAAAGGGCCGTTCACAACGACGACCCACACCCTGGATGACGCACTGGAACTGGGCACTTGACAACTAGAAAAACTGTTCTGAAGACACTCCTCCAACCCCCTGTAAAAGATTATGTATAAACAAGCCCAAAATAAAAGAGAAAAAGGAGAAAACAAAGTACAGAAAAGTATATGCCAGTTCCCTTTACACTAGTGATTGTAATGTTCCCAGATGCCTTCAAAGAAATTTTTTTAATGGTGAATAACAAATTCTTTTTTCTCTTATCTATCTGGGGATCACTATGATTTACCAAAACAGTCTTAAGGAAGGGAACAGTCAGTTGCACCTAAACGTAACATTTTTCTGTCAATAGAAACAACCTGGGAATCGACCACCTGAAACTTATAGTATTTAGCAAAGATAGGCCTGATCCAGAATTAATAATGACAAATAATTTATACATGCAGCATGCGTAAATCTGGCTGTGGAAACTCACTGTAATTTTGATAGTACTTAACTTGTACGTAACTCTGTATGTTAGGGTGAGACATACCTACACAAGCCTATTATTTGCTTTGTGGGTGGGGGAGGCATAATTGTACAGTATGGGCTTAGTTAGGCACTTACGAATGACAACGTACAACCAGAGGCACACAAGGAAAAGTTAAGGTTCTGAGCACATTGTCAGCTAAGTTATGTTCCCCTTTAAACTGTTCTGATTAAAGATTTGCACTAATAATCTCTCACTATATCACCACAGAGATATTAGTGCATAGCATCTACTGTATTCTGCATAAATAAATGAAGTTTATTCCATTAATACAACAGGGCTGCCACCATGGGTCTTGACCTGCTGAGGTCTATAGCAAAGCCTGTCCTCACCATCAGAAGTGCTGATGAACATCAGACCTCAGTTAGATATGTCCTAGTGAGCAAGCTTGTAATAACAATATGAAAGTTTGCACATATAAAGTGCTGGGTTGTACAAAAATGTATCTTTAGATCTGATGAAGCTGATATCAATAGCTAAGATCTACGACCGTTGCAAAAAATATTTACATTGTTCCACACCAGACCATGAAACCATAACTATGAAACGATTTTGTTCTGTGCTGAATATCTCCTTAGAAGTTTTGTTAAATAAGAACTAGTCTTTCTAGTCTACCCACATATCCAGCTAGTCTATCTTAATTTTAACTGTAACTGTAATTCCAGTGCAGTGCCTTTTATCATCACGCAAGCTTTTCCCATCATAACTAAAGCTGTTGTATTTCCCTAAACAGTTCCCTAAATTGTTAAAACTGTGACTTTAAATGATCTGTGTGTCTGGCATATTCATTTGTTATTTAAGACATGGCTAGAGACTGACCATTTGATTCCTGGAATCTAACGTGGTTTTTTTTATTTGTATAGTTGTCACCTCAGTGTATAGAAGTGTTGGTAATATGAATAAATGAATAATAATGATGATCCTAAGGTCTGATTTCCCCCATTTTCTGTGGGTTCAGATCCATTTAGCAGATGCCCATGTAATTTAGCAGAAGCCCATCCAGATTTAAGTAAAATTACATTTGAGACAATTTTTGACAGAGGGGCTTGGTTGTGATCACAAGTGTGTGTGACTTGTAATTACAATGCATAGTATATGGGTATTCTGCCAATGTGTACTGTTCCAGACTTTTGTACTGCTGTCATTTCCTGTATGCTGGAGTTAGAAAAGTTAAGGTAGGCCCTAAGTTTAGGTATTCTGTCCATGCGAGCGGAGTGGTTAGCATTGTGAACACAAACATGTTTGCATAACATGGTACTACAATTGTGGATCCCTCCATATTTACTACACGGATCCAAATGCAAAAGTATTGGATCTCAGGATGTGGCCCTATACCCCATCCACACCACAGATAACAATGAACTGATACTTATTGTGCCAGCTGTTACGTGCTGCTGCACAAACTTTCTCTCCTGCCTGCACAAGCAAGTCCTGGTTGTTGCTAGGCAACCAGGATGCTGCTCTCTCAGATAGCTGGATGATAGCAATCATAGATGTTGCGAAGCAGCCAGGTTGCTGTGTAAACAGCATATCCATAGCTTCTACTGCAGGTGCTAACATGATTAATAGGGCTCAGATGGTGCCTAATAACCAGGACTTAGACCAATCTGAGCTGGGAGGCTTTCCAGCTCTAATTGGCTGTTCAGTATTTAAATACCCAGCAAAGAGAACTCTCCCTGGCTGGTGATATGATCTGTTTCCGGTCTTTTCTGGTCATTCTGCTCCAGCCTTTATCCATTATTGTCTTGCTTTGCTCTTGTGTTTGCCTTGTCTTGTCTGTTTATCTCCGAACTTCCAGTTTCTTTTATTTATTTATTTAATAACAGGGTTTTATATAGTGTAGCGCTGTACAATTTACAAACATTGGGCCTGATCCTGAACTCCAGCCGTCAGGAGACTTACGCAAGTCATTTGCATAAGTCCCCTGTCTGGGAACATCTGCGCATACACATGCCAGATGTTCCCTGTATGTAAGTACTAAGATACGTAAAAAAAAGTTACGTACCTTAGTAATTACGATGAAGGAGCAGACCCTTCGCTTACGATGGCTGGATCCCCACTACGTGGGCGGGGATAGCCATGTAAATGAGGGGGCGGGGGAAGCCGCAGTTCTAGTCGTAAAAGTTAAAGTAGGAATTAGATTCCTACCGACAGCAGGGAGTGCAGGGGGCGTGCACTCTCCGCTACGGGAGCGTACCTACGGACTCTCACACGCATGTTAAATGTACGGGGGTATGGATCTTCCCCATTGTAACAAGACTGGGTAATAACAAATAGATATTGGGTATATATATGGGTATGAATAACAGACTTAAAATCTATGGTACATTGGGGATTGATACATAAGGGAGAGTGCTATATATACACACTGTCTCATACAAATGGACCAGCCAGGTTGTATGGTAAAACTGCTCAGTGCTCTGTATGATCCAGTCACACAGCAGAGCCAGCAGCAAACCTTAGGGCAGTTTTAGTATAGAAAGAGAAAGTGATACATTTATGTTAATGATGTAGCAGAAAGGAATTTGAGCAACAAACTAGTTATAAATTGGGTAGACAAATGCTAAGAAGTGGGTTGAGGAATTTGGTAAGCTTGTCTGAAGAGATGAGTTTTAAGGGAGCGTTTGAAAGTTTGGAGAGCAGAGGATGGTCTTATTGGGCGAGGGAGGTTATTCCAGAGAGTAGGTGCAGTCCGGGAGAGTCCTGTAACTGGGAATCAGAGAATTTGTTTAGTGTGGAGGAGAGCTGTATGTCCTGTGAAGATCTGAGAGAGCGAGCTGGGATATACCTTGAGATGAGTAAGTGTATGTATGCAGCTGCAGTGTTATTGATGGCTTTGTAGGTTAGCAATAGGACTTTGTATTGAATTCTAAGAAACACAGGCAACCAATGTAGAGACTGACAGAGTGGACCTGCTCTAGAAGAACATTTTGCAAGCACTATTAGTATAGCTGCTGCATGCAGTATAGACTGTATGGGGTTAATTTTATATTGTGGGAGTCCAATAACAAGAGCATTGCAATAATCAATGAAGGAGATGATTAACGCATGAACGAGAGTTTTTGCAGTGTCCTGTGTGAGATATTTGCATACTTTGTAAATGTTTTTTAGATGTATGTAGCAAGATTTATAAACAGAGTGTATGTGAGGAACAAAAGACACTTCATGGTCAATAGTAACACCTAGGCAGCGTGCATTTTGAGTAAGGATTATTTCTGTATTCTCAACAGAGATAGAGAGACCAGGTAGGTAATTTTTATTGGCAGGTGGAAATATTATTAGTATTATTATTATTAATATTCTGTTTTTGAAAGATTATGTTTAAGATGGTGGGAGGACATCCAGGATAAGATGTCAGAGAGGCATTCAGTTATGGGGGCCAACACAGATGGTAATAGACCGGGGGTAGATTTGTGTAACATCTGCATAGAGATGTTACTGATATCAATATGACTTTATTATCTGTCCAAGGGAAGTTGTATAAACAGAGAAGAGCAATGGAATCAACACTGCGCCTTGTGGTACTCCAACAGATAGAGGAAGAGCAGGGGATGCAGATCTATAAAAGCGAACACTGAAAGAGTGATTAGTTATATAGGATATGAACCATGAATGAGCCTAGGGATTGTAACATTTGTAAGAGTAGAGAGTGGTCAACAGTGTCAAAGCAGCAAAAAGATCCAGGAGAAATTAGAATAGAGTAGTGACCTTTAGATTTAGCAGTGATTAAATCATTGACAACCTTGGTATGTGCAATTTTTGTGGATTATTGGGAACAAAAGAGGATCCAGAAGATCGTATGAGGAAAGCAAGTGAGTGAGGCGAGTGTAGACAAGTCTCTCTAGCAGGTTAGAGGGGCATGGGAGCTGGGAAATAGGCCTATAGTTTAAGGGAGAGTTGGGGTCAGAGTTTAGTTTTTTCAGTAGTTGAGTGATTAGTGCATGCTTGAATAAAGACGAGAAAATAGCAGCATAGAGAGAAAGAGATTACAGGTTGTAGTTATGGTTGGAATAAGTGCGGAAGATAGACATAGACTGACTTTTGAGGGTACAGGATCAAGAGGACAGGATTGGTTGGCACTGTCCAGAGCATGTCAATAAGTGTGATAAGTGTTGGTATAAGTTAAAAAGAAATGGGGAGAACGACATGTGCGCCGACGTTCTGTTCTGCAGGATAGTTTTCTAAGGTTTTGTGTGTCCTTAGTGTGCCATGGCTGACTATTATGTTGTCATGGTACATGAGGTGTGGCTGGAGCGACTTAATCAACGACATCTGCTAGGGATTCATTAAGATGAGATACTGGCATATCAGGAGAGTGGAAATTAGCAACTAAAGAAAAAAATTGTTGCACAGATTGAAAAAAGCCGATTAATATTAATAGCATTAAGATTTCTAGGGGTGTTATAAGGTCTTGCAAAATTCCTTGTGCTTGTTTATTAGCCCTGCTTCCTGCAGGGCCCGTTTGTTCATTGGCCTGCTTAGTCTGGTTGGTCTGCTGCAGTTTATGTCCGTCTGCACCTCAATGGACCCTGTTTCCTTGTATCTGTGTACCTACCTGGACCCCATTACTTTGAATCTGTATATGTACCTGGAACCTGTTACCTTGTCGGTATTCCTACCTGGACCTTGTTACCGTGTATCTGTATACCTAACTGAACCTAATTGCCTTGCATTTGTATACCTACCTAGATCCCTGTTACTTTGTATCTGTATACCTGCCTGAACCTCGTTACCTGAGAACCTGTTCTCAATCCTCTCCAGTTTGTTAGTCCTTGTCTTTGTTGTACCTACTCAGTCCCTGTCCTAAACCATTCTTGCTAATCCGGGAGCTGCGCCCTGCTGGTTGCCTGCCGCACAAATCTATAACTAAATAATCTATTAAACTTTAAACTATTTGTAAAGTTTATCTGCCCTGAAACAAAACTTGTTTTATAGCTATTTCTTTATATATTTACGTAACACAGAATACTATGGTTTGTTCATTCATTCTCACCTGGGTTTTGCCACCTGTACTTTCTTGCACAGCAGACCGAGACAGGGCAGTGGTGGCACAAAAGCAAGAAAAAAATCCACTTAAAATATTGCTGATGCCAAATGCTATAAACTCCTATAAAAAAAAATAATGTCACTATATAATATACAAGACTAGTTTCTTTTAACTTTAAGACTTGTGTCTATTTTTTAATCTTTAAAGCATGCAGTTTATAAACTAAATGAAGTAAATTTAGGGATATCTTTAATGGAGAAGGATTTGGTAGTACTCGTGGACAATGGACTTAGCAATAGTGCTCAATGTCAAACAGCATCTGCAAGGGCCAATAAAGTATTAGCATGCATAAAAAGGGGCATAGATGCAAGGGAAGAAAGTGTAATTTTGCCACTATATAAATCACTGGTAAGGCTTCATCTCGAATATGGAGTTCAGTTCTTGGCACCACTCTATAAAAAAAAGTAATTTTGGAACTAGAAAGGGTTCAGAGAAGGGCAACAAAATTGATAAAGGGTATAGAGTCATTGAGCTATGAGGAAAGGCTAGCCAGTCTAGGCGTGTTTACTTTAAAAAAGGAGCGTATAAGAGGAGATATGATTACTATATACAAATACATCATGGGTCAATACTGAGAACTTTCATGGGAACTTTTTACCCCAAGGACTGTACACAGGACACGGGGGCACCAGTGCCGGATTAAGGGGGGGCTCCTGCACCCTCCATGTACAGAGATGGCTGCACAGCCGTGACTCTGTTCATGAGACTCTAATGTGACCTAAGGTTAATTCTGCAGAGCGCGCGCCGCGGAGGATAGAGCCGGAGGAGAGGCAGTAACGGTAACTTTTTTTTAATAGAGATTTTATAAAGTTTATAAAGTGGTTGGGGTTATCTGGACATATAATAAGGGGCAATAAGCTTGAATGGACACATAAGGGGTAATAAGGGTGAATGGGCACAGAAGAAAGGGGCACAAAGGCTTGTTGGAAAAATAAAAGGAAGGAGCAATAAGGCTGCCTGGACACAATTAAAGAGGGGCAATTAGACTGATAGGTTGAATACACAGGAAAGGCAGTATAAAGCTGACTGTTGCTGGCAGTAAGGATGGTTGAATACACAGGACGGGCAGTATAAAGCTGACTGGACACAGAAATAGGTCAATAAGGCTGGCTGGACAAATAAGGGGAAACAATAAAGTCGACTGGACAAAAATAAAGAGGGGGCAATGATGCTGGCTAGATACAGAAGAAGGGGGCAATCAGGTTGACTAGATACACATAAAGAGGAAATAAGGCTGGGTGGACTCAGAAAGAGAGGCAATAAGGCTGAGTGGACACAGAAGAAGGGGCAATACAGCTGGGTGGTCAAACAAAAGAAGGGGGCAATAAGACTGACTAAACACAAATAAAGATGGGGGCAATAAGGTTGGCTAAATACAGAAAGGAAGGGGTATTAATGCTGAATAGACAAAGAAGGAGGTGGCAGTAAGGCTGGGTGAACACACATAAAAAGGTGGCAATAAGATTGGCTGGGTACTAATAGGGGGCAATAAGACTGGTTGGACAAACGGGGAAACAATAAGGCTGAATGGACAAAAATAAAGAGGGGGCAATAGGGTTGGCTGGACACAGAAGGAGGGGACAATAAGGCTGACAGGATACACATAAAGAGGCAATAAGGCTAGCAATAATACTGGCTGCACACAAAGAGTGGTTAGACACAGAAAAAAAGGGCAATGAGGCTGGTTGGATACACAGAAGGAGGGGGTATAAAGCTGACTGGACACAGAAGGAGGGGTTATAAGGCTGGTTGGTCAAACAGGAGGCAACAATGCATACAAAAATGCGTAGTAATTTTTGTACGCTATTTACATAGCGTTTCGCTACATAGATTGCGTACATGCGGTCTTAAAGATTGCAGTGTAATACTTATGGGGTACAGACACTATGCTCTTAATTTTAGATCATAGGGCCCCCCTGTCTCAAGTGCCAAAGGCCCCCCCGAAGCCTTAATCCGGCCCTGGGGGGGCACCCACTAAGGTTAGAAGAGAAGAAGTTTCACAACCAGCAGAGGAAAGGGTTCTTTTACAGTAAGGGCAGCCAAGATATGGATTTATTTTAAACACAACCACAGCGCTTCTCCCTACTTTCTTTCTTACTAATTTGGCATGAAAAGGTTGCGTCTGTGTAAAAATGACTGACAGCCTAGTGCTGACATCATTAAGGTGGTCACTAAGACAGACTGTGGAGGGACACTAAACGAGTGAAGGAGACGGTGTACTGAGCTCACCTCTCTCCAATAAATTCCATTCTCTATTCTCATTTTTCTATTGGCAGTATTGTACAGTGCAAACTGATGCACTTACACTTGGAACTAGGCCGCAACACTGTCAGCAGCCACCTGCATCTTTAGATTTCTCAGATTACCTGTAGCACCCTTACTGCTGCCCAGGAGATAATGAGGTTATTGACAGCGCCAGTATAAAGATTTTACAGTGGTTACTGTTCCATTGATGGTAGCATAGAGGCAACATTGCAGCAAACTCAATTGGTATTATATGCAGTGATAATATTTTTTGAAGTTAATTTGGTAGCTTGCAGTGTATGACACTTACTGGTTTTACATTTGATTAGATTTTTGTAACAGTATCTTGATTATGCATTTAGCAGTTTTGCTCCCCATTTATCAGTGACTTACCAGTAGCCCACACTAGAGTCTACTATATTTTAAGAGTTTACCCATGGCAGGTGGCAAGTCAACATTTTTATATAATTTTTCTTAAAATCATTTTACTTTCTCTATCTTTATATTTTACATATTGTTTGCTTTATAACATTTACTAATAAAGGTTTCTTTTATCATTCATATCAGGGGTTCTTAACCAGTGGTATTACTGGTGGTACTTGGACCACTGTCAAGTGGTGCTCAGGGCGTCTAGGCAAGATTGTAAGGAGGTATGATACCAAATGGCTGACGACATAAATAAAATATGTTGGGGACTAATGGCATATGTAGAAAACGCACCTTAAATCACTGCTAAAATATGTAAGCAACAAAAATCTTGAAAATATATTCAGGAGTCTACATGATATGCAAAGTGGTACATGACATGATTCCATAGTGGGCAACTGGTAGTCTCCGAATAAAGGTTGAAAACCGCTGATTTATATAATTCATTTGTGGGGAGAGACTTTATAGGTCTGAGTTGATATATTGACACCTCTCTCTCTTCTCCTCTTAATGTAAATGCAATTTTTATTCTATTATGTTTTGTACATGTTTATTTTCTGTAGAGTTTCTGGTAAACAATAAAGAGTTAAAAAGAGCCACTTGGTTCCCCTGGCTCCAATTTAAAGAAACCCAACCCTTTAGCTCAATTC
This sequence comes from Limnodynastes dumerilii, assembly GCA_011038615.1. Classification (NCBI taxonomy): domain Eukaryota; kingdom Metazoa; phylum Chordata; class Amphibia; order Anura; family Limnodynastidae; genus Limnodynastes; species Limnodynastes dumerilii. Next base: position 641,355 of record WWET01000227.1, read on the forward strand.
TAGAAATCCCTGAACCCTAACATAACACCCCTGAGCGCCAAGACATTCTTTTGTCCCCGGTCTCACGCTGGAAAGTCAATAATTTACCCTCTTCCTCCCCATCAAATTTATGGGCTCTCTCCAGCTCTATGTGCCTCTTCTCTAATTTCACTACCCTAAGGTAATTTTCTACCACTCCTAGCTTTCTGCAGTGCCAACTTGGTCCACCTATAAACCCTCCTCCTAACCTCCTCCCTCTCACTACCTCACACCCTCCTTTCCTACATCTGGACCTCCCTTCACCCTCTTTTCCTCTTTATTTCCCCAGTCCCCCACCACTTCTCTGAGGGGTATATTTACTAAAGTCGCTTTTTGCAAGCGATTTCAAATTGATCGTTCTCGCCGCGATTTTCCACGATTTTTTTGTTAAAATCGCAGTATTTACTAACCAACTATTTTTACTTTCAAGCGCCGTCGATTTGCATCAATTTTTCAAGGAGTAAATCTCTGTGCTTTTCTATAGTAAAACACAGCGATAATCCCTGAAAAATCGCCGTCGCTGTATGTTAAAATATTTTTTTTTTCATTCACAAGTGCAGCATGTTTTGAATGCTTAGCATGGCTGCGCTAATAGAACTACAAGGCTCAGCATTGCTGAGCCTTGTAGTAATATCAGTATCAGCATGTTAAGCCTTCTAAGCATGCTGCGCTGTAGCAGATGAAAATAAAAAATGAAAAAAAAAACCCTAAAAAAAACTAAAGTGTGTTGCATAAAATAAAAATACAAAAATATTTCTTACAAACCGTTTAGCTGTCCTCATCCTTGGGAAGAGTTGCTTGTAGTTTCTTCTTTCTGTGCAGTTAATCTTCTCCAGTTGCTTGAAGAATCTTTAGTGAATACGGCGATGGCATAATCGCCAGCAAAGTCCCGGGACTATGGTCTTTTTTGCAAAATCGACTTTAGTAAATATACCCCTGAGACTCTGTCTCTTCTCTTTATCTATATGGTTGTGCCTTTCTCTCTTCTCCTCCACCCAACCCTCCCGTTTTTCCTGGGGTGGTCAGGATCTAACAAAGAAAAATGTTACTGGAAAGCCACCTACTGATTTACACTGTTTTCATTGTTAGTACATGTCATTGTTACAAACCTACACTACTGTTGTACCTGTTATCTGTACATGTCGGACAAAATTGTTTCCCGATAAACAAATAATAAATAAAATAAATAAAAGTAAAAAACAAGTGTACCTGATTTCCATCAATCTCATAGTTGTACTTTATGGCATAAACCTTTGCCAAAGAAACAGCTAAGGCATATGCCAATATTCCAATGGAGAATGCCGGCACTATCAATTGGGAAAATAGGCTCACATCAGGTGCCGCTGGCGGTATGAAGCTAAACAAATCAAAGGTTATTTTAATGTGTGGAATATAATACAAATCAGCACTGTTGTAGCAACACTTTGACTGGGAGAGGGAAGAGGGGGTGCATTATAGCAAATACATGCTTAGACTTTGGTGCTAGCATGAACATTTGGGCAAATATAATGAAATATTCACAGTATTAGCTACTAAAGTATGGGATAGCTAGTCTAATAAAAATGTATTTAGTAAGGTTATTCAAATAAATATATTAAGCACTTTCAGTAAGTTTGTCGAAATAACATTTATTTTACTTTAACCAATGAAGTAATTGTTTAATACTGCTAAAAATAACTTTAATACTAGAAACAGTATGGAACACATGGGCTCTGACATCTTCAGTAAGAGAGCACAAATGTTTCAAATGTTCTTTGTGCAATTAACACATGCAATCTCTCTGAACTAACCCAAGCACTTTAAATTTTACAATATTTTTTAAAACTAAATATGAAGCGTAAACCTTTTGTTATTAAAAACCCAAAACTCCATAGACTGCAAGTTACAATTGTCACTATTATGGGCCTGATCCAGAGTTCCGCCGATGCGCTGTGCGTACTAATGCCCAGCGTATCGGCATGCACTCCCCCTGTGGCCGGTGTAAATGCACACTGTTACGCCAGTTGAAGCCTACCCTAACTTCAGCCAACGTAACAGTGTGTAAATACGCTGGCCACAGAAGAGTAAGTGTGGCCACATACGTTGGCCACAGGAGAGTAAGTGTCCTCCCC
>WWET01000227.1:644090-671468 GCA_011038615.1 Limnodynastes dumerilii
TGTCCCCCTCGCCGTAACTACGCAACAGTTAGGGACGCCCAATCCTAAGGAACAGTTTTCCCTAACTACACCGGGCAACATCTGCCCGGCGCATGCGCAGATCGGCAGAAATGCTTATCTTACGCATCCGCCCACCATAAATACGGAAGCCGGCGGAAGTCTGGATCAGGCCCTATGAGTAAATTTTTTGTTAAACTTACCCACTTGGAACATTTTTCACAATGGCAACATTATAAGCCCCTTCCAGATTTACTCCATATGAAATCCCTGTAGCAACTACTGCCTAAAGGAAATTAAATTTAATATGTTAGAAAAGATAAACAGTTGTACTGACATATATCAACTATAAATTTCTGTACAAATGAACTATTTTTATGCATGTAAACTTCTTTTGTATCTTTATTTTATGCTTTATACCTTAATGTCTAAATTTGTGGTACATTTTACTGAAACAAATGTTAGAAGCTTTTTGAATTACAAATGACTGAAGATAGTTCTATTTTTGTTCAGTCAAACTCTTGTGTGTCTGAATGGTGATTTTGAAGTTGGAAGCACAGAACAATCTGTAATAAATAAAATCACCATAATAATTGCAGAAGCAAAGATCTTTTCGGGAAATAAATGTGCTGATTTTGTGAGAAACAGTAACTTGTTCACTGGTGGAGTTTCACAATGGTAATCGGGAATGCCTGGTCAAAAAGCCAGACAATGAAAAAATTGCAAAAGGGTTGCTTAACAGCATAAAATGGTTGTGAGGTGTAGGTGAAAATAATGCAAGGAGATTTTGGTATTCAGTACAGTTCTAAATGAAGTGTATATATCTAATTTAACTGGAAAAATGATTCTGATTAAATACCACAAATACATTGAATTCCCATTTTTTCCCTCCTCATTGCATTTTATTTTACTGTTAACATACTATTGTCAATAGTTTGTTTAATAAAATATACATCAAATAATGTAATACATTTAATATTTTATGTGAATAATAAATAATGGAATAAATAAATATGAAATGAATAGTGTTATTTATATAGTCAAGAAAATATTGGTGACTTCTAGCCTTATGGCACTACATGATATGTTAGCTCCTATGTGATAAAAGATTCAATATAAACCAAATGCAACAGTCTACATTGGTTCTAGTTTATTCCTGGTAGTGGAGCATAAATTCAGTATTTCATTTTCTTTATAGAATTATAAAGATGGCCACTAGAGGTCGGTGTTGTACAACATTTGTAAATAGGGATTTGTGCCTTCCACATGCTGCCGATGTTCCAGAGCTGCATTTCTGTCTATTATTTATGCAGAAACACAGCGGAAACTGCTTTGGGCGATATCAGCAAGCGTAGAAATTCAGACGCAAGGCTACCCATATGTCAGTGTTCGCATCCATGTGCTCTGTGCTAGTGGAGCAGAGTGTTACACGATATTCATAATAAAGTGAGTGTTTCAGTGCTTCTGCTAGGCACAGAAGCAGCAGAGTCCCTGAGCTTAATCCAAAATTTTGCACCATATCAGGAGATAATGTAAGAGTAAGAGAGATCATTTTCTATGAATAAATGGCCCTAATGTCATATAAACACTGTCCTACAAATGGAAAATATAAAGAAAGAAGACATTTATTAAGCATTTCATTAATTAAGAAAAGTTTGGGTCATACACTACACTTCATTTTTTTTTTTAATCCCTGAACAGCATTTTATTGCTGCAAAGTATTCTAAGTAGGAATATATATTTGTAAGGGGTTTTTAGACGACTATAAATAAAAAAAAAGTCCCATTTGATACTGCGTCAGCACAACCTACGTTCTCAGCACGTTCGGCTCTGTGTGTCTGTGTGTATGTCTTATCCATAGTTGCACGTTTTACTAGAATCACACAACTCTGGATGGGACATATACCGCATCTGCAAGCACTCTGGAATAGCCTTACGTACATTGTTTTAAGAACTGAGCTACAAGGCATGCGTAGTCGCTTATTTACTCTATCTGCGTACCATTTCTGTACGTAGATTGTGTAAGCGCGGTCCTTAGATGTACAGAAATGGTACGTAGATAGCGTAAATAAGCCAGGACGCATACGTAGTAGCTCAATTCTTAAAACAACGTATGTAAGACGAAAACTACGTAACTGTGAATCCGGACCAACATTATCATACATTACTTTTTTTAAGTCTTTAGTTAACTTAATAGATATAAATTATTCTTGATTTCATAACAAGATGTTTATACATTGGCCAATCAACCACAGAGGTACATTGAATTCTCCTTAACAACAGTTTATTCCAGTGTTGCTGGGAAACAAACACACAAATCTATTGTATAATAAACCTGTGAAAGTGATAAATGCTTTTGCTTTCACTGTCTCAACTGACAACGGGAACATGTGACAATATACAAGAAGACTCGGAATTTTTATATGTAATCTGACTATAATTAGAATAGCCAGTCTGCTAATGACCATACACAATGTGATTTTCAGTCTTAAAAACATTTGAGGACTTTTTAAAGATTTACATCAAAGTCTGGTTAGATATGTATCTACATGTTCCAATGCCTTCACACACCTAACATAAAACATATTGGGCCTGATTCACACCCAAGCATCGTAGGTCATAGTAGGTCATTTAGGCTATCTACGTAGCAGATCAGTACGTAGGTAGCGTCCGTGTGGTCTTTAAAGACCGCACAAAGTACTTTATGTAGAAAGAGGCGGTGTAATGCCACCTCAGGGCATTCTTAGGAAAAAAAATAGGGGCGGGAGGGAGGTGGGGAGAGGAAATGTCATTGCGCGGTTATATAAGGTAGCCCTATGGCAATCGGTAAGTGCCATAATGTACCTGAAAATGGGGGGGTTAGAGGCTGGAAGAGTGAGTTAGGTACGGATCTGCCCATATCTGTGAATCAGGTACATTAAGCTTAAAATTAAAATTGAACAATTTATATTTATAATTTCATCAAAATAGTATTGTTTGTAAGGCAATACTTTTCACCATAAATTCTAATGATTTTTCCAACATCCATACTACCCAGTATGAGATCTCTAAATTTTAGTAAATGTATTGCTTATTGAAACACACCCAGCATAGTATATAAATGATCATTTTAAAAAATACACACAGCTTATGTTAAGGATAACTTAAGTGATAGTTTCACTTTCTTTATCTCCTTTATGCTACTGATGACTTTAACTTATACATATATTTCAGTTTAAAGTGTAAGACTAATTAAATGAAAATCAATCACCAGATTCCCCATTAACCAATGATGTAACTTACCACAATTACTTCAATAGGAACAGGAATGCGAAGAACATGTTTGTATCGCTCATTTAAATCTTTCACCACTAAACATACCACTAATGTCATAAGTCCAGCAGTCATATCAGCAAAGTTTGTTTTACTTATGTTGGCAAAGATGTCAATAGTTGTCTAAATAAAAGTATTAGAAACAGTTAGTATTTTTAGCATAAAGCATATAAAAAACAAATAAAAAAAACAAAATACATCTATTTTCTGTCAATATCAAAATATTCTGGATATAGTTGTTCCTAGTAAAAGTACATTTGTCATGTTACCCATTCAGCAAATGCATATACTGCTTCTGCTATATTTGATTATGTAAGTTTGATTTCTTTTTTTTCCAAATACAATGCATTAAATGATTGCAAGTTAATGGGAAGGGAAGGCTGCAGATGAAACAAGGAGGAGAGAGGCAAACAGCATCTTGGCACGTGAAAAAAACAACACCTAGTCAATACTGCACATTAGTCAGTACATTTCCAATAGGTAGCAACAGGGACTGAATCCAACCTTCTGTGCAGGTAAGGGGAGGCCACAACACATACGTACTGAAAGCCTGGTGCATTTGCATTTGCCCATGCTTATGATCCCCTACAGAAGTCTGGATCTGGTACATACTGTGGAAGAAATATCTTCTCTGACAAGCCACAACTGAAGTGCTGGGATATTAGTAAGGAAGACTAAAGCATTTCAATCACTATTTTCATTCCAGTCTTCTGAATTCAGAGTATTATTTTCCAAAACAAGATGGATAACCATGGGATATCAATAGAAATATATGACCAAGCATATCCAGTTAGACCTATGGGACCGGATTCACAGATACGTGTGTAATAAGTTCACAAATATACGCACGTACATTGCAAGGCAACACCCATGACACTTCCCGGACGGATTTTTGGTGACTTACGACTCCATAGAGCACCCTTAACTCTACGGGTGTATTTACATGCCTAAGTTGCTTAGGTACGTGCGTTCATTACTAACCACACCCTCAAAAGGCCATTTAAATGCCCCCCCCCCCACCAACTTTCACATAACTTTGTACGTCCGGAAGACAACCACACCCCTCTGTACGTAAGTCACTAAGTATGATTTATAAATCCATGCCTAATGGACTTCCGTGTCTAAATCCTATGTAACTTGCGTAAAAAAAGTTACTACGCATACGCAGTTAATCCGACCCTAAAAATACGCACGGAAAAAGAAGCAAAATCGTATCTGTGAATCCGGTCCATGGTGTCAAAGGGTCTCTGTCCCTCTATCCAATAAAATAAAGAATTGTATAGGTGCAATACTAAGAATAAATCTACACAGTAAATGCACTGGTTAGAATAATACCCATGGCTCCTTGATGAAAAACATAATTGGGAAAACTGTGCTACATATATGACACTACTAGTGGCCAAGAAGAATTTAAGACTAGTAGAAAATGATTAACCACATTCCCTTGAAGTGTACCTATTTTAAACATGACTGCCCTTTCAATTACTTTTTCTTGTATTCACTCTGCAAAAGTTAACAGCCAGATTTGAACGCCTCTATTTATTATTTTAATATAATTAATTAATGATATAAAATGATGCAATTCCTGGCAATGCAACTGCAGAGTACAATCAAAATACAAAATAAATCATGCAGAACTTTTCAAGTTGCCGGCATAAAACACTTTAGCATGATGTTCTGTAGCATTTTTTGTTTGCCTTCAATATATCATTTTATGCACTTACATAAACCACTGATAGAACTCCGCTATAGTTTGTGGATGGAATATTTAAAATCAGTTTGATTTGGGATATGAGCACTTGAAAAGCAGCTGCTGTGGTAAATCCTCGAACAAGTGGATCTCCTAGGTACCTTACAACAAATCCAAATCGAAGAGCCCCTAATACAAGCTGTTAAGAAAGAAAAGGTAAAAAATCCACATTCAGAAAAATATCACAGTTCTAGAATGTTTACAACACAACGTAAATATACTTTTTTATTGTTTTATTCTAAACACACTTGAAAGAGGAAAATAACATTTTCAGATTTGCAGGTGATTAAATTTAATTGTTTTTATATAGTAAATATGCACATCTGAAATTTGCTGAGACACTATTCTCTCACAAGCATGTAAACCTTTATAACACAACTACATACTAGCTAATCTTTAGTCTTCCCAATATTTTCTCTGATGTATGGTATACGTATACACGCTTGTTATTCCTAATGTAAATTTTATGCATCTGCTTATGACATACTGCAGGGTTCACCTGGAATATAATCTGCAGAAAATATATGTGCTACTGCTTTTTGTCAGGTATGCATTATTTCTTTCTTGCATCTGGAGTTCAAAAGTATACAACTCTAGTTTGAGACCTATATATGAAGGTGTGTAGGTCCACGTAGGCTGGGATATCGATTGCTTATGTCTCGATGAAGCATAGCAATCGATCCCTGGAGCACCAAACACGGTGCTCTGAAAGGTAGGGCTTCCCTACTCCCTTACCCTAACCCTAAGTCTCCCCACTCCCTAACCCTAAGTCATCCCCTCCACAGCCTAACCCTAAATCATCCCTCCAGCAGCCTAACCCTAAGTTCCCCTCCAGCTGCCTAACCCTAAATACTTTCCCCCCCTGCAGCCTAACCCTAAGTTCCCCCTCCCACAGCCTAACCCTAAGTCCCCTGAGAGGGTTACTTTCGGCTGTCCCTGTTTCGCAATATGTAACATCGCAGTGGGGACTCGTAAAAATATGAAGATGGGCAGTACAGACATACAGTACATATCATAATAAGAAAAAAAGTACAGAATATAAACTAAGAAAACGCAAAGATTATTGTGTGTATAACACATTTGCACTGCACAGTGTCTTCATAAAATAAATGTATTACCTGTATGATTCCAATTAAGAAGCTCAGTGTACTTGAAATTACAACTCTTGCAGCATCCCTGGCTTCATAATCGATTATTGTTCCATTTAGTTCAGTAGAGTTAGTAATCATGAATTTTTCATCTGGAGCCATAGCAAGCACTACTTGTCCCACCATTAAACATATAACTGGAAATGGTCCTGTAAATGTGAAATGTATTATTATTATTATTATCATTTATTTATAAGGCACCACAAGGTGTCCACAGCGCTGTACAAAATACAGTACAACAACAAAATACAGTACAGTCATACAGGGTAGGGATGGACAGCGTAGTACACTTTATGGATTGTATTCACAGTGGATTGCGTGCGTATTTTTTAGGAGCGGATTAACTGCGCATGCGTAGTAACTTCTGAAAGTGAAAGTGGTTGCGGAGAAGCATTTAAATGGGCATTTGAGGGCGTGGTTAGATAAATACGCACATACGTAAGTAACATACGCACGTAGGTACACACGTAGAGTTAAGTGTGCCCTATGGAGGCAGAAGTCACTGAAAACCCGTCCAGCCGAGGGGAGTGTTATGGGTGTTTCCTTGCTACGTGCGTGCGTAAAAATGTGCATGTAGTAAATACAGATCTGTGAATCCAGTCCTATAGAAGTAAAATGGGTAAAGTTGTTTTTATTATCAGACATGAAAGCACCAATGTTTTATAACAAAGCATGCATCACTAAAGTCTTCATGTTATTCACATGATTATTGCATAAACAATTCTGTTCATTTGGGTCCGTACTGAATTTTTCATCTTTTAAAATGACCACAGACAGAAGAAATATGCAAGCTGAACCTATAAGCACAGTAAAAATGTCATGCTAACACAAAAATAAATGAATTAACAAACATTTTCTTAAGCACAAAATTGAAGTACTGAATAACTGACTATAAACTTCTCCAATGGCCATATATCTCCAGTGGATCAGAACCTACCAACTGAAATGTGTCTAGATGTCCCTAAGAAGAAGTATGTCAGGATGGGAAAGAATGATGAATAAAGACCATATCCAACAGGAACCTCAGCAAGTAATGCAAATGCCAGACCTAAAACACATAACATTAGATAGCATCTTCCATACAACAATGATTACATAGACTATGCACTTCATTATTTAGTAAATGGAGTGAAAATGTTAAAACAATAGAAGACTGTTCAATTAAGCTTATACTTTCTTTTAGTGTAGGCAAAAATATTAATTGTACCAAACTACTATAATATATAACATACAAATATATCAATATTCATAATGACAGTGACAATAGAGTATTACTGGATATGGGTTCAAATGTTATGCTATACATATATATGGATAAAGCATTAATGCTAGGTATTAATGTCTTCTTATTGTATATACATAAAAAAAAACTGTGGTAGAAAACAAGAGTGAGGCCCAGCTACCAAGAATTTAAAATCTAAGAAAATGGATGTAAGTTTGATATTCAAGTTTTAATAGGGTTAACATTTGGGACATTAATCAGTGATGATAGTGGGCAGGGGGGAAGGTCAAGTGTTTGTTTGGCAGGGTTTACAGAACAAACATTGGGTTGCTGAGAAAGAGGTGTTGGAATTCTTGTTTAAAGAGTACAAGTATGAAATCTAGGAAGTGAATTTACATTAGTTAGAAAATTTGTTCTCACTGCTTTACTGTCTGTGAAAATTCTCATAAATGTTGCAGGTCTAACCATACAAATGACTTTTACACTTGTTCTTGAAATACAGTAGATACTGATAAACTGCTTTTTAGTCTGATAAAACAATCTACCTCATATTTACATAATTAGTTATGCTACAGTTATGAAGTGGGTACATTCTAAGAAGTCTGTATCTTACTATTTAATGCAGGATGGGATTATTAATTACTACAATGAAAATAAAATTAACGCTAAAGGGTAAATTATTATTATTATTTAATTTCTCTATAACCTATCATAGACATGAACATTATTTTTACATTTTAAAACAATCCTTTACAAAGTTGAGCATATATCCCCTGTCAGTGTTGTTGAATGTTTTAGGGCAGATGAAGATATCCTCAATTATGGGGTAATGACTTTCATGCACCTGTTTGCATTAACCTATACATTGATCTGAGCAACTTCCATTTTGTGTAAAATACAATCCAAGAATGGCTCAACCAGCCTGTTTGGCGTAACAAGCCCCAATGAACCAGGGCAAATTTGAGTTAATGACAATGGTAGACAAAGCATCCCAGATGTACTCTCTCTACTACTAAACCTCCCACTTATGCCAAGCCATAGCTTAGTTTGCAAACGGTTTTGGCCTGAGGTGGTTGTCGCTGGAAGCATTATCATGTGGTATGTCTTCTATCGCCAACTCTCTGGGATCTCCCTCTAAACGTCCATGTACAGTTACTTCGCACTCTGTGGTGTGCTTCACCCACCAGATTTGGGACCACTGCCAAACAACCTTTGATATTTCACCCCTTTCCTCTTCTCTTACCGCTTTGTGGTACAAGAGGAGAACAGAGCCAGTGGCGTATGCAAGATGTTTATTTTTTTGGCATTGAAGAGATTTGGAAAATGGTTTAAATAGAGAGTCCACCTGAATCATTAGGCCTGAAACACATGTGTAAGTCAATGGTACATACAGTTATGCAGATTAGTGAGAGGATGACCTCTAATAGCCAGAATTAACAGACCAAAAGCAACTTGTTCAAGGGCTACCTCACTACATATGCTGTTATGACTGTACCCTGCCCCTTTCCTTACCCCTCATCTTCTCTACCATCTCCCTAATTCTTCACAATGTTTGTTCATGCACAGTTCATTATGTTATCTCTACATGGTCTTTTCATTCAAACATAAAAAAAACTGACTCTGTACAGTTTATTAATGTTTTATTTGCCCTGTTTCTTTACTAAAATCAAAATAAATATCAAACTGAAAAAACAGTGGACTAATATATATGTATATTAATAGCCCTACTTGTGACCCACACACCTTCTCATCATTTGGCTGAAGACTACAATGAAGGAGCATAGTATTAGTGCTTGTAGTAAAAACTGATTAAATTAACAAATTGAAGTATTGAAATAAGCTTCGGAGGAAAGAAATGTACCTTGTAGTGTGCCAACAAGTCCTGTACAGAGTCCTGAGACAATGTCATGTACAAGCCATTCTTTCAGTCGATATTTGGGCAACCAGTTAAGGACAGGGAAAAATTGTTTGAGTCTTACACGAGCTTCTGTAGACGTGCAACTGTCCAAAAAAATCAGACAACAGCAATGAGTGTTATCAATCATATAACTCTAAATCATGGCAGACATCTACAATAACATTCCAATCTTTCTTTAACATTTGAAAACACATAATAAAATACATTGACATTGATTTAAAAAAAAGAGTTATAAGATCAAAGAGGAATTAAGTAATTGGACTTTTTTAGGATTATATCATTTACCGGGGTGTAGAATCTTTGAGAAGGTTTGATGTTATAATAGGAATGGGGCCCCAATTTTTTTGAGATACACCTACAATACTTTCTGTTTTTTTAAATAAAAAAATTAATTTATAACTTGGTAATACTGGGTCTCGAACTCTAAACATCTGCCAAAGAGTCTCTGTTATGAAGTGTGTATAATTTGACACTTTGACACACATTAGCAGTGGAGAATACCTGTGAAAGCAAGCTGTCATTGCAGTGGTCCCAAAAATGTTTTCTTTTTCAACAGAGAAGACTTTATAGCAAGAAGAAGACTCTTTGGATGCTACCTGCATAATAAACTAGAGCAAACGAGCGGTGTCAGAAAGTTTTTATTTCAAGACATTTTACATTCCAATGTCTGAATGTTTATTGACATTTCTTCTATGTAGAAATACAGGTGTCAGCGTGTCCTGGAGCCAATTGCCTAGTGTTATTCTTTACATTTTCTTTTCTCTGTTCCATGTGCAATGTCTGTGTATCATACCTTTGTGACGCTGTAATCCACTATTATTCTTCTTTACCCCAGTCTCTGTTTTGGAGAGCATCACACCCAGGGTGTCCATAACACAGGGCTAGATCTGGTTTCCAATACAAAGTTAAACACATGCTTTTTTTTCTTTACATTTTTTTGTCTGCAAAGTAATAGTAGCTCATTATCTGCCACCATGTGTATCACGCTATGGCAGGATTTTCAGAAAGGATTCTCTGGTCACATCTGTATGGAATTTCCTACTAGTAAGTTAGATTACTTGAACTCCACTTTCTTGATACCGCTTTTCAATTATGGAAATATCGTGGTGGAACCATGATATTTTGGCCCCGTTCATCACTGACTGCCCCAAATGGAGTTACATATACTTTTTCCTGGATCAATAAGTAGTGTACTGAAAACATTCTTCTCCCCTGGGGTTATTCATGTGCACTTTGGCCACTGCTTCTGAGCATAGTGATTTCTCAGGTCTCTGCTGTCCCACTCACAAAAAAAGAACATTACTTTGCGAAACCAAATTGTAGCCCCAGCAGCTAAAGAAAAATGACTTTTATGTCACCACAGATATGCTTTGGGTTGTCCTTATATTATACTTACTCCAACAGGAGTTTCATGTTCCTCAGGTTTTGTACTTATGTCCAAGTGTTTTCATTTTCAGAATTATCATTGCAGGGAAAAAAATACAAGGAAAGCAAGTTTTTAAATCCACTATAACTATACCTTGTGGAAAAGATTCAAGTCTTTCAATTTCAAAAATTTCTACTTGTTTTTTAGTTTCAAGTCTTGGACAAGGTCACTGAGATCTTTTTAGGTAAGTAAATGTGCTTCAGGAGATGAACAGTAAGCTTGTGACTCAATTACTTACTTGCTTGTGACTTACTGTCACCATGCTCTATATGCTCTTTTGCTGGTTTATCATCCATAAATGAAACCTTTTCTGAAAGCTTTGGAACTGGCATCAATATAAGGCACAGGTCTCATGGCAGATGGTAAATTAGGGCATGTTACAGTGTGCTTTGACTTGGACCAGATCTCTGAAATGTTCGTGAGACAAAAGTAACAAAAGTCTATACAGTAATCATTTGGTTCCTTAAAAATCACTGTGAAATTCATGCGCTGAAATGCCTGTCAAAAGTGATACATCAATGAGAAGCCTAATCTTTATCATGTCTCCAACTTTGCATCCACAGTTAAGTGAATAATACCTCAGCATGAGTGAAGTGAATGATGTTTATGACATTTTAAATGTTATCTCACAACAAGGTAGCAAAAGAGTCCAGATGATTAACACAATTTCTAGGCTTGGAACTTCTTACAGCGAAAGACACTGCATCACTGCTTGCTTGGAAGACAAAGGTAATGATCTGTTTAGTGCCAAAACCTGTGGACCAGCCCATGTGGAGTCTGCAACACGTGATACAGGTAAAGGAAGGGTCTAAAAACAGCCTCCCCAAACTGTCTTTAAACAGGTTATAACTTTAAAACCATGAGTGATATAAAGTGTCTAAGACCATTTTTTAAGCCAGCATAGAAAATGGATATATAGAACATCTGAGGTAACTAAATCTTTGTTCTTCAGTGTTATTAGCCCCCATGACTATAGAAATACCTACTCCTTTCAAGAATTAAAGAACAATGCCCCTCTCAACAGCACCCTGCAAACAAAGTTAGACATATAGGGGTTGATCTAGATCAAGGTGGATTGCACCAAAAGGTGAAAAATCTTCAGCTAGACAAACCATATTGCAATGTGAGGGGTGCAAATACATTTTATTTTTATGCATGTAGGGCAAATACTGGCTGAGTTAGCTTAGTGCACACAAATAAAAAACAGTTTTATTTAAAAAATTTAATTCAGAGTTGAGCTACAAAATTTCACCCCTTAACTCATCTTGTTTGCACTTTTTACAGTTGTCTCCCCCTGCAGTTCGAAATAGTATTGCCAGGAAGCAGATTTGCTCCTTTTTTGCCGTTTATTCCAGATCTGGATTAGCCCCATAGAATGCTGTGTGCACCTTACTATAGTTGCTGCAACTTGAGCATTTACACAGCAAAATACCAACTTTTTCAAACTATGGGTCAGATCCCCTAGGTAGCAGTTTTGCCAGTATTCTAGAATTATAAGCTCTAGGTGCGACTGATCTAGAGTTTGAGAGTATGGGCAAAACAGGTGCAAGTGTACAGCTCAACTAAACCAAAGTAAGGGGAGCTAATTAATTTTTACTCTTTTGCATGCAGGGAAAATACTTTACTTTTGCTTATAGAACTCAAATACTGCATAGCTTTATGTTTAATCCATAAAATAGAGTTGATGTAAGAAACTTCACCTCCCCATTCTAATTCTGCTTTCACAATTTAAATTTGCCTCCCCTTGCAGTTCAACATGGTATTTCTCATGTCTTTACTTGTACCTAAAAAAGGTTTACGCACAGCTCTGAATCATGCCTGATAAATTCAGTGTGACTAAGCATTACAATTAAAATTGTTTTTCATTATCACCTGATTCATTTTCTGGCAGAGCTACAGACAATTGAGAACAATGAATGAGAAGAAAAGAATCAATTTTAACAACCTGCAGCTGTTTTTTAGCCTCTGTGGAATACTCTTCCGTACATCTTTATTTCTCTCATTTTCCTGCTGGAAGGCTGGTTCAGAATATATAGATCGAGACACAAGATACTCATCATAAACAGAAACAGGCACTTCCATCCTTTCTGATATCATCTGAATTCAACAGAATAAAAAAAATCTGAAACAATATAAACATGATGCAGCAATTAGCAACTTTTACGATATGAACCATTTACTTAATTTACCATACATAATGCACATAAAAGACAGTAAAACAATTACTTATGGTAGTGCTCAGGCAGTGTACAACATGCATCATATACTGCATCTGTACTGAGTAAAAAGTACAACATACTTCTAATCTCATAATTTTTCTCATCTGTGAATAGCAGAACTATAAGTAAAAAAATTACAAGTTTAATGTACAATTATTAAAGATTGTATATGTTTATGTGTGAAAATATTTGTTATAGTCCAGTGAATTCACATACATCAACAAGAAATAATTAACTATTATGCATCAGCCAGATACTGTCAAAATAGTCTTGCTATTTCATGAAGATATATTCAGGAACATTAGAAACTAAATCATCCTTAAATTTAATAACAATATTTACAGGTCCCTTCATTTTAGCATAGTATATAAGTTAAAATGCTGACTATATACTAGCATGTAAAATACTGGTGCAGTTGTCTCTGAGGATTATATGTGTCTTTTTACTAGTACAACAATGTTCATCATGTTATATGTTTTCTAGATAAATTATGTTTTCCATTACATACACCAATTCAATAATCTATTATATAGCACACAGTAAAGGAACATATTATTAGTATGATATTAATTTACAGAATACATCGTTATTGAAAAAATGGACAGAAACTGCAAATTATTGAAGTGTAAAATCTGCTTCTGTCTAAGAAATTTAAGTACAGATGACAAAAATAGTTTATAGTAGTTACAAAACAAATACAAAAACTGATTTTCAGTACCTGTATGTTTCCAGGTGCCTACAGATCTGCTGAATAGTGTCATTCAAATAAGCCTAAGATTTACAATATATAGACCTTGGAGCCAGGTTAAAGCTTTGTTTTGGGGGAAACCAGTTTGAGTAAGAAATAACCTGTCAGCTGACACATGCTTACTGATCTTTATGATTTCCTACACAATAGTTAATAATTGAATTTGTAATGTAAAGTAGCAGCTATGCTTTTTATATGTAATAACAATTCAGATGCAAGTACCTTCCTTCAAGAAATGAATTATTGACATAAAACAAAGACACACTTGTATAACAATGCATGAGTGTGTGTAGTCAGGGTTCCTTTGCATTGATAAAATATAGTACAATTTGTGGAAAAATGGTAAATTCAAATCTGTTTTCAAATTATAAACTGTACTTTCACCTGCTGAATGGCTGGAATTGTTATTGCATAAAGAAAGCATAGCTTCTTCTTGCATATGTTACCCTATTTTCAGCTATATGGCTTTTGTAGTTTGTGGGGAAACATCATCGTCACTAAAAATGTAATCATTAGCACCCTAATCAGGGGTCAGACAGACATAAATTGCATAACTTTCAACTGAATATAAAATGTAGATTGTGTAAAAGCCATTGCTGTACTTGCACTGGCGCATCTGAACACCCCAACATAATGAAACCAAAAGTTCAATTAATTGAACTATTTTCAACTTTTTTTTTAAATTAATTCTATAAGATGATGTGCAGCTCGCATAAACTGGTCATTGGAGGACAGGACATTGCTGTCTGCTGCATCCTGAGTTTTTACAACTGAGAGTAAATAATGCTAAAGAAAAAATGTTTGAAAAAAGGTATTAGATCACTTCTGTGTTGTAAAATTTTTAAGCAAAAAGTGCTGCTGAAATAAAAGCAAAGAATACATTTAAAACAGTATAATTTACTGCAATTCTGCTAATTATGGATTTTTACAAATTAAATGTATATTGTTTAATGCACCTCAAGAAGTATTTAATAACAAAGACTACATACTATTAATAACTGCAAATACCATAAACTGGAAACAATATTCTGCAAAAGTGCATAGTCTTTGAGAGGTCATATAAATGGATGTAGTATTGTATTTTATAGAAACAGAATTTATATGACTGTGACTTGGAATCTGCTTGAACCACCTACCTGATAATCTCTTGATCAATCTTCCTATTTGGTGGAAAAAACAGAGCTGACAGTGAAAGTGAGAGACAGCTGAGCTCAGTCCCAGCTTTCTAATCAAACAGCAGTGTCAAAAGAAGCTGCAAACACCAGAAGGTCAATATGACATCATGTTATCCAGTAACTACTCAATTCATAGTATGTTATGTATTATCAAGAGCACACTTAGATTTTCACAGCTTATCACAGAACTCTTTCACCAGGAAGTCAGTGCTTGCTGGATTTATTGGTTGCTACTAAATTGCTAGAGACCTGGGGGCTGATTCAGAGATGCACTTACACCTTTTTATAGGTGCAAGTGTACAGCTCAGCTATACCATTTTTCAAAGTGAGGGGTGTTTATTAATTTAACAATTTTTGCATGAAGGGAAAATATATTACTTTTACACATAGAACTAAAATACTGCATAGCTTTATGTTTAGTCTATAAAATAGAATTGAGCTATCTGCCTCCCCTTACAATTCAACATGGTATTGCTCAGGTCTACACTTGCACCTAAAAAAAGGTGGAAGTGCAACTCTGAATCAGCCCCCTGAAGAGCTGAAAGGTGTCATATAAAAAGTGAAGGAGTGAAGGCGGAGATCATTATAATGAAACACTTTAAACTGATATAACTACTTTTTGACCATTTGTAATCAGTAATCTGTAATCAGCTGCTAATATTGCATTTACATTGAATATTTTCTGTATACAACTGATTCAGAATGTGTTAACTCACAATGACAGTAAATGATTGCTGAGAATCAAAGGCGTCGGAACGGGGGGACGAGGGGGCATCTCACCCCCCCAAATATATCAAGGGGACGCCCAGGACCGTGGACAGAGGGAGGCAATGGGGACCCTTGTAAGCAGTCCTGTGCGCCCAGGAACGCTTACAAGGGTCACCGTTGCCTTCCCCTGTCAGCGGTCCTGAGCGCCTAGGACCACTGACTGGGAGGCAACGGGACCCTTGTAAGCGGGGGTATGCAGAGCTCAGTGTGACACTGGCGCGACCTCTTTCAAAGCAGTATAAGATTGGAGTGGTAGTGAGCCTCTTTTTAAAGGCTAGTCACATGTTCTTACTCTCCGTACTTGAACCACTCCAGAATAAGAAATATGCTGAAACAATTAAAATAAAAAACCTAAAAAACTAAGCTACTTGGTTTAAAAGATCAAAGAATCAGAGGGAATAGAGGAGGATTAAAATCTAAATCAAAAACACGGTTAGACCCCAATAAAGGAATTATTCATTTATCTTCTAAAACTCTAGATTCGGCACAGATCTCTCTCTTGCGGAGAGGTCTCTCTTTTGCTCCAAGTGTATCTCCAAATTTATTCGATCTATTTATGGAGCTTAATAAGTACACCAGAACATTTTGTAGAAAGAGATACTTTCAAACTAAATCTGTTAAGAAATATGATCATAACCTATTACCTATTATTCTGGATAAAGATGAAATAGACTGTTTGTCGGATATGGAAAGTCTTCTATCTGAAAATTTAAATCCCGATAATATCGGTGAGACTGCCCCTATATTTGATATAAGGGGCGATTCTGATGACATCTCCTGCTCGAAATTTAGTGGGAAATCGAAATTTAAGTTACAATCTGACTTTTTTCCTATAACACAAAAATCAGGAGCCATTCAGGGTTTCTATAAAGCAACCCTTAATGGCTTCAAAAATTTATGTTTGGCATCTGACTCTAATTTTTAAAAAAAGGATGAAACAGGAAAAGACAACATGTCTAAATGGGAGAGAGGGGCACTTAACCGATTACGCAAGGATTCTTCCTTGGTAATCCGTGTCGCAGATAAGGGAGGGAGTGTGGTCCTCTTAGATAGTATAGACTATCATAAAGAATCTCTGAGACAACTGTCAGATGCCACATTTTATGTTAAACTTATGAAAGATCCCACTAAATTGTATCAGGATAAGATGAAAGCACTCTTGATATGGGCCCAGGTGGAGAGCGTGATAGACAAAGATATTTTTCACTTTTTATTTTCTACTCACCCTGTCACACCCATTTTTTATTATTTACCGAAAGTTCACAAGTCCATCACTTCACCCCCTGAACGCCCTATTATTTCTGGAATTAATTCTCTCACCTCTAATTTGTCTGCATATATCGATTCTTTTTTACAGAAATATGTATTATCTCTTAAGTTGTATGTTCACGACACTATGCACGTTTTGAACCTTATGGAAAAAATCACGTGGTGCCCATCTTATGCTTTTCTCACTTTGGACGTTCAGGCCTTATATACACATATTCCACATAAGTTAGGCATAGAGGCCATTGATTTTTATCTCTCTGGGGACCCGTAAGTTCCGGATCCTCAGAAGAAATTTATTTTAGATTCCATAGCTTTTATTTTGTCACATAATTATTTTCTGTATAACTCTGAATATTATTTACAGATCTTGGGCACAGCCATGGGCACCAGGTTCGCCCCGAGCTTTGCAAACCTCTATATGGGGAGGTTTGAGGAGCAATTTTTGTGGGGAGGTGAGTTCGGGGCGAACCTGGTGCACTATGTTAGATATATCGATGATTTGCTTATTATTTGGGATGGGGGTTTAGATCTAGCTAAATCATTTGTTTCTTCACTTAATAACAATCCTTTCAATCTCACTTTCACTTACACTTTTGATTTGGTGTCGGTTAATTTTTTGGATATCACGCTCTCCACCAGAGGAAATAAGATAATTACTTCGAATTATACAAAACCCACGGACGCTGCTAACTATCTTCATTTCAGAAGTGGTCACCACCGTCCGTGGGTGAACCACATCCCCCGAGGGCAGTTCACCCGTATTAGGAGGAACTGCTCTGAGGAGGGAGATTTTTCTTTTCATACGGATAAAATGTATCAAGATTTCAGAAATAAAAATTATCCAGAAAGGATATTAGATGAGGCCCTGCAATATGCAAAAGGATTAAATAGAGAACAACTCCTTATCCCTAGGAAAAAAACAGAAATTACCAAAGACAACGAGTTTGACATTCCGTTTGTTACGAAATTTAATTCTAAATCGAAACAGATCGCGAGAATTATAAAAGGAAATTTTGCACTCTTAAAACAAGACAACATTCTAGGTCCATTATTAAACTAAACTCCGAGTATCATTTTTAAGAAAAACAGAAACCTTAAAAACATACTAGCACCTAGAGCGTGCTCATAGACTTGGCCCCAAACGGCATGGCGATAACTTACGCCCTAGACCGGTGATCACTAAATTCCTGGACTACAGAGCAAAGGAAAACATACTAACTGCTTATAGGAAAGTCCATGAGTTGCTGGTAGAGGGTAATAAGATCCTGATCTTCCAGGACTTTTCCGTATTAGTTTCGAAAAAACGAAAAGAATTCTCTGATATCTGTCACACTCTGCATATGCAGGGGCGTAAATTCGCGCTGCTGTATCCGGCTAAGCTGAGGATCTTGGACAATGGTAGGCCACATTTCTTTGAGGACCCCAAAGAGGCCAGGGATTTTATTCAGAATCATCCATTTAATCTGCCTCAAGATCAGTAATGCCCTTTATAATGGAACAAGGTCCTTGATAGGGACCCACAATGCTGTTTCTCTGAGGCTTACTAATGTAATAGCTCCACAGAGCCCGTTATGTGTAAACCTTCGCACTGTGTTACACTGATTCTTCACTACTGTTTTCTCTTTTTTTGATTATGCTTATATTTAGCATGTTTTATTTTTGTCTGGTTTTGTTAAGGTTGCATTTAAAATCTTTAGTTTATAAGGTTGTATTAAAACAGTGGTCTTCATCGAACCCGATGGAGCCACTTTTTCCTGATTTGGTTTGGAAAAGTTTGAAAATGTTGCTTAGCATGGTACGCTGTTTCTTGATTTTTCTCGCTCACAGTTGCATTGTGTTCTCTGTCCAGGGGGGCCTCCTATTGAAGTCCCAAGATGGTCTCCTTGACTGGTCTCTCCCCGATGACCGGGGTGGGGAGAGCCTTTTCCAGACGGTATACTTCTGCAATTACACCACGACTGACGGGGTAGGATGAGCCTCCCATCTACTTCACAAACCACCCAGCCTCCACCACACTCACAAGCCCCATGCCACGCCCATGCCACTGTTATGCCTAACCTCCGCTTGTTATCGTGGAACATAGGTGGACTTAACACACCTATTAAAAGGAGGAAGGTAGCCACATTTCTAAAGAGATCAAGGGCGGATATTATAATGCTGCAGGAGACACACTGGCAGGAGGGAAGAGGAGGCACCCTCAAGGACGGGTGGATTGGGGAATGTGTGTCGGCACCGTATAAATCAAATGCTAGAGGGGTGGCAATTATATTTCGGCGATCGCTACACTACACGATAGACTACCAATACATAGATCCTGAGGGTAGATTTTTGTACTTGAATCTTACCATAAACCATTTAGCATACTCCCTCTTAAATGTGTACGCCCCTAATACCAATCACCAGTCTGTTTGCCTCCCTCAACACTTTTCTCGCTCAGCGGGACAACCCTAATCTCATTATTGCGGGGGACATGAATATAGTGCTAGACCCACTAATTGATAAGTCCCCTCCAGTTCGTAACCAGACGGCGTCCCACTGGCAGACGCTCCAGGGCTTTCTAAATTTCAATTCTCTGTCCGACCCGTGGCGAACCCTGTACCCTGATGATCGCTCCTTTACTCATCTCTCAGCGGCTCACGGATCGTTGTACCGAATTGACTACTTTTTGATCACAGACTCCCTACTGACACATGTAAGTGACGCGTTGATTGGCGATCCCGTAATTTCGGATCACGCCCCTATCCATCTTGTAATGGAATATCCGCAACCGGTTCCACTGCTTCGCCTTTGGCGCTTCCCGGGATATCTGTCAAGGTCCGAGGACTTTCAATACTTTCTGTCATCTAGGTGGGGGGAGTACTTGGATGATAATGTGGAACATTGGGACGACCCGCTGCTGTTCTGGGAAGCGTCGAAGGCGGTAATGAGGGGGCACATAATTACCTACATCTCCCACAGAAGGAAGTCCACCCAAACAAAAATTCTAGCCCTTCGTAGGGAGGCCACTGCGGTGTTTCGTAATTATTCTGACAATCCCACGGACTCTAATCTAGAGGAATTTAAGGCTGCCAAATGCTCATTAGAAACCTATCTCTCAACACAGGCACTGGACAAGTTGGACTATACTAGGCATAAATTCTATAGATTTGGGAACAAGCCGGGTAAACTCTTAGCGAATATGACCAAGACCTGGAAAAAGCGTAGCATTATCACTGCTTTAAGAGATCAGACTACAGGAACCACTATAAATGACTCTGCCCAAATCTTAAACAGATTCCAGTCCTACTTCAAGTCTTTTTACAGCGCTATTCCCTCCCAACCTAGTCTCCAGGAGCAAATTCTTACAGGGGCGCGCCTCCCGCGCCTCTCACCGGAACAACGGGACGCCCTAGATGCCGAGATCACCGCAGCAGAAATTGGCTCCGCAATTAAAGCGCTACGGACAAATAAGTCCCCGGGTCCCAATGGGCTTTCTAACGAATATTTCAAAATGCTTCAAACTCAACTTACGCCGTGTCTCTTGGAACTATATCGCACTATTCACACCCACACCCCTCAGGCCCCCAGATTTAACGAGGCACATACCATTTTAATTCCCAAACCCAATAAGGACCCGAAACTAGAATCATCCTACAGACCAATTACTTTATTAAATACTGACTTTAAAATCTTGACCAAGATAATGGCGGACCGCCTACAAACCTTTCTTCCTGACCTTTTGACATCGCACCAGCTAGGCTTTGTGGCAGGGAGACACTCTGTCAAAGGTATCAGAGCAGCGATCGCGGCTACGGTGGTCTCGGCACAGTCCCCGGGCAATTCTAACCTTCTCCTGAGCCTTGACGCCAACAAGGCGTTCGACTCCATAGCATGGTTTTTTCTATTTGAGGTTCTCAATTGGTGGTCTTTCGGGCAAACGTTTATAAGTCTTGTTAGATTTATGTACACGGCTCCCACCACACACCTATTAATCAATGGTCAAAGGGGAGAGGGGGTGACTATGGAAAGGGGAACCAGACAGGGGTGTCCACTATCCCCCCTTCTCTTCAATCTTTCATTAGATCCGCTTCTGCGAGTACTGCAGAACTGGGAGGATTTTCGGGGTATAGTCATAGGTCCCCAAAGTATTAAAATTACGGCCTTCGCCGACGACCTTCTATTGTACATCTCCAATCCGGAGGAGCTAATGCCCAGGCTCTTGTCTCAGCTACGGGATTTTAGCTTAGTGTCTAGGTTGTCCATAAATTTAGACAAATCCATAGCCATGTTCCTTAGACCTAGGTGTACACGTCCTGGGTGGGCAGATATGGTGCCTTTTCAGTGGGAACCAAAACAATTTACCTATCTCGGGGTGCAAATATCGAAAAATCCTGCTTCATTATACGGGGTGAACGTTAAGAAAACAATTGCTGATGTGGATCAACAGCTGTCGGGCTGGGCGAGTCTCCCACTCTCCTATCTGGGCAGAGCAAGCCTGATTAAAATGATGGTGTTTCCGCGTGTGCTATATGTGCTGCAATCCTTACCTGTTCTTCTGACACACTCGGACCTCAAACAAGTAAACGCTTTGTTCAGAGCCATTATTTGGAACAAGGGTCGTCCGAGAATCAGCCTACATAAGTTACAACAATTGCCACAGCATGGTGGCATAAATTTCCCTGATGTACAGAGATATAACCACGCGGCGCTCCTCCGTCATTTGAGGGATTGGTTAGCTAACTCCTCTACCTACACCAACACAGTGCTGGAGGGGGCGTTTTTAAGTGGCATGGGCTTGGTACACAAATTTATTTTGGACCACTTGCTATCATACGCACCCCTTACTCCAGAGTGGGCAATTTTGGGTATCTTGCCTAAAAATCAGAGGGCTAGCTGGGGAGTTAAACGTTTGGCCCTCGCGATTAGTGCGGCGGCACAAAAAACTATCTTGCAAACATGGAACCACCAGGGTACACCCCCTCTAGCGCTTTTCCGGGAAAAGTTGTTCTTTATCTTTCAGATGGACTGGCTGGAGGCCTCCTTGGACAGGGACAGTAAAGTTGAACGGTTCTTTGACACATGGGAGAGCTACATAGACTCCCTACCCGTACAAACAAAGACCTGCATACGTCATTGCTTTGAACATACCTCATGGTACCTGTTGCGTATGGTGGATGATGACCCTCCTATAGTAGGTTGAGCACCCCATTAACTGGTAGCACAGTGAGCGTGGATTGTCCATCAAGTTTGTTCTGTGTTTCTATCTTTCAGCTGTATACACTGTGCCTTATGGATGATCATAATATATTGTTGAATTGACTCTCTGTAAAAAAAAAAAAAAATACTAGCACCAAGTATGGTGAAATATCAAACTAATACGGGGAAAGATAAAAATCTAAATGATAACAAGAAAACAGGATGCTTCAAATGTAGAAAGAAAATATGTTTAACTTGTGCATTTATTGCGGACGGTGCCAAATTTATCAGCTCTAGACAGACTAAGGCCAGATTTGAGATTAAATCTCTGATCGACTGTGAGACCTCATATGTAATATACGTCTTACAATGTACGTGCGACCTTCATTATGTCGGTCGCACAACTAGGAAATTAAAAGAACGGTTCCGAGAGCACCGCCGCAATATTTGCAATCGAGTTACTACCCATAGTTTATATAGACATGTTGCTAAGATACATAATAACGATCCCCACTGTCTGTCCCTATATGGAGCAGAATTTGTTAACGAAAGAGACAGAGGTGGAGACCGTTATGCACAATTATGTCAGAGAGAGGCCTTCTGGATATTCCAGTTGCAATCTTTGTCTCCAGATGGCCTCAATGACAGCATCGAGTTCCGAGACACAGGCTTCTGAACATAGGATAAGTATTCTGTACTGTGTGACAATTATTCAATCAAAATATATGTGTTCATAGGAGTCCTGTGACCTGTACTCGGTGCTGATATATCTTATCTATATAGGAATATCTAATATTATGGATTTATTTGAATAAATTGAGTGAATTCGGCACTGTGAATTTGGCACTGAGCCGGATAGGATCACTGAGACGTCAGTGACACCTTCACCCGGCCCCCTGCACGTGGGATTGTATACAAACTTTCATCCAGCGGCCGCATTGACACCATCTGATTATGGCAGAGCTGAACGACGAGTGGGCAAGTTCCACATAGTGGACTCTATTCAGTACTCCTACCCGCACGACAACCTTACGGTGATTTCCCTGGGGAGGAATCTCTGGTCCTTATACCCGAGAGCCGAGACCATCTACGGTTTGCTATACCGGGGACAAGGTTAACACCAGGAATTGTGCAACATACTGTGCGACTTACAAAACACCTGGGCCGTGAGTACCTGAGTATACCTTGCTTTTAGATATACTAGACACTTGGAAACCCCACCATTGGCAAGCTATTAGACCGATTTGCCTTCCACTATTAAATACCCACGCTGGGCTTATTAAGCCATTTTTCGAACAGCCAGTGATCAGTGTCTAAACACACAGAGCCATCACAATTCTCCATACCAACTGTATCCTAGCGGAGTGCATTTCATCTCGTACCACCACTTTATTATTGTCTCCTAGCAGCGTATGTTTTTTAAGAATGTATTAATATTTATGTATTAAAATCTGATCTATATTACTTGGTTGCCTATGGTGAATTCATCCATTGTAGATTAGTTTACCACTTCTATACTGCTGTGTTTTTCCTTGTTTGTGTAATTTATGTTTTCATTCAGTTCTGTAAGTCGTCTGGCACTAGCCAGAAAGTCATACAAGAATCATATTTTAATCTAACACACCTACACACAATGGAACACAGCTCTACAGCCACATTCTCAATAAAATCGTAAAAATGTCCAATAAAATGTTTCAAGACAAGCCACACTGTTGTATAATATGGCTGGTTTGCATTTTCATACTACTTTACAGGTACTAGTTCATGAGTGCATTGCTCTCACTTTCCTGCATTTTGCTCAGGAAGTTTGTTTCACATTTTAAAGTTTTTTCATTGTTATATTTGTTATTAAAATAATGCTATATTTTTTTACTTAACATAATATTAGCAAAAATGAAAAATAAGACAATATTCATCATTACATATTACATTGTAAACTTAATAAGCCTATTATAATTGAATATGTAAATAGACAAATATATGCTATGACTCGGATATCCTGGGTCTGCATCAAAAACTTTTAGAGGAGGCTGCTATGCTGTGTGCGATGCTGACGTGACCTGAGGTAGCACCAGCATCATACTGCAGCAAGTCCCGGGTGACACTGACGTTCTGTGGGCAGAAGCTTGGCCCGGAGGGGACGGGATATGGGCAGGGTATGGGCCTGCTCAAGAGGGGGACAGAGCGCGGCAGGTAAGTGTGCGGAGAGACTGAAGGGAGGGAGGGAAAGGAGGGAGGAAGGAATGGAAGGAGTGAAAGTAAGGAAGCAGGGAGGAAGGGAGGGAGTTGGAAGCATTGCACTGCAGCACATATCGTGGTACACCGGTTGCGGAGCACTGACTTATGGGGTTGGTTACACCATAGTGAGACTAATGCAAATGCTCATGTTGAGCAGTCTATCCTCCAGGACCTGTCCTTGATTGTCTTTCTTCATAAACATATATAGGAAATCTCAAAGGAGATGTTATCAAATCCATTATTAATGTCTACTTGTAATGTCTATACCAGACACAAATTTGACCTTAACAGTCATCTCACATTGTTCCTCCCTCTGGTGGCTAATCCAGAATTCCATTGTGGCAGGGCATTATATCTGTTTAATTCCTGGTTTGAGAGGGTATTGGGCATATTCGGTCCTTGGTTGACATGCAGATGCAGATTTCTGATAAATATGATTTCCCACCCAGTCACCAATTAGTGCTACATTAAGCTCAGCACTACGTTAGCTCAGTTTTAAGGCTATTGGCCCAGATTCATAATTAAGTAAGTCTGAAGACTTCCAAACGCTAGGTATGGCAGTCTGCAATAAAATGGTACTGCGCATATTTCCGCAACGGAGTGCAGCCAACCAATGCTGCACACCATAGGAGATACGCATGGAGTATTGCAAATGCTTGCAAATCGTACAGTAAGGGCTTTGCTAAGCTCTTACGTATGATTCAGTGTCCAGCAAAGAAGGGTTTCCATGCGGAATACTTAGGGTAGGAGTCCTGCATGCAGATTCACTATCCGCACGTAGTAGAGCAGGGGGAGTGCCCTGCTTTACTACATGCGGACCTATGAATAAAAAATCTGTAGGCTACCGTACAGATACCAATCTTAAATGTGAATCCGGTTTATTGAGCCCAAAAGATATGTCCTATCCCTTAGATACCCTTTTGTTTCAACCTTTCACATTCAAAGAGCCGATTTCCAATTATTATAGACATTTGCGTAAGCCTATAGATCATGCGCAGATTAGGTCGGGGCTGTCGTCCTGTAGAGAAGATTTTCCTTACTTAACTTTAGTAGTTATGAAAGCATTTACTCGTTATTGTTTCACTTTAACTGCAAGCACGTACAGAGAAATTATTTGAAATATTTTTTTTTATAAAGGTTATCTTACCCCTCGTCAGCGCCTTTTAATGGTCTGAAACAGATGCATACTTATAATGACCACATATTATGCAATTTTGGTGCAATGTCTCACATTTTTCTTCCACCTTTTACTTAACGCCCCTCTATCAGCAGAATGGGCAGTTCTGGGAGTAACAGTGAACCTTGTACGCATGACTAGAGGCCAAAAGAAACTATAGCTAATAATATCAGCGGTAGCAAGAAAGAGCATTTTACAAATGTGGGTAAAGGAGCCGCCATCCATGACTCTGTTTAAAAATAAACTATTTTTGGTGGCATCTTCCCTGAGTAAAGAAATATAAATGGAGGCTTTTTTTAAGACCTGGCAGGAATTCATAACCATCTAGTTGCATAATATTAAATCACAACTTTCCATCTCTTTTAAGGATAGCAACTGGTATGAAGTGAGAATTTTCTTAAATGACCCTCCTACTGAGTTGATGTCAAACTGTGGCCTGGGGAGTGGTAGCTTCATGAGTGAGTAGGCACCGGCATCCATGATATGCTAACAATGCTTATGGACTATAAACTTAATGGTTTTTATGTTATTTTTATGTACTATGTTTACATAACTTGCATGTCATGCTGTCGGATTTTACAGGATTTTGTTGTAAGCACAAACTGCATGTGATTTCCTAGTATTTGACCGTATGTTTCTCTAATAAAAAAAGTGTTACAAAACAAAAAAAAATGTAGACAAAAAGTGTAATGTAAAAATACTTACCTGTGTCCTATGGGTCACTCATTCAGCACTATAGTTCTGTCTGCCTTTTAGTACTATAGTGCTGAAAGAGTAAACCCAAGTGCACAGCGCATAAACCACATTTAGAACAACAGCACTGACTATCATTTATTACGTTTGCTTTACAGGTGTCAGGACTGCAGCTCTGAAAAGGTTTTCATTATTGAACAAGACCAGATTGTATTACATTCCTGAGGACCATTTAAATATTATAAAAGTATCAAGAATACCATGCCCTGGCAGCCCTTTTGGACGCCGGTTCATGCTGACACCTGTTGTGTCACAAGAACAAAATGATTACAATATTTAAATCTTTAAATGTCTTTATACTTATTAGCCTGCTACCCATAGCCCAGGAAGGGGATCCACACTATTTTGTGGCCTTTGACTCTGTAGAAACATGGTATAGGGACTCCTCACTGTGGGTCCTGGCTGGTAAATCCTGGTGCTGGTAGTGGTAAAATTAGGGGACCCCACATTGCTTGTCTCCCCATTTCTAAGATACCAGCACCAGTCTTATAAAATGCTAGTGCTGAATGAAAATATTTGGGGACTTCACACCATTTTTATTTATTTAATTTAAACGTTTTGCTTTGAGCAGTTAATGTTCACAGACATTCGACATTAACTCTTCCTGCCAGTCCAGACCTTTTTCAAATTGTATGTACTTTTCTATGGCTGTCAGCAAATAATCTGTCTAGTATATATGGGTACCATATATTTTTATATCAGTAATTTCAAAAGATAATTGTACACACACGCAAGTAATGATCTGTATAGTTTGTATGCAAAATTTGTAAAGAGTTTATCAATATTCTTTGAGACAATTGCTTATTCTGTGCACCAAAACCCTGGATCATTTCCCTAATGCATTATAACTGGCATAAATTTATAACCACTAACAGGATAAGGTTGCACTATGGGAAGAAGACAAGCAGTTTGATGCTTCTGACAATATTCTACTGGGAAACATTGGGCCCTGGAATTCAAGTGGATGCTACTTTGACACAAACTTTGACACATACCACCTACCTTAACATTGTTGCAGACCAAGTACACCCCTTTTATGGCAATGGCATTCTCTGGTGCCAGTGGCCTCTTTCAGAAGGATAA
>WWET01000227.1:682382-719624 GCA_011038615.1 Limnodynastes dumerilii
TTAAAAGGTGATGTTTCCCAGCTCAAGTCTAATTAGCAGTTTAAAAGTGAAGCTGATCAGGTATCTGTGTGCAATAAGTAAAAGCAAAGCATTCTCCCTGCATGCATAGAATAAAATTAACTTGACTCCCCCTGAAATCAACATGGTTTTGCCCAGGTGTAACTTTAAGTTCTTATTTTCAGCCTCTGAATCAGGCCCTTAATTTCAAGCTCCTTCCTAAGTCTGGATCCAGCACTATGTCTTTAGGGTTTTTCATTCTAGAGCCTCATTTGTGTTTTCCCCTATCTGGGTAACCATGTCCCCAAAAACATCCACCAATTGAAGTCAATTGTGCCTCTCCTATATGGGTAGGGCAAATCTTTTAAAAGTTATCACATTTCCAAGACCACTGTAACCCTACAAGTCCTTTTTCTATTATTAACCCATAAGGACTCCTCAGGATAGACAAATTATTTTGTACATTTACAGTATATGGGGAGGGGGGCTAGACAGGCCTGGTAAAACATCATCAAAGGAGAGATAAGAGGGCTTAATGGGCTCTATTTACTAAGAATGCCTGAACGTAGCTCAGGCAAGTTCTAATTCGCTCTCTTTGAACTTCTGAGTTACGTTCAGGCTATTTAATAATACTCACCCTCTGCTGGCTGTCCCGCGATGACATCTGAACTTTATTCTGTCATCGCAGGCTTTCTTCGTGTGTCTGGAAAGTCTGCACATGCGCAGTGGCTCTCTGCTGGGACTTTGTAAAAAAAATGAAGTCCCAGCATGAGAAGCACTGTGCATGTGCAGGCTCTCCATGTCGGGACCGGCACCTGCGAGCAGACGCGTCTTCGGTCCGGTAAGTATTTAAAGCTATTTTATTGTGTTCTTTTATTTCTGTTGTTTTTTTAATTGTTTGTTAATTTTCAAAAAAACATTTTATTTACATTTTTTAAACACAACGTTATTTACTTATATTCCAGCGGTCTACCCATACATATACCCCTTTTTCTCCCCCAAATAACAGCTATTAGGGGGAGAAAAAGGGGGTTTTATGGGGAGATTGCTGGAAGAGAATTCTGAACACCAGTCTGAAATGGCGTTATTTTAACTCTCAGAGCAGAGTATAAAACTCTGCTCTGAGGGTTAGTAAATAGCCAGCCCCATTGAAAACAACGGGCTGGCAAGGACAGGTGAAGTTTTGCCGCATGGCCATGGAAACTAGTGATTTCCATGGCGGTGCAGCTGTTGTAAATAGCAAAAAGTTCATTTTTGGAGTTATAACTTCATAACTCCAAAAATGAACTTTTTAACGCTTTAGTAAATAGAGCTGAATGTTCCTAATGTTACCCTCTACAATCAGTCTACCCAACTCAGACACCTCTGAAATTGGTAGTAATGCACGCATGGAACAAAGTTTCCTACTTGAGAGGGTTCATCCACCTACATGGAAGTGGTGGAATGTGTGCAAAACAACCCTCTCCTTATAACCAAGCATAAATTATGGTTCCTGCTACTCACTCAACCACCACTTCAATCATCACGTACCCTTTATTAGGTAACCCAGATTTTCAAGATTGCATGGCTGCCTATACTTTGTACATCTGGCAAAGGGAGGGATATATTCCATTAAGTTTCTTGTGAACTGTGGGCCGGATCCAGACCTACGTGTGCCCCGTGCACTCCCCGCTAAAGGTAGTAAAATCTGAACACTTACGTGTCTAGATTCCTACCTTAACATTTACGACTTGGTCTGTCGGCCTTATGGCCGCAGACCTTGTCGTAATCGGGCTTCCCCCGCCCCAAGCCCTAATTTAAATGCCTATCTCTGCCTATATGGCGGAGATACGGCAAACGTAAAAGGGGGGACAACCCCTTTTACGTAACAGCCTGCGTATGTAATGTACATGTAAGAAGGGTGTAACCTTCTTGACAGGGGAATTAAGCAATCGCTATGTGTAATTCCCCTGTCGGATGTAGCCCAGGATCTGGCCCTGTGATACTAAATGTTCCCCCACCTTTACTTAGGTTATAGACAAATATCTGTTTCTGGACTGTCACAATATGGCATTTCTGCATTTGCAACATTATATTAGTGGTGTTTCTAGACAATTTTCTATATTGCCTAGCATAACCCGTTTAACAAGTTATTATCTGTGAGCCAAAAATCCAAAGGCAATCACAATCCCTGCGCTCCCTTAAAGTCTGCTGCCACACTCGTACCCTGAACCCTCACCAATATAGGTTCAAAACAAAGACATATAGAATAACTACTGTCCACAACTGTAAAATAACGCAAGGGGGACAAACAATGGGAGCAAAAACCAATTATGTCCAGAAAGGGTTAGGTCTCTCGTTCTTAGATAAATCTTGTACAGAATATGATATGAAATTCTTCTTAGGTGTTGCACTATTTTCTGCTGTCCCTCTCCTTTCCGGTACTTGGAGACGTATGTTGGGAAGAAAAAAAGAAACACTGAAATAAAAGGCCGGGAAACCATCTTTAATTCTACAATTGGGTGAACTACATTACTTGGAAAGTGTGAGTAGATCAGAGTAATCAAACCCTGTATACACCAGTTTGTGACGCTATCATACTATTGTCTGGTTTTCTATTATCTATATATATCCTGGGTCCTCGCTGTGTTGGAAGGTGAAGAGACTTCTACACAAAGATACCAGAGAATTAATCGAGGATATGGGAAAACACATTGAGAGACTCTGAAAAAACACTCTTTATTGGGTCGTGAGTAGGAGAAAGAGTTTTGAACTGATTATTGACTGTATATGTATATTTTTTGGGAACTGTATCAATCTGAGAAGAATTTCATATCATATTCTGTACAAGATTTATCTAAGAATGAGAGCCCTAGCCCTTTCTTGACTTAATTGGTTTTTGCGCCCATTATTATCTGTGAGCCCATTGCATAGGGTTATTTCCCAACACTATATTTTCTGCATATTCACTATGATTATCAGATATCTTCCATAGGTATGGCCAA
Organism: Limnodynastes dumerilii; assembly: GCA_011038615.1. Taxonomy (NCBI): domain Eukaryota; kingdom Metazoa; phylum Chordata; class Amphibia; order Anura; family Limnodynastidae; genus Limnodynastes; species Limnodynastes dumerilii. The sequence goes on from WWET01000227.1 coordinate 685,364, forward strand.
ATGGGTAAGAAATATACCTTTACTCACAATAAACCTTCTGCTGAAGAACTTATCAAAGTTCCATCAAGCTCATCCCAGTGGTGATGTATTCACAAATATTTATGAATATATATCATAGGGCATATCTGTCCCATCTGAGATAAAACCAAATTGGTCTCTCCTCCAGTCATCATTGTCCCAAATGTGGTGCTCCCAAAGTGGATTTGTGTCACTGGCTCTGGGTATGCCCTGAGATTAAATGCTTTTCTGTTCAGTATACACATAAAATGGAAGTTGCTCAATCAATTTATAGGTAAATGCAAACAGGTGCATGGAAGGCAGGAGTAATCTGCTAGCAACAGAAACATGGGAATGAAAATGCTCCAGCAACACTGCCATTAACCAGTAACAGACTATACCGTTCTATCTGTAAAATAAAACGCAGAAATGTCCATTACACATATTTGCACAAATATACGATAAGCCACCAACGACCGTCCAGGCCTTTCTGCATATGGTGGTCCCAACTCTAACAATGAGAGTCCCAATGTTGGGTCACATATATGTTTTTAAACTGAGAGACAACTTACCTCAGGAGACACCCCTTAAAGTCTCCAAGGGACAACACCCATTCAGCTGCTGCTCCCAGACAAGCTCCCAAACAGTACAAACACAAAATAGAAGTTGCTCAATCAATTTTCTGTTCAGGTCTGGAGGATCTCAATTGATTTTTTCCCAGAGTGGACAATTTTAAAATGCTCCCAATGGGATATAGGCTGGACCCCGCCCCCTTAACGCCCCATTCTCATACAAACCCCGCCTACACCCCTTTCCTTGATGCCACCGAGAACCTCACCCATTAGTCCACATCAGACTTCCCGGCTGCTTGACCCCACCCCTAACACTGCAAACACCACCTACACCCCACCCCCTGACACCCCTGAGAGCCTCACACATCAGAGCCCTGTCTGTACTCCCATTGACACTGGAGCTGGAGAAACATGATGGGAATAATGGGGGGCTGAAGACACATGATGAGGATACTGGGGGGCTGGAGACATATGCGGAGAAATACTGGGAGTTGGAAACACATGATGGGGAATACTGGGGGACTGGAGACACATGATGGGAATACTGGGGTGCTGGAGACACATGATCAGGGATACTGGTAGCTAGAGAGACATGCTAGGGAATATTGGGTGCTGGAGAGACATGCTGGGAAATACTGGAAGTTGGAGACACATGATGGGGAATACTAGAAGGTTGGCGACACATGATAGAAATACTGGGGGACTGGAGACATGATGGGGGATACTGGGGGGCTTTAGACACATGATGGGGGATACTGGTAGCTGGAGAGACATGCTAGGGAATATTGGAAGCTGGAGACACATGATGAGGGATGCTGTGAGCTGGAGAGACATGCTGGGGAATACTGAGAGATGGAGAGAAATGAATGGGGATTATTATTTCCTGTCCTTCTGACGGGCCTTTGACTAGTATTTATATAATGACTAGAGCCCACCAAGAGCGAAAAAATATTCAAGATCCCATTGTGGGGGTACATTACAATTTTTCTCAGGTTAGAAGATCCAGGAGTCTATCAATCATCTACCACATGCTTTATATGTTATTCTGAATAAACTTGTGGTAAGGATGAGGAGTGCCTTTATGCAGGTTGTGGGGAACTGAGGGTGTTGGTGTAGATTCATCTTTCCACACGTAAGCCAGCGGGTCTTTACTTTCCCTGATGAGAATAGTTTTCCCTCTCAGATCCAATAGGAAACTCCAACAATAGTGAATGCTGTGATCTTACACAGCCTTGGTCAGTTCCTCAAGATCTTGCTTTTTGGCAATAGCGACCGGGCATAGATTCTGGAAGAAATGAGGTTACCATCTTAAAATAGGAGACAAGAATAGCTGCGGGTAGCATTCATTCCACTTTCTTTGTCCTTAAAGACTAAGAAGTGAGCAAGAACATCACATGGCGGCTCATTATCTTTGGGTTTAGGTTTGAGCGCCCTGTGGAGCACATTCAATAGTTATTTACCGAGAATTGATATCTGTAGGATTGCTCTGCTGCTAGATAAGTTGGCGACCTGCAGTCACTCTATAATCTTTAGTGATCTCAGCACCTTATAAATGATATAAGGAATAGAATGAAATGCATGTCTGTAGTCCCAAATTCTATGTGAAGATGCTAACTAAGCAGCAGTGAGTGTCCAGAAATGAGTCGATCCTATTAGAGGCATGGGTGGGACTGACTGCAGACCACAAACGAGCAATTCTGGGTCAGTGGAGTGAGCGCACTGTGAATGTGCATGCCAGATGTTATGCATGGTTTCCAAACTGGTAGATAGATAGATAGATAGATATCGATATGAACAGTCTCCGAACAGATTCTTCTGGTACATTGTGGCTATATAGAAATAGCTACAGTCCACAGGTTGCCTCTTATAGCCTAGTGTCGTGCTGAAGAGAATGGAAACATCCACACGCAATAGGTAGGAATTCCAATGGATAAGTATAAAATACACGCTGTAAAAGCAATAAAAACAGAATCGTTTGCTGTCAGTTACACTCTGGCCTCTGACATCATCATTTAAATAAAAGGCTACCCCCTAGCGACCGAATGGTCATTAGGAGCAGCAAAGAAGACGAAGGAGGATCCAGTCCTCGCCGAGTCAAGTACAGAAGAGGCAGAGGAGCCGAACCTGAAGAACGGGGATCCCACTGCAAGCAAGCCGTGTTCATGTTAGTGAACTCTATGAATTCACAGTAAAAATTGCATTCAAATTGCGGCGAGGCGCTGCGATTTGAATTTAAAGGTGAAAAATCACTCTTTGTAAATATACCCCTTAATAAGAAGCTTGAAATTGAGGACCTGATTCACACTTAAAATAGAATTTAGGAACATTCCTAAATTTACGCACGCAAAGAAGAATGATTCACAGATCCTAAGAAAAATGCTAACCACACCCCTAGCTTCTTAGTCTTATCTCTAGGTGGTTATATTTAGGAACAGCTTTGTTTTCCAACTATGAATCATTCGTATATTTAGGATCTTCAATATCCTCATGATTCACAGCTAAGCAAAGAAACACATTAATTAAGTTAAGAACCAGATTGATTTTGTTAGGCTTTCTTTGTAAAAAAAAATTTGAAAATTATTAAAATCATAAATACTTATTGAAGACTTAAGAAAGAACCATTCAGCTTTCAAAGTTGTTTTAACATAAATATCAAAATAATAAATATCTACATAAATTAGACCTAAACAAATTTGTTTCTCAAGGTCTCACACAAACATGCTACAAGTTCAATAAAAAAAATTATGTTTAAAAAATGTTTACAGCAAACAATGAAATCACATTGCACAAACTGCAAATAAATGTAAATAATGAGTACTTTTCAAATATAAAGTCAAACACAAAATTGTGACATAACAGCAGTTTTAAAAGATAAGCCTTTAACTGTTTCAAAGTGAACACATGCATTCATTATAATCACACAGCAGCTGTGTGCTGAACAAACAGAGAAGCATGAGGCTTTTGCTCCCTGTTAACCATGTGGATGTAAACTTAAGAATGGTAGGGGGCATTCTTATCTTTTCCCATGGTATGTTACTCTGAGCAAGCCCTTCTTCACTTTGAATCATTCTTAAGTCTCAAGGAACGCCCATACTGTACATTAGTAACCCGAATGCTGCTCATTTGCATTAAGAGTCTTGCCCCTCTAGCCACGCATGCGTAAGTCATTACATTCTCAAGCATGAATCATTCCTAAGTAGTTTAAGTGCGTAGTTTTGAGTTCTGCGCATGCTCAGTTTAACTATTCTTAAATATACGCACTTAAATTCTGTTCTTACTTAGTTCTGAATCAGGTCCTAAGGTCCTGATTCAGAGATTGAAAATAGGAGAGAAAAGTTACTCCTGGGCAAAACCATGTTGATTGCAGGGGAGTCATATTTCATCTGTTGCAAACAGTATTAGAGCTGAGAGGTGGCATTTTCTACCCCAAGTCTAAATAACAGTGTAATAATAAAGCTGGTCAGTATCTGTGTGCAGTAAGCAATTCAAAGATATATCCCTGCATGCACAGAATACAATTAACTTGACTCCCCCTGAAATCAACATGGTTTTGCCCGGGAGTAACTTTCCTCTCTTAGGACCGGATTCAGACTTCCGAGCCTGTGCGATGCGGAATCGCACAGGCTCATTTGACTACAAGCTATTCAAGGATGCACTTCCGTGCATCCTATAGCCCACTCTGAATAGCACGTAAGATGCTACTCAGAGTAGTATGCGGATGTCACACACAAGAAAAAAACAATAAACACCACAATTAGGCGCCTAAGGGATCACAAAATCTGCCACTAAATTAAGATTGTTATACTTCACGCGGCTCGGTTACGGGGTTGTGAATCCCTTACTACAAAACACTGAAAAGCTCAAGAGAAAAAAACCAGCGCTGTGTAGGTCTAACAATCACAATCAATATATAGAATGATAAAATATAAATTTAATAGAAAAATATATAAAAATAAATAAATAAATGCCTTCTAATTTCAATCCAAAATTTTAATTAGGAACAATAACAAACAATCTCTGGTACCAGATCAAAAATATACAATTTTTAAATAAAATATAATAAAATAAAAATGGACCAGATGTAAAAGCACCTGTATATAAATAGCGTTAACCACCTTATTGTAGGAAAATATTATAAACTCAAGGGATGAGTCCGACTACTATGAGAAAAACTTCCTATGTATAGAAGTCAAAGTCCCCTATTGATGTTTATTTGTAAAGTAGGTAGTTCAATAAAATATGATAGAGCAGTTCACTATTCAGTGATAGTTAGTATAAGGGTACAGCTAGTTATATAGAGAACCAGCTACTATTGGCAATGTCCATGCGCCGGACCAGACATATGCAGGCAAGTGATTAGAACGGAGAAAATAGTGATACTTATCCTCCACGGACTAGCAACGCTTCTCCTCTCCGTCTGTTCAAGTTGCAGTTAGCTGTTAAGAGAGCCTTTCAGTGTCGGTCGGTGCAGATGCTGATAGCCACTTAGATCGCAAGTTAGAGCACACGGCTCTTTGGAGCTGGAATAAGTAGATAGCTTCCCTTTGATGGAATAGAATGGATCGGCTCTCCCTTGATATAATGCAATACGGGCTGTAATGCTGCAGTTTAACGGACCGGTAATTGACTCCCAAACCGTAGAGTAGGTGAACGCTATAATAAAGTGCTAGCAGTGCAATAAATTAAATGAAACTTTCATTTCATTTTCATCTGCAGTTTTTCCTAACAGCTGGGACAGGGTTGGATGTGGAGATCGCCTGCACTCAGTTGGAAGTTGTAGATGTAGATAGTAAAATAAGGGCATGCTAAGCACCCTCTACTGTATCCAGGCTTCAGAGCTGTCTATTTTATGTGAGGAATGGCACATAAGTTATAAGGTAAGGGATCTTCTGTCAGAATTCCTAACATGTGAGGGGAGTGGACTAACTAAATCCCCAAATAAAAGTGAGAAGGTTTTTTTTTAGCTCCAACCACAGAACAATGGAAGTCCAATACCGGATCCCCTACCTTAACATTTCTGTGTCATCCCCATGTAAAATGGGGGCAGCTCAGAAATGTAGATTGTACTGTACATAAGGGTTCAAGCCAGCCCCTACTGTAAAATTTACATCCCTCCCCCTCTTCCGCAAAGCCGAAGCACTTTGCTACCACCCCACCTTTGGATTAAATACCTGGATGGATTTGGATCCTCTGGAATCAGAATTCTGTCCTGGAACTGTGGTACCTGCGCACGCACTGCAATAACAGAAGAGAACGTTTTCAGATACTAGTGACTGGAAAATGCCTCCCTTGAGTAAGTCAAAATTCGGTCCATTGTTATCAGTGAAGGTAAGGAATGGGTCCATTGTTATATAATAAAAAAAAATAATAATAATAATAAAAAAAATATGTAATATAAAAAATATACGTTATTTATAAGTTTGTATATAAAGAAATCACATACATTGCACATCCTTACTAATGATAAAGAAAGAGAGAGGTGTACAGTGACACGTATAACTCTTTCACAAACAACAACAATATATGTTTATAATCATGATAATTCATTAATAGATAACTTCCAAAAATATTCATCAGTAGAACAGTTGTGTTCCTTGATTTAGAAATGAAGTAGTGTTGGAACCATATATTGTTAATGATCATAGAGGTAGTGTTGGAGCCATATATTATTCTATATCTACACTTAATCACAATTAAAAACCTTTTATCAGGGATAGTCATAGAAAAGATATTATTTATTAATCTATGTCCACACTTAATTACAAAACCGAATTAAGCCTAGTCATTGTTATAATCAATGCTAAATATACACAAAGACACTTCGCTACAGATAAGTTATCATGGGATATAAATCCTTTCTTTTCATACCTATCTACTGTTCCAAATCGGTTTGATATACCCAACAAAGACAAGCAAACAGTAATTTATTATACGATCTTCTTTCATCTTTGTATATTTGGGGATACATACATTTAAGTTGTCTTTAAACCTCTACGGAGGCAGTCAATATTCAACAAATACCTCCATAAAAACTACAAATCAATGTTTAACAGATGCCATTCAGTTCCATTTGTTCATTGAGACCTATTGGATTCATTGCATCCAGCAAAAAAATCCAAAAGGTCTCTTGTCTACATAACCTCTTAAAACGATCACCCCCCCTCTTAGTTATAGGAACATGTTCCAATGCCAAAAGTCTCAAACCATCTATATTACCCTCATGATGTTCACAGAAATGTATGGGTACACCGTGTTTAACATTTTTATTTAATATACTCCTTCGGTGTTCCATGAACCTGACCTTAAGGGGTCTTGTGGTACGTCCGACATATATCTTATCACAAGGGCAAAATACAGCATAGATGACAAATGGGGTGTTACAATTAATGAATTCTCTGACTGTAATCGAGCTGGACCCATATTTGTAATCACTAATTTTATTCATGATGTGGCCCCAAGTGATACATTTCATGTGTCCACATCTATAACAACCCCATTGTCTAGATGGGAGCCATGTTGCATTCATTTGGTCTTTGTGTCCTTTGTTCATGGGTTTCAACACTGATGGTGCCAACATATTCTTAAGATTAGAGTTTTTCCTGAAGACCACCTTAGGCTTATTAGGTAGTAACTTTTTCAAGACAGGATCCTGTTGTAAGATAGGGTAGTGATTTTGACACAAACGTGATGCCAAATCCATCATTAGTACCATTATTTTTTATTATTTCCCCCTTGATTATCCCTCTCAGGGACCTTTTTTATTTTATTTTAGTTTTATTTAAATTAAGCATATCTCTACGTTCCATAGCCGCCACTTCTGCCAAGGCCTTATCTAAAATATGTTTAGGATATCCCCTAAATTTGAGGGTATCCAACAATTCGTTTGCCTGTCTCAAGAAAACTTTCTCGGATGTACAATTACGTTTGAGTCTAATTAGCTGGCCTTTAGGAATATTCTTCCGCCAGCTAAATAGATGAGAACTTTTAAAATGTAGAATGGTGGGGGCGTCCACCTTTTTCTTAAATGTAGATATTGCAATGATGGAATACTGCACCTCTATACTGAGGTCCAGGAAATCTATTGATTTGTGGTCAATCCTATGGGTAAATTTTAAGTTATAATCATTGATATTCAGTGAGTCAATGAATTCCTGTGCTCGATCAATCCCTCCACCCCAAATAATAAATAAGTCATCTATGTATCGGCCATAGAGGACCAGCTCCGCTCCAAACCACCCCCACACATGTCGATCTTCAAAATCACCCATGTATAGATTGGCGGAGCTCGGAGCGAAGCGGGTCCTCATGGCCACTCCCATCACCTGTAAATAAAAAGTGTCTTCAAACAAAAAATAATTATGTGACAAGATAAATTGAATCGCCTCCACAATAAATTCATTTTGTAAATCTCGAGTGTTCACTTTATTCTTCAATATAGATTTTATAACTTCCAATCCTTTTTTATGCGGTATATTACTGTAGAGTGATTCAACGTCTAAAGATATAAATATATAGTGCAATTCCCATGATATATTCCGTAACAGTGAAAGCAAGTGTGTAGAATTTCTTAAGTAAGACCAAAGTGATTTTACAAAAGGTTGTAAAAACAAATCAACATAGTGTGACAGTGCAGAAGTTAAAGACCCTATGCCCAAAATAATAGGTCGTCCCAGTGGAGAAATTAAACTCTTGTGTAACTTATGTAAATGACAATAAGTGGCTACACAGCGCTGGTTTTTTCCTCTTGAGCTTTTCAGTAGTATGCAAATGTGCAAGGCACATCCGACTTGTTAAAAAGTTGGCTAGCATTGGGGTATATATATACCCTCTGCCAGCGTGTGAAATTTTCAAAGTCTCACACAGCGTGGAAAATCCCAATTTCCATCATGAGACTTTGAAAATTTCACACGCTGGCAGAGGGTATATATATACCCCAATGCCAAACCTCTCATTAGCGCCGCGGATGTGCCTTGCACATTTGCATACTACTGAAAAGCTCAAGAGGAAAAAACCAGCGCTGTGTAGCCACTTATTGTCATTTACATAAGTTACACAAGAGTTTAATTTCTCCACTGGGACGACCTATTATTTTGGGCATAGGGTCTTTAACTTCTGCACTGTCACACTATGTTGATTTGTTTTTACAACCTTTTGTAAAATCACTTTGGTCTTACTTAAGAAATTCTACACACTTGCTTTCACTGTTACGGAATATATCATGGGAATTGCACTATATATTTATATCTTTAGACGTTGAATCACTCTACAGTAATATACCGCATAAAAAAGGATTGGAAGTTATAAAATCTATATTGAAGAATAAAGAGAACACTCGAGATTTACAAAATGAATTTATTGTGGAGGCGATTCAATTTATCTTGTCACATAATTATTTTTTGTTTGAAGACACTTTTTATTTACAGGTGATGGGAGTGGCCATGAGGACCCGCTTCGCTCCGAGCTCCGCCAATCTATACATGGGTGATTTTGAAGATCGACATGTGTGGGGGTGGTTTGGAGCGGAGCTGGTCCTCTATGGCCGATACATAGATGACTTATTTATTATTTGGGGTGGAGGGATTGATCGAGCACAGGAATTCATTGACTCACTGAATATCAATGATTATAACTTAAAATTTACCCATAGGATTGACCACAAATCAATAGATTTCCTGGACCTCAGTATAGAGGTGCAGTATTCCATCATTGCAATATCTACATTTAAGAAAAAGGTGGACGCCCCCACCATTCTACATTTTAAAAGTTCTCATCTATTTAGCTGGCGGAAGAATATTCCTAAAGGCCAGCTAATTAGACTCAAACGTAATTGTACATCCGAGAAAGTTTTCTTGAGACAGGCAAACGAATTGTTGGATACCCTCAAATTTAGGGGATATCCTAAACATATTTTAGATAAGGCCTTGGTAGAAGTGGCGGCTATGGAATGTAGTCATATGCTTAATTTAAATAAAACTAAAATAAAATAAAAAAGGTCCCTGAGAGGGATAATCAAGGGGGAAATAATAAAAAATAATGGTACTAATGATGGATTTGGCATCACGTTTGTGTCAAAATCACTACCCTATCTTACAACAGGATCCTGTCTTGAAAAAGTTACTACCTAATAAGCCTAAGGTGGTCTTCAGGAAAAACTCTAATCTTAAGAATATGTTGGCACCATCAGTGTTGAAACCCATGAACAAAGGACACAAAGACCAAATGAATGCAACATGGCTCCCATCTAGACAATGGGGTTGTTATAGATGTGGACACATGAAATGTATCACTTGGGGCCACATCATGAATAAAATTAGTGATTACAAATATGGGTCCAGCTCGATTACAGTCAGAGAATTCATTAATTGTAACACCCCATTTGTCATCTATGCTGTATTTTGCCCTTGTGATAAGATATATGTCGGACGTACCACAAGACCCCTTAAGGTCAGGTTCATGGAACACCGAAGGAGTATATTAAATAAAAATGTTAAACACGGTGTACCCATACATTTCTGTGAACATCATGAGGGTAATATAGATGGTTTGAGACTTTTGGCATTGGAACATGTTCCTATAACTAAGAGGGGGGGTGATCGTTTTAAGAGGTTATGTAGACAAGAGACCTTTTGGATTTTTTTGCTGGATGCAATGAATCCAATAGGTCTCAATGAACAAATGGAACTGAATGGCATCTGTTAAACATTGATTTGTAGTTTTTATGGAGGTATTTGTTGAATATTGACTGCCTCCGTAGAGGTTTAAAGACAACTTAAATGTATGTATCCCCAAATATACAAAGATGAAAGAAGATCGTATAATAAATTACTGTTTGCTTGTCTTTGTTGGGTATATCAAACCGATTTGGAACAGTAGATAGGTATGAAAAGAAAGGATTTATATCCCATGATAACTTATCTGTAGCGAAGTGTCTTTGTGTATATTTAGCATTGATTATAACAATGACTAGGCTTAATTCGGTTTTGTAATTAAGTGTGGACATAGATTAATAAATAATATCTTTTCTATGACTAACTTCACTGAAAGGGTGATAGATAAATGGACTATTCTCCCATCTGAGGTGGTTGAGGCCAATACAGTAGAACAATTTAAACATGCTTGGGATAAATATAAGGGTATCCTAAATTGAAACCCAAATTGAGGGTAAATAGGGTCTAGGGTCAGTATAGTTTTCAATAAACAAATGGGCAGACTAGATGGGCCATGTGGCTCTGATCTGCCGTCACTTTCTATGTATTTTTTTTTTGTGTGGGCACGTGGAGCATTGGGTTTTTATTTAGGGAGCGGACACTGTATGTTTTTTTTTAACTAAATGGCCATGTGTAGAGATTTGGAACTGGGCATGCTGCCGATAGTAGTTCTACAAGCGCTAGCATGCCTTTTCATTCATGGGCATGCTTGCGCCTGTAGTTCTACTATCGGCAGTATGCCCTGTCGGCCAGGAGTTTATTGTTTTTTTTCACACATAGGCTGCAGCTGGGGGAAGGGGTTAATTTTTAACTTAGCAGCGTTTTAGACCGCATATACGCAATCTACGTATCAGAACGATATGCAGATTACGTACAATAGCTACTATGCATGCACAGTAGCTATTGTTCATTGAATTACGTCCGTCTATGGAAGACGGATGTAGTTCTGGATCTACCCCTTTATTAGTTTAATTTAGTTTTTGTAATTAGATTATTATTATTATTTTATTATTAGATCAGGCACCTTTAATGCCATACTAAAATTTCTGCAAATTTGGGGTGCATACCTAAATATGTGGGAATGAATGTTTTACATTTTATGGTTTTAAAATGCTAATAAAAGTTATACTGGATTTTACTTTTTTATTATTTACCAAAGTATTTAAATTCAAACAAAGCAGAGAACAGTCTTAACTTTTAAACTATACCATGGAACCAGTATTACTCTTCCTCTGGTAACACATATTAGTCTGCAAACATATCAGACTCCTAAGTTCCATAGCCAGCTTCAGCCTAGCAGTTACTGCAAATACCATTTGGTGCACCATTTCTCTCTCTCAGACAAAGCAGAGCACACACTATCCAATCACCTGACAGACCAATCACTACAATAATCATTTCCAGTGATTTGCATATATGATTCGATTGACAATGGCCCAGATCCAGAGCTACGTGCGCTAGCATATTTACGCTAGCCGGAGACGTAAAAATGCTGTTTTGTATGTACTGCGCATGTGTGCGGCAGATGTTATGCCACGTAACTCTGAAGGTACGTACAAGCCTCATATCAACAGCGTAACTACGATCGAAGGGGCGTGTCAGCCATACGACACCCGTAATTAAGTTTCGTAGCCAAGGTGACGCATTTAAATCGTACAATATGGGCGTGCTTAGGCGCGTAAGTACGTGCAGCCATTACGGCCGTCAGGAGTTACGCTTTGAAAAGTTAAGGTAGGATTTGGGAAGCGTAAAATGGCCAAAGTACGTACGACCGAGGGGAGTGCATAGTAATTACGATAACGTAAATACGCTACGCATTGAAACGTAAAGGGAATGTGCCTTCTACTCTACTAGAAGCTTAGGCCAATTATTGTGCACTATGTACACTCTACAATTTTCCAGCTATTGGATAACTTGGTCAGGAGCAAGGAGAATCATATAAGTGTTTACCCAGCATTATGTAAAGCATAGGCTACCATGATTACAGTATCAAATAGTAGCAAATGATACAGAGAATAAATCAATAGTGTATGAAATCATACAACTTTTATTAGTTCAATTAAAATGATTTAAAAGTTCAAAATTAGTGCAAAATATCAAACCCCTATGAAACATAACTCAAAAGAGACCTAACACATGTCCTATAAATCAGGTAATATAATAAACAATTAAATAGTGTAGTTTCCCTATAGTAGTACTGTTCTTATACAGGAGGAGATGATAACATAAAAAATACACTCAGAGGTGCTTAGAGCATGCTTAGTATCAAGCTAAGATTTAATATTTCCAATGGAGCAACTGGTATTAATTGAATAATTTAGTCTACCTTTAATAACACTGGGCCAGATATAGATCCCTGCGTGCAGGGGTCTGGATCTGGCCCAGTGTTATTAAAGGGAGACTAAATGATTCAATTGATATCAGTTGCTCCATTGGAAATATTAAAGGGGTTTGTAGTCACGCTCCCGTAGTGGGGAGTGCATGCCCCTTGTACTTCCGCTGTCGGTGGGAAATCTGGACACTTATCTGGATACTAACTCTTATGGCTTCTCCGCCCTGTCCCCTCAGTTACATGGCTATTCCCACCTGTAAGGGGGGGGGGACAAAGCCATCGTAACTGAAGGGTCAGCCCCTTCAGCGTAAGGACTCATGTACGTAACTTCGTTACGTACGATAGTACTTATGCTGTCGGAACATTTGGTCTGTGCATGTTCCGAGACAGGGAACTAACGCAAATGATTTGCGTAAGTCCAATTAGTACTGGATCAGGCCTACTGTTCTTATATATACGGGTGGTGATGATATAGAGAATGTATAAGAATGGCAACACTGTTAAAGTTCATATATTGTATATATATAGCAAAGGGTCAATTAAATCACCAAGATACCAGCTACTTAGTTTATTCATGCAGCCTCAGGGGAAGAGGTACTATGCACGTGATGGCGATAACTATAATCTCAGACCAGTGATAGTAAATGTCCACATAGAGTCAATAAAAAATTACTTGATTTAAAAGTCCACATAGAGAAATCTGGACCCATTTTAGCTGGAAATAGTGCATCAGCCTAAATACATTCAAAGCAATCGGTCTTCAGAGAGTTAGAGGCAGCGACTTTTTTTTTTTGTTGACAAAGGTTCAACAACTTATCAAGTGACCAAGTAAACAGCCAGGTGGAGGTATAGAGAAAGCAGAGGATGTCTAATTTTCTGTCGTTTGACCAGAATGCTTCTGAAATTCAGATGAGCTGCAACAGCTACAAGACTGAAGCATCAGTTTTCTGACTGTTACCTGCTGCTATGATATTCACAGCAGCATAAACTCTCTCTCTCTCCTGGCTGCCTAGCAACCAATCAGACCCTCATTGGTTGCTAGGCAGCAAGGATGCTGCTCTCACATATGGCTGTATGACAGCAAACATGGTTGCTGCTGAGCAGCCAGGTTGCTGTGTTAACAGCACAGCAATAGCTTCTGATCCAGGTGCTATCTTAATGAAAAGGGCTTAGCTGGTGCCTAATAGCCAGGACTCAGACCAATCAGAGCTAGGAGTAGGGCCGCCATCAGGGGGGGAACAGCCAGGACTGTTGTCCCGGGCTCGGAACTGATGGGAGCCCCCCTGAGTAGTAGAGAAGTTTTTCCCCTGCGCACTCAGCCCACTGTTAAAACAGGTCCACGTCGCCCTGCCCCATGTGACATCACCAATGACATCACATAAGGGGCGGTCCTCGTATTATCTGACCGTGGCACTGGCTGGGAGGCTCTCACAGCAGGGAGAATTCTCCATTGCTTGTGATATTGTCTGTTTTCTGGATAGACTGCTCCAGCCTGTTTTTATTGTTTTTGCTCTTGCTATTTCTTATTCCCTTGTTAGTCCTGATACTTGGAAGGTCCCTGTTTGTTCATTGCTCTGGTTCAGTCTTTTTATTTATTTTTGATGATGATTTTTTTGTTTACATTTGTTAATAAGAGTACGTGCTGTTTTTAGAAAAAAAATTCTTGATTTGACCAAATCCTAAGAAGTGTGTTTAGTTACGTATCTTTGAATCATAAGCAATTTTAAGCACCTATACGCACGACCGATTCACGCTCTTAATTATATGCAGGAAAGACTTACATCCTTGCGTAGATCTCCCGACACACAGTATTGCAGATTTTTCCATGTGTATATTTAGGTAGGTTTACAATTTAACTCTTTACTGTGAATCAGGTCCAAAGCTGATATTATTTTGTGTAATAACGAAAAGATTATTTTCCAAACATGCAAACTGAAGATAGAAAAATACAAGTTTTTGTTTTATTTAAATCAGGGCAAAGCTTCAATTATCGGTCTGTGTGTGTCCACTAAGCAATGTCCAACACCAGGAACTTGAATAAGATATATCCAGCTTTACAACTCGCCAGGCAAGTACGGTGTAAGTGTTACATTATTTATCTAATAAAGCAGACCCTCCAACATGACCCCCTCTATTCGGTACATAATACTCTGCTTCTGCTCTTCCTTCTTAAAATGATTGCAGTCACCTGTGTTATACTAGTTATTTGAATAGAAAGGTGTGTAACACAGGTGACTGCATTTAGAGATTAGGAAGGAAGAGCAGGAGCAGAGTATTATGTACCGAATGGAGGGGGTCATGTTGGAGGGTATGATAAAGTATATATAACATACTACAATTTTTACTTTACAAGCCTGTGTATGTGACCATTCTGTCCTCTCTCTCTCTCTCTCTATAAAACTGTTGTCATTTACAATTAGTGATTTAAACAACATATGGTAGCACTGTGGCTATGTGGGATGAAGATTAGACTGATTGAAAATCTTGGCAACCCTGCAATAATTTGTAGAACAAATGTTGCTATTAACACAACTAATTTAGCCAGTGTGAACAAAGTAAAATGTAAAAAGAAATCATTTGCCCAATGCCCCTATGATAAAAACTATGAAGTAAAAATAACTGGAAAAGTAAAAGAGGAAGAAAATAATCAGTTGAGGTAAAGGCAACAAATATATACTATTACAGGATAGATTGAGTTAGTTATAGGAGTGCCAGGCATGTAACACCAGTATTCAATACAATGTTATCCATCTAATTACTGTAGAAAAAGCAGCTGCCTAAAAACTAGATAAACTTGCTCTATTACTCTCTAATCCACGCTATTTGCCTTCAGTAGAATTATTATGTGTACGTGGTGGTCTTCTGAATAATGTCAGTGCGTTGCAAGGAAAGCCCTTATAAAATTAGCATTATAGAGTTCAGAAGATAACGGCCCTATAAAATCTTTACTGGAGCCAGCATAAAAAACAGTTACTATCAGCCCTCTGTCTGTCATTACCTCAGCATTCATTCACCTTAAACATACTCAGTGCCTAGCAATGTAGGGCGGGAAACGGGACTGCTTTAAAAATCCACCTGCAATAAAGTTTCTGTACAACATCAGAGCCATATCCTGGCTATTTACTAAAAGATGTTCTGTAAAACTAGTCATTGTTATCACATACTGTAGGATGATAGCCACTCTCTTACCGGATGCTGTTCCTGTCGATAAGCTGGTCCTAGACTGTCCTGATCAATTGATTTGCATTGTGTGCTTGCGGACATCTACCACTGTTGAGGACAATTTGAAGCCATATCTTATTTGTAATAAGCAGCTGCAGTAGCGTTCCTCAGAGCCAAGCAATGCAAAAGTAATAAGGATGTTGCCCTCACCCCCACTACCTGCACCTTGCAGTGTGGAGGACCTGAATGTGACGTCTATTGTAAGAATAGCATGCAGTTTACACGCCCACCATAATGACCATATCTGCTAATACAGTACATGGAAGCGCTGCAACCTCCTGCAGATTGCGCTCCTTCAGGATCAGTCATCAGTATGATTTCCTGAGAAAAGTGGTGCTAACAGTGTGGCGACATCGCCCCCTTAACGTGCACATTCTTTCTGCATATGCTTCTGGATAGTCATGTAAATTACTATAGAAATCATTGAATACCTCGTATTCTGGCTTTCTACACTTGCAGTGGCTTTTGCTGCAATGGAAATAAAGATGGTTATATGAAACATTTATTACAGAGCTATATTGTTTTTGTGCTGTTACATTCTGTTAGGCAAAATAAAAGTATATATTAGATATAAGCTTTCAAAGGGAGGGACTTAGATGATCACATCTGCCAATAATTACAATACAGGGCAAATGTTTCCTGTTATTAAATATGATTGTTGTAATATATTCCATCTATACAGAAATGTTTCAATTGTAAATAATAAACTCATAAATGATGCAGTAAATGTAACTGCAAACCTTATTTTATTCCACAGTGATTTGTCAGCTTTTGGAAAGTTCCAGTGACATATACTGTATAAAGATCACAGCATGGATGCAACATTTCTGTAAATGGAAAGCACTGCCTGTTATGTGGCATTCCCTATTGATGTATTTATTAATATATTTATTTATTTCAGTTTTGCATTGCATTGAATGATATTCAGATTTTTTTCACTAAATCAACTGCACATTTGCCTTTGTTTAGCTATTGTGTATCATGTAAAAGCAACTGTCTTTAATAACGCAATTTACCATCGTGGAAATGTATTTTACAGTAACAATGCTCAGTGTGCTCCTGAAGCACAGGTTTTGAATAAGGAATGCAGACACATCCCAACAAAATTGGTAGAATAGGGAAATAGTGTTCCTCTGAAATGTGCAGACAAAAATATATAAGCAAAACGACTTAGAGGTAGGTATACTGCATCAAACAGACTACACGGTGGCATGTTTCTAAATAAATTTTTGTAAGTCATATATATTTCCTTCATTTATGTGGTGTTTAATTGAAATATTACTTTAAAACATAAATAGAAAAAATAGAAAAAAAGAAGTCTCTAAAAATATATATACTAAAAATTAGCAATACACTTGCTATACACTTGCTTTTATCTCTAAGTATTTTATTCTAACTGGTAATTTGTATATAACATTGTCGTACTGTGTATTCTGTACGACTGTATTATCATGTGGGCAGGTCAATATAATTTTTAACACCACTTTTCATTCAGATGATAAAAATTCCCAGACAGCTGTGATCCCAAAAGTGAAGTTATATACAACAATAGACAAGGAAAATAACTTGATTTCCAAATAGTCAGTTCAGTAATGTTTTTTGAGCCCCAACTGAGACAGTTGTTTAAAGGTTGGAAATGACTTTTGTCTATATGTAACATGAATCATATTAATTTGTTATTATGTTTGTATTTCATTATAGGAAAGGAGATGGGTATGTCTACCCTTTCAGAATATATAGTAGTTACCATTACATATTGTTGTGATGAAGCTCTAACTGGATTTTTAGAAGTGTAATTTTCCATTGATGGGATCAACAAATAATTTCTTATGAAGGAACACTAGACTATTTTGTGAAAAGTGAGCATAAATCATTTGCTAAATAACTTTTTGCATGATGCTGGAAATCATAAGAAAATACAAAAGTATTATTATATACTGGTTTTATATAATTAGTGTGCTATATTACAGAAATTCCAGCTTTAATGTTAATAAGCTATAATCCCTAATATAATATTTTTAGTCATTTCCATTACAATAGTATATACTGTCATTTAGCTTAACTTATTATGTCATTTTTAATCCTAAAAATCTGCTTTACTCACTAAACAGTTATGTTGTCAGTTTTAAATTCCCTGTTAATGAAACTAATTCAAAAGGAATTCAAAGCAGTTGCATTACTAGTTTCTTCATCAGTATGAAACAAATACTGTATCAATATTTTGCACACCACAGGAATCAAACAAATGTTTTTTTGTTGAGTTTTCTTTAAGAAACAGCAATCACATAGACTGATTGCATTGCAATTATCACAGTAATTTCATATAAAGGAAACATTGTTATATATCTACTAATTGATTATATTTATAGCATTATTATAATCAACAACTGGAAAGTAAAAAGCCCACTTACAGTATTGGAAAAACCAGCTGTAGTAGCCAAACTGAGAAGAGCAAACAATTTCCACATTATAAAATGATTATTTGGCAAAAGGTCATATCAGTGACGCAACATACCTATTAGAGATGGCAAGTCACATCTGAAGGCACTTATGCCATAAATGTTGTCTAATCATAAACTCTATGTATACAATTGCATAATATATATGAAAATGTTAAACACACTCACAAATGGTGACAGAGTTCATAGAAGTCTCATATATTTTAGTTAACCTCAGCACTATGCACCGGATCCAGACCCACGTGCAGGGGTCTGTCCATCCGAAAGAGAGATAGGAGTGCACGCCCCCTGTCACTACCCTCTCTCGGGGGGGCTTTATGGCAACTTATGCTGCCATAAGCCTGCCTTTAAATCAATCGTGCGGATCAGCGGTCTGTACAACCACTGATCCGCACAAGCAGGGCCGGTGCTAGGGTGTTAGGCGACTCCTTGCAAACTTTAAATTTGTGCCTACCTGTTTAACAATATGTCATTAGGGTTTCTAGAGTATAGTATCCATGTAAGCATCATAAAACACAATGTTGTAACCCAGCGGCGGATTGGTCATAGGCCTTAATGGGAAATTTCCTATAATTGAGAAATAGCTGAAGTTGTATTTGCTGAGATTGTTTTTTCATGACTCAATAAGAAGAGATACCATGGATGGAGCTTGGTCAAAAATTTGGCCACCAAATAAATTGTACAACTTTATTCACATCACTGGTGCCTCTGTGCTAACCATGCTTAGGAAGTAATAAACATTTTAGAAATGGACTGGTAAATCACATACTAACCCACCTTCAATTAAGAGGCACCAGCTCAGTCTCAGGGCTAGATTTACTAAACTGTGCAAAAAGGAAAAGTGGAGATGTTGCCCATAGCAACCAATCAAATTCTAGCTGACATTTTCTAGTATGTATTAGGAAAGTGAGTGCTAGGATCTGATTGGTTGCTGACTGGCAGTTTAGTAAATCTAGCCCACAGTCTCATAATGAATTAAAACATTAGATAATACCATGGAACCACTCTACATAGATTGCGTCAGTTAAGCAAAATTATCTCATATCTAATTTCTGCTCTTCCTCTGTCTGTTGAAGCACAGCAAGGCTCGGTGTTTGATCCATTGCTTTTCTCTATCTATGCCACTTCCCGTGGACAACTAATAAAGTCAATAGCATTTCAGTATTATCAGTATGCAGATGATACACAAAGCTATCTATCCACTCCTGATCTCTCACCCGCGTAACTTAATATCTCCGTTAATATATATATATATTTCCACCTGCCAATATAATTTGACCCAGCACTGCCATAAACCAGTAACAAACTCTACTGTTCTATCTGTAAAATAAAACACAGAAATGTTCATTACACATATTTGATCAAATATGGGATAAGCCACCAGCCACCTTTTAAACACCAACTGGAATTGAAACTTTGTAAGGGGTAAACCATTTAAATGAACAAACCAGGGAATAGCATGCTGGGGCCTCTCTAAAGGAAATTTTTTTCCCCAACAATACCGGACATATAACCCTATTACGTGCCTCTTCAAATGACAAGTAAATGTGCAGGACACGGATGCTCCAGCACAACAAGGTGATTTGTTATTACTTGTAGATTTTCAATGTTTTAATAAATTATAACAATTGTATACATAAAACAGTTACTTATCATGTTTCAGAATATAGGAGTCATTACATGACCCTGGATAACCTGCCAATACACACATTATCTTAAGCTCGGCATCACAGACCATCTGCACATTAAGGGAGTGGTAATGGTGCCTGTTGGTTTACAAAGGTTTTATTTTAGGTGGTCTCAGCGCTATATGAGTGCAATCTATAGCTCCCAAGACATTAGGGGATCCAAATATTCTACCTTAAGGTCACACCACTTTGACTGCTGTCTAGGAAAGCAGATATATGTGTGCGACAGCTTTTTAATGGCACTTAACACTTCAGAAAAGTGACGTGAAAAGTCACCTGTGAAATGCCAAGCACTCTTCCAGAAACAGACTGAAAAGAGCCTGTGGCCACAAAGTGTAGGGTACACATTAACTTGTGCAGAGCTGACACTGCATTGGACCAGCGTGTTTCTGGTTCCAAATCAATCCTCATCTGCTCATAAATTAACAGGAGGTTAGTGCGGTTCAACCTAAACGTTTGCACCACCTCCTGATCAGATAAGGAGGACAGGTCCTATTGTGCTGCGAATATACGCACAGGCCATGGAATATTTTGCCTGCGAGGAACTTCTGGATGATTATGCTCCACATTATCAAGATCAGCACGCCTTTGCATGTTCCTTAGGATAAAAAGAGCACCCATTGCATACACAGTATGCATATAACTTGCTTGCAAGGACATGTTTAACCACACTGAACAGCAGCTGCTATCACTTAGGAGCCTCCTTATATAGAGTTATTTGGTAATTGATGTGCCTCTGATTTGTTCAAAATCGCCTCTGACAGGCACCTCTTTTGTTTTTAGCAATTTTTTTGCGATTTTGAAAAATGCAGGTTAGTAAATACAGCGATTTATATGTGTTGGCTGTCAAAAATCACCATGGTGCTTTTATAAACAATTTAAAACGAAACCCTTTTTGGCGATTATATGGCAACTTCCCTTTAGTAAATACAGCAATTTAGAAATCACTGAAAAACGCCAAATATTTGGTCGATTTTTCAAAATCGCAGCTTAGTAAATCCAGCCCAATGTGTTTATTTATATTTGGCAATGTGTATAATATGTGTCTAATAAAAT
The DNA here is from genome assembly GCA_011038615.1 of Limnodynastes dumerilii. Lineage (NCBI taxonomy): Eukaryota > Metazoa > Chordata > Amphibia > Anura > Limnodynastidae > Limnodynastes > Limnodynastes dumerilii. The sequence goes on from WWET01000227.1 coordinate 706,397, forward strand.
CTCTAAACTTCAGCAATAGCTTGCATTAAGAGATTTTATGGCATTTTCTTTTATCCTTGTCATTGCAAACATTTCTGGGGGGTTTTATCTTAGTTATCTTGACCCTGATCTACTGGGGTCAAACATTAAATGAAGACTTGTCATGCTGAAGAGGAAGAAAGGTTCAGAATGGATAGATAGCTGAATAAATTGTTTCTTCATGGAAAATCATTTTTGGGAAGTCATGGTTACAACTCCAAAAGAATGACTTAGATGACCACTGGAGATACCGCTCCTCTTTAAATTATAGTTAAATATTAGCTGTGGCACAAGAAGCCTGACGTATTGTGCTGTGAACTGACCAAGTTTCATAACAAAAGTTTCAGTTGACAAATGCAGCTCATCCATGGCAGTACTTATTTATGAAGTCATGTTAAGGATGACAATATTCCATTTAAGAGTGAATTTAAGCATTTAGACAATAACTCCAAAAACTGGCTTACAAACTTCAATATCTACTAATTATAGCAATTATTAGAATTTTTGGGACATTGGTAAATAAATTAAAACTTCTATTCTATACAAACTTCTATTTAGTTGTAAATAATTGAAACATTTAAGATACCCATTATTCCTCTTAATCCATTCTATGTAAATCAAATTATATAGTTGGTGGCAAATGTCAAGGAAAATCCGTGAGCTATTGGATAAAAACTTGTACTTGTCTAAAAACACATTAACATTAAATAACATCATAACTTAAAAGAAAATTGTAACTGATATATTAATACCAAATTAAGGATTAATAAAGAATGCAGCGATTCACCAGATGTGTTGAATCTACCAATACCTAAATAGCGAATGATGGATGCCACATCATTCTTATAAAACTGGAATTCAGCTGATGTCTGGCTATGGCAGTAAGAGCACAACACTGGATATCTCAAAAGGCTTTATTGGTTTCAAATCTGGGGACTGTGAAGGTCATGGCCTATAGATAAAATCAATGTCATTCTTATCAAACCATTGGGTGGGCTGATGAGCTTTGTGGATGGGGAATTGTCATTCTGAAAGATAGCCTTACATCAAGAATGGAAATGTGAATATGAAAATTCATTACCATTATGTATCTCATGAATAACCCTGCTTGTAAAAAGAACTGCACACAAAGCATTCCATGAAAATATGTCTCATTGTATCACAGAATTCAAATAAGCTGTGAAATTTATACTGGTTTTGTATATATTCTATATATTGTATAGGATACCTGGAGTTAGTGCTTCCACATACTAAAGCGCTTTGCTGATTACACTGGTTCAAAAATCTTAATTATTTTTTATCACAAGTGTTCATTGCATAGTGCTTTCTGTGCTGAATTCAAACAAGTGTTTTAGAATGACTATCATGTAGGGATTTTGAGTGAGACCCAAATCAAGTTTACAGCATCATGCTTAACAAGACAGGCATGGTAAACAAGCAACACACATACAATGAAGATAGATAGTCACCCCAGACATGACATTGGGCTCTTTGTATTTGATTTTGTTCAGCAAAAATCATGCTCCCATGTGTCTCCTTCATGACATTAGCATGAGCCAGTGCTATGGGGGTAACTTGTTGCTGTTGTGGAGTAGCACAGCTTTCAAGCTCACTGTAGAGGAATCCTCTGTCTTGTACTTATGATCAGTGTTTTCATGACAGACTTATCATCCTGGCAAAAATATTTCTTAAAGCCACTATAACTCTATTTGAAAACCCATATTTAAGTGTCATTGTGAAGAAAATTTCAGCCTTGTAATCTAGCGTCCCAAACGCTCAGCTTGAGATCTCCTTGCCTTAGTAAATGTGGTTTAGAACATAAACAGAAAGACTCAAAGCTTGGGTCAAGACTTGAACGTTTGAACTTTTCTGAAGGCTTTGGCACAGACATGTCTTTACTGTGAGGCATAGGCCTCATGACGGATGGTAAGTCCGGGTATGTTACGGTGTGCTTTGACTTGTTGCTGATGCCCAGAATGTTTGTCAGAGAAAAGAAGTGGTCTGTACACTGGTTCCTTTCAAATCAATGGAACAAAGAAATGTATGTGCCGAGAAACCTATTGAACAGTTTGAGAGGAGCCTGATACAAGTAAGACAAGAAACATGAGGGGCTCGGTCTTTGTCTTGGTCACCGATTTTGCAACTGAAGTAAAGCTCGAAGCACTACATTTGTGGAGTTAAACGTTGCTTCTGCCGTTCAACTGTTACTCCACCATAGATGTAGCAAACAGAGTCTGTACAATAAACACACATTATAGGCAATGTGCCACTTGACACAGAAGTACAGTGCAGTGTTCATTGATTCCCCAGAAGATAAAAGGGACGGTCCATGCAACTTGTTGCACAATTCTAAATACCAATCCGTGCACAGAGTGTCAAAACCTGTTCACCAACCCACACGAGGATGCAAAAATGTGTTGCCAGGATAATTTCTTGCGGCCTATAAAAGCCTCCATAGACGCTTTTAGTAAGGGTCATACATCGCAATATCGGCTCTTAAGGTGAGCATATCTTCAAAACTGTGGGTGATAGGAAAAATCAATTATCATTCAATGCTAACATTGGCTTAAACACCAGTACTCAATTCATATCAATATATATTTTTGAAAGGTAAACTAGGAATCAATAAACACTAAAGGTGTGTCTTAAAAAAAACTTTAACTATAACTGTTACTGTCTTAAAAGTTTAAACTTAAACCGCAAAAGGGCATATTAATGGTTTATTAATTATGATAAACATTTGAATGAAAATGGAAACTGCATGAAGAAACAATTATCTTAGTATCTTACCCATCTCTAGAGAATTGCATATAAAAATATCCTCAATGCTTTTCCAATGTTTCTGTTCAGTAACTACTATCACAATAAGTTACTGAATTAAGAACGGACATTTGGGGAATCCATCCCTCTGGCTTATAGGGAAATTGGTACTATATGTCTCTTACCTTACAATTGTAAAAGCACTTGACAATTTGACATTCTTACTGCTAAGTGTCCCTGACTGAGGCACATCAACAATAGAACATTTTTATAAGGCTTGGCAGAAATCATACCCACTGCCTGATGCAAACTGATCCATTCCATTTGCTTCCAGAAGGGTGAAGGCAATTGTTTTTTAGTTGTTCTACTGTTCAACCAGAAGTTAGGAAATTACTGAAATACAAAACAATGAAAATAAAAAATAGAACAAAACTTCCTTCCAAGTCACCTTGGAACTGGATTGTAAATGATATATTATTATATCTTTGCCAAAGCTTTTAAACCCAATAAACTTATATAATTAGTTTCAGGGGCTTTATTTTTCTCTACATGCTAGTATAAAGAAGAAAGGAGTTGACTAGGGCCAATGTGCTTGCCAATTATCTTTTCTCTCCTCTCCCTGATTTCTCTCATTCTCCAATCATCTATCCAGCTGCATCAAGGAGACTGTTTGCACAATGAGAATACTGAATTGACCTTTCACTTTAAGAAAAAAGATTATACACAGGCTGCAATGAGACAATGAAAAGAAATCAGATGTTATCCATAAATGGCCCCAGATCTAATTAACCCTAACTAGTTGTAATGCCATCTTGTACCGTCCGTAAATAATTGGTTTATATAATACAGATATTTTTTTTATACGTACTGAATATCTGTGAGAGGGAAAAATAAAATGGAAAGCATTGAGATATAACTTTCTTTATGTGTCTAGTGAAAGCATTTCCTGTGTTGATGGCAGCATTGAGTGTGTCCCTCATTGTAATATTTAACTGGTCTTGTTTACTGAAACAGAACTGTAAATAACCATTTTTGAACTGCATTGTAAAGTCCCCCCCCCCTTTTGTGTCCTGTCATGTTACTGGCCGCTGAGCGGACCAACATATAATTAGAAGTTGGGAAATGTGTGTAAAACTTGTAACTTGCCACAGTTGTTATAGATTCCATTTTTTTCCATCTAAAGTACTCCACATAAAACATACAGCAAGCACAGTAATTTCATTAAGAAAGCAATTACCATCCCTTTTTTCACTGCACTCTTTTCAGCAAAATTATAGCTTGCCTTGCACTCAGCAAGAATTTTATAACATCGTTAATGAAATGACACAACATAAAAAATCAGCAGAAGTGTTCATTTAACGAAAGTCTCTATGTTGATAAATGTGACATGGTGGCTGGAAATTTGAAACAAATGCTTTTTTCCTTGTGTCTTGCTGTGAGGCTATGAGGAGGTTTTTTATTCTCTCCGTTGGTCAACCATTATCTTGTCACTGTCTTGTACTATATGTAGTCATTTGGCAATGAATAGGAAACACCTGCACCAGGTCCCAGTGCTTCCAAACGACTATTTTCATCTCAGCATAAACTTAAGGTCAGTCTCTACAGACAGGTGTTTCTCTTCAGAGTGGTTAACTTGTCTGAGTCACAGTGGATCACAAACAGTCCCAGAGGTCAAAGGGCGAACACAGCAGCTCCAGGTCTCCCGGGTACTAAGGCTTACCAGGTGTTTAATATTCACAGAGGTTATTGGCTAAAAAATGTGATAAAGTGTTCTCTGCAATTCAAAATACATTTTAATGAGATTCCCCCCACCCCATACTGAAGAAAAGCCTTACATTAGAGGATGTCTGCTCAATAGACACAGAGGTTAGAGGTAATTCAATCAGGCACATATACTTTCTCCTTAAAAGAACAGATACACTCAGAGGTTTGGCTACATTTGTTGCCATTTTTTTTATTTCATTTCCAACTGCAAGAAAGATAACTACTTACATATGGATGCAATAAATAAGAGCAGTCATTAAAATTTCTTTAATTTAAAAAGGAAAATCTTAATGAAGTAATTTCTTAGCCGAGGAAGGCAGAAATGTAAATTAGACGTTTTAAAGGAGACCTATTAAAGCAATTGCAATGTTCTGTTTTTCTTGTGTAATGAATTTATGAATTGCCAGTTGTTAAGTAAACATACTTTCTTAATTGCGTGCATATTCCATTAACTGGTAAGAATAGCATTCATCTATGAACAATGAAGCCCAAATACTGTTTCCATGCATAATATTAAGGCTCTTAATACATAAATTAAAGCACTAAAACTGCCACACTGCAATTATACATATATAAATTGGAATTTTTTTTTAGACATACATATGTACTACTATAAATATGCAGTCATAATTTTCTTTTTAACTATAGCACAGTTTATTCCTTGGGGGAAAAATCCCTTCCAAAAAAAACCAGAAAGGTAATTCCTACAAGTTTAATCTTGATAAGGGAGACAATTGTAATAATGTTCTGATGAATCCTGTGATTGGAATAATAGGACTAATTAATGTAACTATGCCAAGATCTATTGTCAGTCCAGTGTACAGTCCCTCTTCACTGGATTATAGCACACAGAATCCCAGTATTAGATGTGACAAGCCCAGTTATAAAAAAAAGTCCTTGTCACATACTGTTTCTTTTCAACGTACATTTTCCATCTATGACAAGTCTGACTTTATTTTAAGTATTTAGCATTGACTGGAAGTCTAAAAATTAGCTTAACCTGTAAATGATCGGGTAACCACAATGATATTTTACTTATGAAATGCCTTCCTCTGTCACTAGTAATGTTTCAGTGTAATGTAATATAATTCTACAAGCCATCATCTGCTATAATTCCCTAGATTCCCATAAAATATGAGTTCCATTTTATACTAAGAACATTTTGTTTTATGCTTAAAACTCGTGATACTTTTTTTAACAATAAAAAAGATATTTCAACTTTTGGGATGATTAATTTATTTCTTTTTATAATAAATAAAGAGTAAATATATTACTAGTTCATTTTTTTATGTAGATATTAAGATTATCAAATTATCATTTAAGTTTTTGCTGTTTTAAAAGTTCTTATTGACCAATAAAATGAATTTTATCCTTTCACTATAGTAATCTTAGATATTGTGAGCTTCATAAGAAACTGTAGTTCAGACATGGGGAGTGGATATAGATCTGCATGACAATGGGCCTGATCCAGAGCTACGACCGCAAGCGAGCGTACGCTCATCGTAAGCGAAAATTCGGGAAAAAATTCGCAACGCGCATGCCCAGTATGACAGCTTCCGGTCGCCCGGGCGTCATGAGCGAATAGCGGTCGTATTGTGAGCGAATTTTTCGCTCGATGGGCGTGCGTTCAGTACGATGGTCGCCTGGGCGCCCGTTTTACTACAGGGAGGCGGGGATAGCCATTTAAATTGTACAGTATGGGCGTGCTAAGCCCGTACGCTCAGCGTATTTTGTGCGAAAATTCGTACGGCCGACGGTCGTACCCAGTGTAGGGTATAGCCGGCCGACAGTCGTACCCAGTGTAGGGTATAGGCGTCGTAAGCATGTACTTTACTATGGGAGTGTTAGGGGCGTGTATGTTTATTCGCACGGTCGAACGTACGCATTCGCCCGCCGTGCGAATTTTCATAGCTCTGGATCAGGCCCAATGTCACAAATATGTAAAGAATACAAGAATGAGGATGAATGGCTCTAAAGTAATATGTAAAAAAAAATATGACTAAACCAAGTGCTAAGGGGCCAAAAAGGGGATAGTTAGTGACTGGGATAAAGTGTTGTGTAATAGAATTTAAATAGTCATAAGTTCCCTAGACAATGAATGGTCAACAGGATTAATATGCCGACCTTACTCTAGCGGATATTGTCAGATAGATAAAATATTATAATGTCAACACATACTGTGTTCAGCACACTAACCTTAAACCTAAAAACCATAACACTTGCCATTAACAGTAACTGTTTACTTACATCTGGGGAGCAAATGATAACAATTGAGGACCTGATTCAGACTTAACAAGGTGCTTAAAATAAGAGAGGAAAGATACTCCTGGGTTTAACCATGTTGATTGCAGCGGAGTCATATTTCATCTGTTGCAAACAGTATTGGAGTTGAGAGGTGATGTTTCCCAGCCCAAGTCTAAATAACAGTGTGATAGTAAAGCTGGTCAGTATCTGTGTGCAGTAAGCAATTCAAAGATATATCCCTGCATGCAAAGAATACAGTTTACTTGACTTCCCCTGAAATCTGCATGGTTTAGCCCAGGAGTGACTTTACTCTCTTATTTTAAGCACCTTCTTAAATCTGAATCAGGCCCTGAGTGACAGGACAGAGCAATAAGAGGAAGATGGATCAGTACACAGCGGAGGATCAAAGGACAAAGTGAAGAACGCGGCAGTAGAAAATTACATGTCGGAGGATGGAAGAATAGGAGAGACAGAGTAGAGGACAGAGCAGAAGAGCTGCTGCATTTATCAGAGGATGGAGGGACAACACAAAGAACAGAGGACAAAGTGGAGGAGCAGGACACAGCATAGACAAAAAACAAGACAGAGTAAAAATGCAGGACAAGGCAGGACACAACAAAGGTCACAGAGAAGGACGGGGCGCAGAAATGGAGTACAAGAGCGCAACACAATGGAGGAATGCTAAAGTGAAAAGCTGCTGCTGTAACCAACTGCATGTCATTGCAAGCAATGGGTAGTTTATCAAATAACAATGGTAAATAAATAAATAAAAATCGACTGCACAGCAATCTTATATTATATACACAGCACCAAACATGCAAGTCTCAAGATTTTCAATTTATAGGGGGTCAGCCCTTTAACTTAATTCACTTTCCAGATTTATAAGAATGTCAGTAGCCTTTAGGACAGACTTTAGTGGGACAACTGTGCAATCAAATATTATCTTCTTACACTTTATATGCAAATGTAAATTATACTGCACATGTTAGTTATTATGACTATGAGAAGAAGCCCGAAATAACGACAGCCAGCCAGGCTTTGCGAGTAACACAAGATGGTGTGCATTGGAACTTCGTAGGAAGAAACGCGTCAGAGGAAGGAACCTAGTGGACAGCTATTGCTTCTTTCACCCACTGCTTATATTTGGCATTACGGATCGGCACTACAGGACTTTGCAAGAAGGACCATTGCTCATCACCAGGAATTCATTTCTTCACCCTTTTTTTTTTTTTTTTATGTATTAATCTATTTGGCATCCCACATTGACTATGTTATAAGAGTCACACATACGGAGAACTTTGGGAGCTTCCCTCTAACTCGCGGCAGCTGCACGCAGCGTGCTCTAACAAGCACACAGGTCATTTTCAGAACGCAGTATATAACATTCTCCTGCTCATCACCTGTGTTGAATACCCCGCTGGAGTGTTGGTCCAACTATAATATAGGATCTCGAATCACAGTCATCCTGTCCTAACATCCAGAGAAACAACCGTATAAAGAAATCGTCATTGACGAAAACACAAATTATCATTTGACCACTATCTATCCTTACACCTACAAAAAATAGGACGTCTGACTGATAACTTTTGAACCAGCACTTCCTAATATCAGCTGAAGCTCTTCATTATCCGTGTCACCCTTCCAAACCACGGTACCGTCAGTACAGATATAATTATTAAGAGAGAGATATACATACATACTGTATATAATTTTTTTTTATTTTTTATTACGTGATTTTTTTTATTTTTTTTTTACTTTTTTGATCTCTGCCAATCACTTGGATACTAAGTCTGCATCATATTGCTGTCTTTCCTGTAAAGAGTCATCAAATACGTCAAGAACTATATGGACTATATTAGATATTACATCTTAATTTGAATTACTTTGAAAATATTGATTTCCATAATTGGATCGGCTTCTCACTGTGCTTACCGGCCGGGACTATCTTATCCATATTACAGGTCATCTGTATTATTCCTCGCCAACAACTGTATTCGTCAAGAACTATATGGACTATATTAGATATTACATTATAATTTGAATAACCTTTGAAAATATTGATTTCCATAATTGGATCAGCTTCTCACTGTGCTTACCGGCCGGGATTATCTTATCCATATTATAGGTCATCTGTATTATTTCTACTCAACAAGTGTACATCATATATGTAATACCTATATTTCCATCTCCGTATAGCCTATATCTTATACATAGGGTGTTATTACACCTAGCAAGCTGTTCACTATACCTACTATGGTTATATTAATTGTTTTTATATTGTGTATATTGGTATGGTAAGGTGACCCTTACATACACTTATTTTACTGCATTATTCCATTTTTTATTCTATTTATTCTTAATAAATAGTATATAGTCTATAGATATAGACCTGTGCTCGTTTTCTGTTATCTTTGTAAACATACAAAACTGGTTTCTGTACATTTAGATTTCCGTACAGGCGTGACAGTCCTCTGTACATTAGATTATACAATTTGTGTGTGTGGGGAGGCATATAAATTGGACAGTATGGGCTGGGTTACGTACTTCTATACATCAGAGCTTTTAAGCAGTTAAGGTAAGGCTTATGGACATATAAATCAGCTAAAATCCACAGGCGTACACTAGCTTTTTGTATGTGGACTTACGCACCTGCTTCTGTAGTTTACTAGACTACTAGTAAATGAGAATACAATGTAATAGAATCCTGTCCCCTCTGTACATGGCTATGAATTACATCAAAATGACAAGAAAAATGCCTATTATTTAAAACCTGTAAATATAATAAAAATGTTAACAATTTCTAAAATATCTTCTAATATGTTAATGATGTCAAGATAAATATGCACTATTTTGTTATATGTCATTTTGTCATATGTCACATAAAATTATTATAATAAACTGTAGGGCATGAAAATAGTATGAATTTATGTTCACGACAATGTGCAATAATACATTATTTGTGTATTTACAGTACCAGAGATTTTCCTTTTAATATTGATGTTATGTAGAATCAATAGGCCCATTGGTTGAACTGGCATTCAGTAAGGCAGACATAAAAAAGTTCATTTGCATGAACACTAAATAATTCACCTACATAAATTATATATCAAAATGTTCTCCATGCTCAATGGAATAATATCTTTTCTAGCTGGCTTTTTAATATTTGAGTTAGTGCTAATTTTGTTATAAGCCTATGGAGTTTCTTTTGTTTTACACATGTACTGACAATTAATTACTCTAAAAACAACTTGCAATGCTTGAGAAAAGACCACAGCTGGGTGGAAACCACACTTGCTTGCTGCTCTTTCAATATGTGTAAAGAATAATAATGATAACTGCATCCAAATTTTGAATTATTATTACACACATCAGATCGGAATCAAAGATCCGATTTTTATGCGTTTGATTCTCCGAATGCAGCATGTGCAGGGAAGCAAAATCGGACCCCTAATGTATTCACACATCTGTGTGAACACACTGCTTACCAGCTACGTCACAAAGGCAAAGTTATGGCACTGATAAAAGTGGCAGAGAAACGTAAGTCTGGATCAATACACAGTTTGATAGCACACCTGGGGCCCGATTCAGTTAGGTTTGCGCACCGCAATAGATGGAAAAAAGCTTGCAGTACGCTTTTTCACGTCTATTATGGTGCGACTAAAAATCCCCCCCAAAAAATTTGCACAATTAGCTTCACAATGCAAATAATGCGGGTGCGAGGCTAATTGAATCGGGCCCCTAGACTGTACATTGCAGTCCCACCCACTTGTGAGTGTAAGCCAGCCTTTCTAAAATAATCAGTTAGATGTGTCATTTGTCGGAGGACTGGATTGTGTTATTTATTTATTTTGTTTATTATTTATTAAGATTTTTATGTAGCGCTTTACAGAGAATAATTTATATTAAAATTACTGCCTGCCCCGTTGGAGCTACATTCTATGTTCGCTAACACTGACACACAGACACACACACACACACACACACACACACACACACACACTAAGGTGAATTTAGTCAGCAGTTAATTAACCTACCCATATGTTTTTTGGAGTGTGGGAGGAAATCCACACAGACACAGGGAGAACATACAAACTCCACACAGATAGGGCCTAGTCCAGGAATCAACCTGTTATGATCAGATCTTACAAATACATATGCAGGTTAAAAAATGCAGATGCAATCGAACCAAACAGAAATTAGGGGAATGCTAGAATTATAGTTGTTATTATAAAAATGCTGTATACTAATAACTATTGCTACTGGTAACCAGTAATTTCTTCTGATCTTGGTAGTAGAAAACAGCTAATCAACCAGAGCACGATGCATGAGACATCACGTACACAGGACCAAATTAATAAAAAAAATTTAAATGTAGAAATTTTTTTGTGTTTCACTCAGGGGCGAATTGGGAATTCAAAGTGCCCCTGAGAAAAATCTGCAAGTGTCCACATATGGGCAGGATCAACTCTAGTTGGGGCTATTAGTACTGTGTAAATATTATTGGGAAGCTTTGTTTATTTCTATGCATTTTTTATGCACAATAAATAGCATTATTTAGAAAATATCTTGTAAAAATAACAAAGAACAAAAATTGTAATAGCAAATATCTTATTGTTTAACCATCAGAATATTAATGCAGACATTATTATATTTTTGTAAAAAAAAAATTCACTATAAACAAATTTAAGTAACATCTGACATTTTATTTCTATTTTAATATTAGCTTACTGTACTACCTAATGCTGCCTCCCAGTGGCAAAGTTAAGTTGCAAATTTGCAGTTATTAAGTTTATGCCTCTAGTCATTAATATATTATTCAAGTATTCCAAAAGTACACAAACAGAAGTATACAAATTCCTAATATTGTGGCACAAGTTTATACACAAATATGTAAAAAATAACAATAATATATAACAGTAGTTTAAAGCAGATTTGTAGCAGACATTCTAGATGGTGTAGTAAATGTTCATAAAGCTTTCATTAAATAATATAAGTCCATCATATAAAGATCATGATTGCTGTGTGAAGCAACATTAACAAAACAATAAAATGGCATGAACAAACAGTCAAAACATTAGAGAACCCAAACTGAACTTCCTTTAGACTATGCAGCATCACGCAATAAACTGGCAACTTATGTCGCTGCAAGTTTTTTGAGCTTTGTAAGCATAAAACATGTAAATACTGGAGCTAATTCAAAATTGGAACCAAAAAAGGGGGCACAAGGTAATTTAAAATTTTTTTACCCTGTCGGGAAAAAAGTGTATTTTTATTTTACTTATTAGCATACAATATGGACGAGTACGAGTTATATTTTTAAATTGTAATGTACATCAGTACTAGGAAAGCGCACCTTGCATCTCCCCCCTCCTTAATTTGACCAAAGTGCAAAATTGCTCTTTTTTTTGCTGTTGCTCCCTACTATGAATCACACCTTCTATTTATAATTATTAAGCACTCACTAATAAGCTCCACAAACTTCTCTAAAGCTGGAGCGATTATCAGCCACACACCCAATTATCGGGTGATCGGGCCAAAAATCGCTCTAGTTAATGGCCAAGATCAATTTTTAAAACGTCCAATAAACGCACCAGAAACGCTCTGGTACGATTATTGGATTTTTAAACATGTCTGAATGATATCGGACGCAAGCTGAATGGCTCCCTATCCCCGTAATAGACGCTGCTCAATATATATGTACAAAGCTGCTCTGACAAGTATACCTTCAAAGCTGTCAGAGCAGCATAGTGCATAGATCTGCAGCAGTAGCTATTGCAGGGAATAGTACAGAGAGGGACCAGCCGAACCTGCGCTGTGTGAAGTGCGGTTTTGGCTGATCCCTGTCTGTACCACTCCCTGCAATAGACGCTGCTGCAGATCTATGCACTATGCTGCTCTGATAGCTTTGAAGGTAGACTTCTTTGTGCATAGCTTTGCAGCAGCTCCATAGAAAGCACTGAGCACTGCCCCCTCCCCTCTCCTGCTAGGATTATTGGTCCCAGCAGAGGAGGTGTATGGTGCCGATAACAGGACATTTCCCTAGCGGGAAAACGTCCCGTTTATCGGCTCACCCCCTGCTGGGACCGATAATCGTCTTAGTGTATGGCCAGCTTAAGTCTAAGATACAATTCACATTAAAAAAAACTTAGTGTAAAGGATAACAGTTTTTAAAGTAGTGTATTAAAGCACAGAATATAAATTGTTCAGTAATTCAAAGCATATCGGATTAGAACTGTGACTACTACATGGTTAGATCACAGAGAAATATGGTATGTGTTATTACAACATCCATCTAAGCTGTTTATAGTGCAACATTACCACACAAAGTACCAGTCATACCAAAAGTTTAAATTCTGGTAGAATATTGTTACTTATGGGTAAAAAGTTGTTATACCTATAAAGTTTCAAAATGTGCAAGAATAAGGTTTGAAAAGGTGTAGGG
>WWET01000227.1:719644-751479 GCA_011038615.1 Limnodynastes dumerilii
GTAGGGAAGGATGGTTTTACATTTTGTAAAATAGGAGATTTTATATTTATTTTCTTTTAGCTCTTTTGTAAACTTTTGAGTAAATGCATCAGATTGGCTGACACAGCAATAATGCATGTGATGTAGTAGTATTATTTATAACCAACCTCTGAGCATCTATGCCAAAAAAGAGCTGTATTATCTTTGGGACCAATTTATGTCAGTGTGCATCTATGTAAAGTCCATTGGTGACAAGACAGAGAAATAACTTCCATTAAGAACCCTTTCACACGTGCATAAACACGTGTATTGTTCTAAATATGCGCATTGTAAGCGTTATGCAGTAGTTATAACAGGTAAACATTCCAGCGTTATGATTAATGCGCATCTGACAAAGCAATATAAAGCAATGGTGTCCATGTAAAGGTAGGATTTTGCCACTAGAGAGACAAATTAACTACATTAAGCATATTTCTTTAAATATATGTATGACACACTCCATTATTTTTATATTACAAATGTATATATTGTTTTATATAGTGGCACCCAATAAAAATAGATATGTTATATTCTTTTAATATTCACAATTCACATTATTTCACAAGGTCAGCATCATATAGTAATGCAAATATGACTATAACTGAATATATGTGTTTGTACACACTCTTTGGTAATGTGCGGTATTCTTTTCTTTGCTTTTTAATTACTTATTCTTTTGATTAACTTCCTATCATTATCATAATATTACAAATAGATTTCCCCATTATATGTAATTTGATTGAATTAATATCATAATGCAAGTGCTTCCATGTGCTGTAATGCTCACTTAATTGCAGTATTGACATTCTCTTCATCCCAGTGGGTTCCCGTTCATTGATTTGTAAAGTGCTTGATAAAAACATGAATGTTCTATTTTTTTCTAGACGGAATAATAATTAATTTGTACGCATTCACTGATAAGATTAAACTAACCTTCTACCCGAAAAAACAGTATGTATTTTTTAAGACTTTTGAATGCATTTATACATGTTTATCACAATTAACCAATTCATGCAAAAAAATAAACTTACAGGACTGTATGTATTTATATAACTGAATTATAGCATATAGCAGTGGTTATAAACCCTTATATAGATGGGATAAATATAACTTTTCAGCATTTGCAAGATGCTGGAGATCTCAAATTATTGAATTAATATTCCCATCTTGTTGGTGGTGAAATTCAACTATCAAACATGTGCGTTTGTTATAAACTTAAGAAATGTGTGATACAATGTTATTTTTTACAATTATTGTGCATAATCATTTAAATTACAGAATTCCATGAAGGTTACTTAATTGAGGACTGTAGACCAACAAAATGGCTGCATTAACACTTAGGGTCAGATTTACTAAGATGCAGGAAGGACAAAGTGGTGATGTTGCCTATAGCAACCAATCAGATTCAATCTGACATTTGCTAGTATGTAATAGAAAAGGGAGAGCTAGAACCTGATTGGTTTCTGTGGGTAACATCTCCACATTTCCTTTCCTGTAGCTTAGTAAACCTGGCCTTTGGAGTGCAACAAGCATAATATTAGTGGTCAGTTCTGGCAGGACAGATGTAAAGTGAAATATGTCACAGGAAAATGGTAACAAAAACAAATAGATGGAAATCAATATGATTGTTGCAATTAAGTTGTAAGCAATGGTATTTATATTAGAAAACACCAGGGGGGGGGTAGCCGGGGCTACAGAGCTGATGGGGCCCGTCCTCATTAATGGGCTAATGCACAGAGAAGAATTCCCCTGCGCACTGGACAGCTGTTGGCGCATAACCCCATAGGGGGTGGGGCCTTGTGAATGTGTCCTGGGCCCCAAAACTTCTGACGGCAGCCGTGGAAGCCGTAGGAAAATGGTTTAGAGCATATTAATCAGGCACTGCAATGGTATGATAGGAACACTGGTACAAGTAATTACTGATTTGGGCATTGTTATGCTATGTTTGAATGGAGTCTAACATGCAACACAATAAACACCAGAAGTTTTAATACAAATAGCAGTCCTGGATGGCAAAAATAATGCCCACTATTGTAGTTTCATTGTAATATGAAAGAGCAAATACTAGGCCACCGGGCACAACGAACAGCTACTCCCTATTCATGAGAACTACAGTGGGATAGAGAGGCTGATATAGAAATTACCTCAAATTGAAGTCAGGCTGATATCAATCCAATTGTTGTATTGAGTATTATTAGGACAAACATTTTAATGGCGGTGTAAGTAACCGCTGCAGTAATAAAAATTCCGGTATTATATAGTCCAATAGCGTTCAGAGATATGGTAATAGAATGTGCACATGCCGAGTCTAGTCCAAAAGAGTGAAAACTGTATTACTTATGGTACCGTGATGAAAAATTGCTGTAGAATTAAACTTAATGGGATCTGGGGCCAGATTTACTAAGCTGCAGGTTTGCAAAAGAGGAGATGTTGCCCATAGCAACTAATCAGATTTTGGCTGACATTCTCTAGTATGTAAAATGAAAGTGAGTGCTAGAATCTGATTGGTTACTATGGGCAAAACGATCATACATCAGGGATTGTGAAACTTATGAAGGTTATAGTCCAATCAAACAACCTGATGTGCTTTGGTAAGATAAAACATGATTGTGGGTTTATAAAAAAAACAAAAAAAAACCAACATCTCCACAAACCCGTAGCTTAGTAAATCTGGCCCCTGGGTGTCAGGATGAAGGTGCTTGAAAGCGCTGCCTCTGGCCTGGCTCGTCTGCCGTAGCTTACTGCTTCAAAGACAGTATGGTGTTGATGAATCGGAGATAGTTGTTCTCTTAGAAAGCCGGTTTCCAGTCAGGTGCAATATAGTAATTTGCAGAATAAAATACTTGATGAATCCACTGGGTAACAAAGCAAAAGGGAGGTATGCCATAATATCCAAGAACACTGCAGGTAAAATGCAGGAGAACAGATAAGCCCTTAGTAGCGGTGCTAGATGTTAAAGCACACAAGTGAATAGAAGCACTCTAGGTATAGTGGTGACTAGGATGAACTGTGTATTATATGGAGGGAAAGAGAATGCTGTGTGCTGTTTGGCAGTGACTAGGATGCAGTCTGTGTTGTGTTTAGTTTACTATGATGTAATTTGTTTTGTATATTGGTAACAATGAGACAGTCTGTACTATAAGTTGGTGACTAGGATTCAGTCTTTATTATATGATAGTTACTTCTAGTGGGAATTGTATAGCAGTGACTAGGGTGCTGTCTGTATTGTACAGTAGTGACAAGGATATGCTTACTTTTTTGTGGTTACATGAATGCATTCTGTATTTTGTTTATACTCACATGGATCCACTACTTGCTGGGGGAAGTAACCTGTATCAGGACTATTCAGGATAGTTTGATCTCCCTGGACTTGCAGGCATCTGTCTATACATTATGCCACAGGTAAGCCTCATATGGGGTATTGATTTTTCTGATTTGTTCTACTAACCCATTCAGTGCACTTGTGTATCCAAAATTAGATGACATTGCATCATTTACCACTTAAACTTTGCTTCTAAATATTATTGTGCCTTTATCCCTATTGCCTTTTTGTATCCATTACTAACTACTTTCCCTTTCCTATGCATAGGAAAGTAGTTCGGCTCTGACTGTGTGTTGGGACATATATGTCCTAGGACATATGGCGCATCTGCATTGTGGATGCTAAAACTCTGAACCAGCTCCTAGAAATTTTTGTACATTCTTTAGTAAACTGAGCTCAACTCACTTTTATCTATAAATGGCAATTCCTTTGTCTGTGGCGATTTGTGCAAAATAGAATAGAAGTAATTATAAGTTCCTTAGATTTTGATGACTGTGCTATATGTTTTATTAGACTATACAAAAGTGAAGTTTACCCATTTCCTTTTTGAGTACCTAAAGAAGGTTTTTATTCTTCAATTTTGTAAAAATGTTTCAACTGTCATGTTGAAAGGTATAGATTATGTAAAATAAAACTACTTGTATATAATAGGCATACCTTCATACCATGCCAGATTAAACAGTTTAAACAGCGTGAACATGAAATAATGTTTAGCCTACATAATAAGACTCTTAGATATTGTGCCCTATTATGGGGGGGTACACAGACCTTATATGGCATATAATATAAGCACAATTAAGAAGAAATAAGACCTTTATTATAGGGTATATTGATTATATATCTCTGCATTCCTCATTAACTTTGATCACCTATATTAGGAATCTGTATGTCCCCAAGTTAAGATTTTTTAGGCCATCTCCCCATAACACTCTTATGTGTTATAATTTTAACACATAATTTTAACAAATTTTAAAACAAACTTTATTATGGGGCATACAGACATACATAGATGTCCCATAATAAAGTACTTAATTATAGAGAGAGAGAGAGAGAGAGAGAGAGAGAGAGAGAGAGAGAGAGAGCGAGCTCCATCAATTTTTCTGCAGCACTGAGAAAATATATATTCACATAAGTCCCTGCCCTATTGGAGCTACACTCTAAATTCCCTACCATATACGCACACACTCACATGAGTTTTAGAAGGAAACTGGAGCACCCAGAGGAAACTCCAGTAGACAAAGGGGGAACGCACAAATTTCACACGGTCTTGTTTGGGAATTGGCACTCATGACCTTAGTGCTATAAGGCACAAGTGCTAGTTATCGTGCTACCATTTAAAAATGTGCTATAATTTATCATTAAACCTCAGTTTTATAATTTTATCACACTACTGTGTGATAAATTATAACCTAACCATTCACCTTGTTCAGCACTGACCGTATCTACTCTGGTGGATATCTGAGGAGGAAAGTGAGGACCCCTTCAAAATTTTTATATGGGACCCTCAAAGTTCTAGTCACGCCCTTGAACACCGTTTTAAAGAACTATGGCGATAATGAGAGGTAGTCAGAAAGTCACCATAAAGGCCTTTAGGACTTTAGAATAGCTAAACAGCTGAACTGCATTGTCATGTGGTGACCCAAATTCATAACCCAAAAAAGCATTGGATGTGAGCTATACTTCTGTTTAGTGCTTTATGGGGTTATTAAACTAGGGAAATTATTGCTTTTAGCGTCACAAAGCACCCCCTCTACATGTGAAATTTGCTACCACATGGCTAAATTGGCAACTTGGGCTTTTGTCTTGATGTGAAACTGAACTACCATGTGTTTGTTTGTGTTTGTGAGTATCCATGTGCATCTGTAATAAATGTTATATATATTAAAATAATATATAATAATGGTTGTGCAAACAAGTAATCTGCTTTGGATTCTATATTCCTAAACAACAAAGCAGTTTGGTAAGACATGTTATGCATTTTAATGATGACTTAAATTTGAGGCTACCTCCACTGCTGCAAGACACAACTGAGTATCCCTCTTATTACTCTATTGTAACTCACAACAACTATAATTCATTCATTATGATTTCAAAACATGTCTGTTCTTTTAGCAACTAAACGTAATAACTATTTGGTAAAATTAGATTACAAGCACTCCCTAATCCTCGCTCCTGCTTCCTAAATTTTATATAAGTGCCGTTATTTTTCTTTTTATTTCCACTTGCAGTCGAGCTGTGATCATGGTTCAAAGTGGAAATAAATGTGGTTTGTGTTTGAATGGAATTGACTAAACCACAGCTCCTTTATATTCAGCCGCACAACTAAATTTAAATCCTATCTTTCATACCCACTGAAGATTGGAATAGAATGAACTTTAAAAAAAAAGATTAATAAGGTACAGACGTTTCTAACAAAGAATCGATAAACACATAAGAGATTTAGCAAACATGAACCAAATGTCCACAAAATGTGACCCAAATCATATTTTAAGCTGACTTTTTTTCTTATTTTTTTTTTTTTTACAAAACATTGTTCAATGAAATGTAACCATAAACTTGCAGAGATGGCGTTATATATTTAGACAAAACATGCAATTAAAAACAAGAGCATATTTTATTGTTTTTATCACCCACAAGGCAAAATATCCTCTAAACACAAGTCATGTTGTAATCCTTAAGATGTCCCTATCATTGTAGGACATGGATGTGCTACTTCCAAATCAGGAAAAACTGCTTTTACCGAGTAATTTGGAACCTTGGTGGTAGGGCAAAACTGCACCTAGTACATGTATACTAAGAGCCAGATTTACTAAACTGCGGGCTTGGAAAAGTGGAGATGTTGCCCATAGCAACCTATCAGAATCTAGCTGACATTCTCTAGTATGTAATAGAAAAGTGAGAGCTAGAGTAGAATCTGACTGGTTGACATGGGCAACATCCCCATTTTTCCAAACCCATAGCTTAGTAAATCTGTCCCTAAATCTGTATTCATATAAATGTCCATCCCTATCAGTTAGTGAGGATTGCTGAAACATTTAGGCTAGATTTTCTAAACTGCAGATAGGGAAAAGTGGAGAGGTTGTCCATAGCAGTTGGGAGGTATGGTAATCGTATAGGAAAGACATGGTTGAGCTCTTGTATACATTCTTTATTTACACACTGACCCTATTTTCTGTCAGGCGTATGCGTAAATTTTAAAGTAGAATTCTGGTGTTGTAAGTCCTGTGTGTGCGGGAAATAGTGTCACCTCACACGTCCAAGGGCCAGGTTTACTAAGCTGTGGGTTTGGAAAAGTGGAGATATTGGCCACAGCAACCAATCAGATTCTAGCTGACATTCTCTAGAATGTAATAGGAAAATGAGAGTTAGAATCTGATTGGTTGCTGTAGGGAATATCTTCCCTTTTGAAAACCCGCAGCTTAGTAAATCTGGCCCCAAGACTGAAAATCTCACTGACTAGGAAAATGGAACATTGCATCCATAAAACAATCAATTAATTTAGAACACGTTTACAAGGTTGTACAGTATTCATATAACAAAATGGGTAATATCAATAGAGCAATATAGATATAGATACTTACAGCATGCATATATGTAAACTAGTTTCCTTAAAACTAACATGTTTTAAATAGCAGATAAAACTGTATAAATGTACATTGTTCATCAAACTGTTGTTTTTTCAGTGCAATATGCATATGTAGCCCTTGTAAATAGTTTGGTAAAATATTTGTGTAAATTTAAACTATAATCGCATATGAAATAAAGTGGGAGTTTTTTCTAAATCCACATTCAAAAATCATTACAAAAAACCCCCATAAAATTATGTAATGTATACGTATGTGCTGCGTTTCCTGCATATAATTTACCTATTGTATTTCTTAGAACTTGGATAGCACTTTCATGAAGAAAAATATTATAGTCGTAGGAATGGGATTTGTGTCTTGTAAGATAAATCAGGCAGGGCTATATTTTCTAATTTAAAGAAACAAGAGAATGTGGAACATGTGTAAATTCTTTGATATTGTAATCCAATAAGAGCAAGATGTTCTCCTTTCCAATTCTTCCCATTGAAGGCTTCCTCCTTCTTCTCCTTATGATTTGATGTGATCTCAACATTTTTGTCAACAGTCATGGGGATAATATAATTTTCATATCTATCTTTCTCTCTTTCCATGCACACTCAACCAATTTCTATTCTGGACGGAGCAGCCGTATTCATTTACACATATTACAGGAAATACATGAAATCAGCAACTACCATCGGGTCAAAAATGACTATTGAAAACATTTTTCTCCAATTGACCGAGGTATGCAGTCAAGATAAATGTCCCTTCTTTTATTCCTAATACCTCTAAACATTTCAGGGAACCTTTAATCACTGGTGGATTAATGCCAGAATTGCCTGTACATATTTTAGTCACGGGATAAGCTTATTCTTTCTGTATGGAATGATTTCATCTTGGTGGATTTGACTTTGGTCTTGAATTACAAGACTTATCTCCAGATCAGATCAGCTTCAGTTTGGTGTGTTATATTAATAATCTATGTAAGTGACTCCTTTTGTCTACTAACCCGAAAAATATTACATTACAACTACTGTGTATTTTTGATGCTACACAAATCTGACCAAAAGAAAAAAAAACTTAAAGATACAGACATTAAAATATGTATCTCCTTAAAGGTTCTCACTATATATCTGCAGTATAGATATTTAGAAATGATGATAAAGTATACGGGAGATCCAGTTTTGGGGCTGATTAAGTTGGGAATCATTTGCAAATAAAATCAGTAGCACCCATACCTCAAGCACTTAGGGCCTCATTCATTAAAATCGGTGGTCATCTCTTCTAATCTAAGTGTAATGTGTGCAGTGTATCGTGTGTAATAAAACTAATAAAAGGTTTGTGCACTCACCGTTTAATGTCAGCATCTTGGGAAGACTTCTTTTCTTCATTGTAGGATGTCTTCTTCTGTTTTCATCTTTTTTCATCCTTCATTGGAGGATCTAGTCCAGTTCTGTGGATGTTCTTCTGTTGCCATGATGCTGGGAACCTCCTCTTCTTCATCCGGCCTGCTTCTAATGACGAATAGGTCACTAGGGGGCAGTGTTTTATATAAGAGATGAAGTCAGTCACTGCCCCCTAGTGACCTATTCGTCATTAGGAGCAGCCCGGATGCAGAATAGAAGGTTTCCAGCATCGTGTCAACAGGAGAAGATCCAAAGAACCGGACCAGATCCTCCAATGAAGATGAAAACAGAAGAAGACATCCTACAATGAAGAAAAAAAGGCTTCCCAAGATGCTGACATCAAATGGTGAGTGCACCTATATATTTTTATCCTCTGAAGAAATCCCCTAAGCGGGATGAAACACGTCAGACTCTGTGACCTAGAATTTATTACCAATTATTGCCGCTACCAATATTATTTATCTGTGGAGATAACTTATATTCCTCCTCTATACCGTTATCGGATTGCAGACAGGTGGTAAGCTGAGGAATAGGAGAGCTTGCCTCCACCAGTGAATGCACTGGAACGACCGTTGAGAGAACCGGGGGTATACTATCCACTCTGGGACCAGAGTTAAACCGGACGCAGCACCGCTCACTCATCCACACAGTACTCCTCACCTGCATTTGAACCAAGTCTACACAGGTTCCAGGAGGGATCTTACTACACCTGCATAAAACACTTGCAATTTCTCAGTACCTGTGCGGTCTGAAACGGGGACGCTCGCTCCTCCCGCTAGACGGTACAGTTACATTTGGGACTCCTGCATACTCCATAAATCAGCTAAGTACTGTAAAGATTTTTTATTTACCTGTTCCTTTGCGCTAACAGTGTGCTTTACTGTACTTGATCCACAAGTTAAATACCACGCTTAACTTGTGCTTTAACACCATCTGCTACACACAGTGAATATACCAGTGTGATTACCAACTTTACACTTGGAATTATTATCAAAAACAGCATTGGGAATAATGAATATTGCATAGGATTGTTCTCAATTTGCAATTGTATATACATATTGTGAGAATCTAGTTACAAGGATCCTAATAGCAGCAACTTAATTTTATTGTGTATTACCAGTGTTTATTTAATCATGTATTTATTTTAGGTATCAAAAGCTGTTGAATAAAATTGTTAGCTTAATTTTAACCACTGGAAGGTGTGTGTTACCAAAATGTATTATCATTTGTTGTTTAAGTTTAGGGGTATCTCCATCATTAATTTTGTCATCCAGGTGATAATACTCTGTTTTGTTTTGTTAAATAAGGGATCTCTGTTGGCTAGCGCTGGTGCTCTTTTCTTCCTTATAACATACAATCATCCACTGCCATTACCATCACAGTGCCCATATTATCACAATGGCCATACTTCCTTATAACATACAATCACAGACATCCATGCAAATTTATATATGCTTGATATATGTAGATTTTGATATATACATATATATAATTTATATATATATATATTTCTTAGTACTGGTCCAAGCGCCTACCGGTGAATTTGTGGTTTTTGTACTTTTGGTGAGTGCACAAACCTTTTATTAATTTTATTACACACGATACACTGCACACACTTAGATTAGGAGAGATGACCACCGGAGGTAAGTGCACACATTTAGGGAACATTGTTAGTTAGAGAATATTTATTTTTTACATGCATACTTTATTAAATGATTTTAGGGGTTAATGTATGTTTTGTGCTTTGTGTTTTTTTCACACACTACATGCAGCGCTGCATGGTTAGAAATCTTACCATGTTGTGCTGATAGAACAACAAGGGTCAGCTTTGCTGATCCTTGTAGTTCGATCAGTACAGCATGGCTAAGGCTTTCAGCCATGCAGCACTTAGGTTTTACACAGACAAAAACACGTCTGTTATACGGACATATGTTTTTGTCAGTCACGAGAGGAAATTACAATAGAATCGCACCTCTCTGGCTGCGATTTTATTTTTGGTAATTTCTAGGTTATTTCTAGGTGATTTCACCGCGATTCTGTGAAATCGTCCTTAATGAATAGCAAAATTTGTATCTCTACCATTACAAAAAAACGGGACCGCGATTTAAACACAGTCGATTCCAAATCCCACTCAAATCGCGTGATTTGGAGTTTAATTAACATGGTTTGGCGATTTTTTTGCCCCAAATCACGCGATTTGAGGCGATTTAGGCAAAATCAAGTTTAATGAATGAGGCCCTTAAAGTGTAGCAGTTGCTTTGAAAGCCATAAACATTTTTTAGGAAGCCAACAATATCTCCGTTGGGTGTGTAGATGCATAAATATCTTTAGTATCTTTGGACTGGATACAAACTTTCAAAAAAGGGATGTTTTTCAATTGCTAGGACAAAAAAAGCCCATATCTTGCAACCACTCATGAGCATACACCGGTTTGGATCTACAGTTCCATACTACGAACATGAAGGAAGAATCACTTATTATTTCTATATGCAATTGTTTGATCAATCAAACAAATAGTTAATATAGCATATAAAATCAATATTTGTCAAAAAGGGCTGCATCCTCAGATCCAGGAAATGTGACAGGCTCGGCCCATAGCAAGATGCAGAGCCTTAGTCTGGATGGGTGGGAATGGCTGGAGCCATGCAGTATTGGGGGGTGGGGTTAAACGGGCCCATCTGCGTGAAAGAAGCTCAGCTACTTAAAGTATGCCACGGCCCCCCTCTCCTCTGGGCCCTATAGCAGCTGTAGCAGCTGCTTCCCTTCCTTGTCATTAAAAGAATGACACTTTTAACACCCTTCTGAAAGAGATTGCAATTGAAAGTGGACATGCCTCATTATTACAATTTACAGACGGCTTGTCCTATCTCTGTGTACAGAACCACAATTCCACACTGCTGCCATTTTCTGTTCCCAGGACTCAAAGAACTTAAGGCAGTTATCGGAAGTCTGCTTGTGCAAGGTAAATAATAGCAGTACAATTACATGAGGTGTTTCAATTCTGAGTTCTGAGCGCAACAGTAGCAAAGATCCTATGCCAGATCCCTGCTGTATTAACACTGTATCCAGACTCCCATGCAAGCCTCACACTTTTAAGCTTCCAATAGCAGGACCCAACCGCAAAATTTTCATACCATGCTACTAAAGTGGGAGAGCTTGTAAATCTAGATAAAACATAAGGGTCTAAGCTCGTCCTCACTGTATAATTAAATAGAACCCTTCCCCCTTTTACCATGCACACCTAACCTACGCTTCCCATCCTGTCCAGTCCCATCACCAGAAAGACTTCCACTGCCGAGGATCGAGATCTGTACAGGAAGACTGCTGTACCCACATGCAAGATCACAAAATGCAAGCATTTTAATCTTTCGGTAAGCCTGGATCTGATTCTCTGAAACAAACAGCAAAAACAGGTGCAAATATACAATGCAGCATAACCCTGTAAACTGCAGGAGAGGAGAATTTAAGAATTTAAGCTAAGCAAGCAGACTTAAGCTGGCCATACACTAGAGCGATTATCAGTCCGATCACCCAACTATCGGGTGATCGGGCAAATAATGGGTCAATTTTTCAATCAAATAAATGCACCAGAAATGCTCTGTTACAATTATTTGGTCTTTGAACATATTTGATTTATATCAATATTTTAAGGGAGCCAATCAGCAAGCTATCTATTGTACAATACTGCTCTGACAGCTTTGAAAGTATACTTTAAAGCTGTCAGAGTAGCATAGCACATAGATACACAGCAGTGGCTATTGCAGGGAGTAGTAGAGACAGAGATCCCTGTCTGTACTACTCCCTATCAAAGCTGTTAGAGCAGCATAGTACAAACCCTGCCCCCTCCCCCTCTTCTGCTAGGATTATCGGTCCCAGCAGGAGAGGTGTATGGTGCCAATAAAGGGACATTTCCCTGGCAAGAAATCGTCCCATTTATTGGGTATGCCCAGATTTAGTGATGAGAGGTGGGATTTCCTAATTTTATTGAGTATTAAGCTTAAAAAATATTATTTGCACTGCACACACTGCCACATGCTTTGTACAAACTTACAACCTGTTTTGCTGCTACTCTAAAACCTTTGATCAGCAAAAAATGTCACGTAAAATACCACTGACCCCTTTTAGTATTAATTCAATCATTTAGTAAAGGTGAACCAGACAGTTTAAGGAATAAATAGAAACATTTAATATAATGAATGATGGAGCAATAAAAGTCTTTAAATACATGAAATTTGAATAGAAAAATGCCGATGACTGGAACTCTAATATAAAATGAAAAGATCATATTATAAAATGATGATAACGGTATCCTGTCACGTGTTTTGAGTGGATGAAGAAGTCCAGATTTAAATTAGGTTTTGCTATCGTAGCTTTATCTGACAAGGATCTGCAATGATGACAGATTTTGATCTAACGTATATAATGATAATAAATAAATGTATGTAATCGTGAAAATGCTTTCCCACGAAAGTCTTACAGTTTAAAGGGCAGGCCGGCTGTAGTTAACAATTCTGCTAAGTGGGTTGTCTCTTTACTTATTAAAGTCTGGATAGTCAATGGATTGTCACAGAAATATGCCAGTGCTCAGCAACATTCAGAGATCAACTTCTGATTAATCCTTTGACTGATCAAAGTTGTCCTGACAGTTTAGGAATGGTGAGAAAATGTTTTCAATAAAATCCTTCTATATACAATTTCAGAACCTGTGCCCGTGTACAACTGGATGTTCCTCCATATTCTAATGAGATTGTGGGCCCTTATTTGTTCCTGTATGCACAAATGCAATCATGTGTCCTCCAAATACATGCAGAAATTCATCAGTCAGTTAAAAATATTTTATACGTGTAACTTAGTTAAAAAAAATTTTATGTCATCCTGCACTGCACTATAATGTTCTGTTTTTTCATTTTTTAGTGATTTTTTAGTGATTGTTATGATTTTTATAAGGGGCAGTACAGTGGCTCAGTGAGTAGCACATAAGTTTGATTCCCTGTCATGGCCTTATCTGTGTGGAGTTTGCATGTTCTCCTCGTGTCTGCTTGCCAAAATAACATGTTAGTAGGTTAATTACTTGCTAACAAAATTCACCCTAGTGTATGGCTAACAAAATTCACCCTAGTATGGCTCCAGTGGGTTTAGTGGTAAGTGTTCTCTGTGTAATAATTGGAGAGTGGTGGTTGGTGAGGGTTGCTTCACAGGAAGGGCGGTGTTTGGGGGAAAAGGGCAGACTAAATTGGCCAAGTGGTTCTTATCTGCCGTCAAATTCTATGATTAGTAATAAATTGATGCCCCATAGAAAAATTGTGTGTATGTATTTTTTTTTACTTTTAAGAAATTTTTAGGAGTTTCTTTATATTGTTGTGTTTATTGAAAAAAAATTTGTTATTTTTTTGAAGGGGGACACTCCAAACAGATAAGTGCATGTCCAGAAATCAAACTCAGCAATGTGAGGCAGAAGTGCTAACCACTTGAGTCATCATACTGCTCAACCTATATGCCTATGCATTTCTCGGCAAAATTGTGAGTGTACACATTTAATGTGTTACTGATCCAGTCTGTACATGCAAGAAGATTCTAGCTTGAATGTATAAATTCTTGTTTCCACGTTACATACGCCATATCTTTGGATTAGGGTCCCACTCTCAATCTTATCTCTAAAAAGATTAAACTATGCTTAAAACATTAAAAAAAAAAAAAAAAAAACAAGTCTAAATCAAATTGTATTCTGAATATGGAAACACTGATTTAATATAAAAAATGTATTGGTTTTCTGTTAGTATTTATTTCTGGTTCAGGCATCAGATACTGTACCAGTAAAGAAGTACAATGAGATTTAGATTTGGCAGCTTCTTTATAATACGTTAAAGAAAACCTATTTTTAGAGAACATTATTATTGTTTTCTGTAAAAGTATTTGCATTCTCTTGAATGAATAGGTGATTTAATGTTCATTAAAATTTTGATAATGAAGCGCTATAAAAATACAATCTTTTTAGAAAAGCACCTACGTTAATTTGTCCTACACTTTAAGTTAATTTTCCTTCATTGTTTTCACCTATTATTTTGTGCCTGTTATATTTTTCTAAAAAGAATAATTGCCAAGAGGTGGATGTTTAGAAAAGTAAAACAAAAAACTATTATACTTGGAGTAATTCTTTTTCATTATATAGAGCAGGGGTGGCCACCCAGACCGGCCCTTAGAGCCAAAAAGTTACCGTCAAAGTCTCAAGGTGCCGGAATATATATATATTTATTTATTCTACTGCCCCACACACACAAATATGCATTTGTTCCCCCACACACAAAGACGCAATTGTTGTCACATACACTCTCCCACAAATATGCAAATCACATGAATTACCTTATACTGGATTTTGATGGACTTATTTCCTCCTGTCGCATCTGGTCCACAATCCTGGGACAGCGCAATTATACATATATTATAATCCCCTGCATTATACAATATAGAACCATGACTGACACTGCCACACAAACTCCCACAAATACACATAAGTGTTGTCACAAACACATAACTATTGTCACAAACACAAATACACATAACTATTGTCACACACAAATACACATACCTATTGTCACAAACACAAATAGACATAACTATTGTCACACACACAAATATACATAACTATTGTCACACACACACACACATAACTATTGCCACACACACAACTATTGTCACATGCACAAGATACACATACCTATTGCCACACACACACACACACACACACAACTATTGTCACACACACACAAACACCAATACATATACCTATTGTCACACACACATAACTATTGTGACACACACACAAATACACAACTGTAGAGAGACACACACACACACACACACAAATACACATAACTGTGGAGAGAGACACACACACACACACACACACACATGCACACACACAAATACACATAACTGTGGAGAGACACACAGTTATAACTTACCCAGTGCAGCCATTTCAGTGTTCAGCCAGGCGGTACCTGCGTTTTCCTCAATGAAGGATGACTGAGGCCCCCTAGAGGTTGCCCATATGCTGCCTGTTCTTTTTTTTTACCACGGGCTGAATGACAGCCCAGACAGTGCAGGGATGGCTCCTAGAGATAGGGCCGGCGGAACCCGGTAAGCGGGGTAAGCGTGGAAGGGGGCGCCAAGCCAGAGAGGCGCTCCCCTCGGTCTGCTATCCCCCGCTGCCATAGGCGTCGGAAGCGACACTATGGAGACTGGCAGGCAGCTCATACAGGAGATTCCTGCATGAACTGCCGCGGCAGTTACATAGAGCGGCTGATGTCAGCTGCTCTGTGTAACTGCCTCAGGCGCTCAAACAGGAACTTCCTGTATGAGCTGCCTGCCGGAGGAAGAGAGTGTCGTGCAGGAAGACTCAGGTAAGTTCGGAAAAAACATTATGGTATCGCATTATGAAAATACTGGGGGGATGGCTGGTGGCAAATGAGGTAAGGAACTCTTCGGTTTCATATGATAAAGCCCGGTTTAACACGAAAACGGGCTGTATTATATGAAAATGATGTTTGTCAATAGAGCCCTCAGCCAGATCTGTGACAACTGTGAGAACCAGCGCCGGTCCTCAATACAGCGGCACCAGCCTGTGCTGTAGGTAGATACTAGATCCAAGTGGGCTAAAGGGCCTCTGCTGATGTCTAGCCCATGTGACCAGTCACCTGATCAGAGGGAGGAGTCAGTGTTTCCTCTGTTTTCCTGTCCCGGGCACAGCAGTGTCATAATATTTACAAAAGAGGAAGGCGCAAATAAATTTTGTCGGGGGGGGGCGCCAGACATGCTAGCACCGGCCCTGCCTAGAGATCCCTGATCTGCAGGTGCTGCGGCTCCTGGATAGCAGCAGTAAATCAGATATATCTTCCTATGTGCGATTCTATTAAATAGTATTGCATATAGATGGAGAAGTCTAGTTTACAGCTGTTGTCCAGGAACCGCACACCAGACATTAAAGAGCCACATGCGACTCGAGAGACACAGGTTGGCCACCCCTGATATAGAGCCATACACTGTATGTTTTACACTATTGTTTTGTTACACTTTTTTATGAGATGGACTAAATGAAAATTGGACATTATGAACTGGACTCAGACTTTTGATTTTTGCTGAATTTCCATGTATTTTAGTCAAATTGCAGTTGTTTTCCATTCTTTACATGCTTATTAATCTATGCTATTCAGTCAGCGGCTGGTTGAGTTCACAAGTAGGAGTTCCTTCTTTGTATACTATAGTATAGGCATTCCTTTTTAATGTTTACCAATCCTGAATTCCATTAATCCAGAAATTTCCAGGTAACTGAGGGTGCTTCAAATCTAAATGAAGAGATGTTTGGAAGTGTCAGTAGCTCCTGATCTATCTGAATCTTCTATTACATCAAAATGGTAAGTCTAGATCCATCTCAATTTTCTACGGGGCCTGAGTTCATCTACATCCGCACCTGAATACAGGCACTAACTTCTTTTTGAGACTACACATGGACCTTGCATGCTTACACCAAAAACTTTGAGAACAGTGAAGCAGTTTCAACAACTGTCTATTAATATTGATTACTTTTGTTTATCATATGAAATATGAAAGTTATTTTGTTTTGAACAGGGACCATTTTTTGGACCAAAACCAGCTATTTGCAATGTATATAAGAACTATAAATGTGTATTCTTAAAAAAAAAGGTGAAACAGGCTAGGCACAGGTAAAACAGGCTAGGCAGAGGTGAAACAGTATAGGCAAAGGTGAAACAGGCTAGGTAGAGGTGAAACAGGATAGGCAAGGGGTAAGCGAGGAAATTTGTAATGCAGTAAGAGCTTGTTCATTCAAATGAGGGGCTGCTGGAGATAACTAATCTGGATGCATATGCTTGAACCCTGGATTACAGATAGACGCTCATAATCTCATTATGACCTTTAAAAACAGTGTGAAATATTTCTTGTCTTCATTTATTTATTTTCAAAATGCATTCTTTCCCCTAAAATAGATTTTTAAAATAAAATCAATTTATCTCTATCTATACACAATCTGAGCATATGGGGTAGATTCAGAACAACGTCCAGTGTATTTTCTCTAGCCGCTAGCGTAAATTCATACATTAGTACTTACGGCGCATGCGCATGGCAAATGTTATGCCGCATAAGACATAGTGTAAGGGGCAGTCACGTATCAGTAGCGTATCAACTTACAAAGGGCCGTGCCAGCCATACGCCACTAGTATTTACGCTTCAAAGGCGGGGTGAGGCATTTAAATTGTACAGTATGGGCGTGCTTAGCAGCGTAGCTACATGTGGGAAATACGTCCGATAGAGGTTACACAGCGTAGAGTTAAGGTAGGGTATGGAAAGAGTAAGGTGGCTAAAATACGGGTGTGCCGAGGGGAGTGCATAGAGGGTACTCTGGCGTAAGAACGCAGCATAGTAAAAACGTAGCTCTAGATCTGGCCCATGGTGTCTTACAACTGAAGGGGTGATTAGCGGTGAAGAGGGGTAATGTGAATTGATAGTAATTATGATAATGTAGCTGAAACCCAAGCCGGGCAACCTTTCTCAAATATATATATATATATATATATATATATATATGGCACCCCTGCAACGCATGGCTGGGAGGAAAACAAGCTTGTGTAAGTCTGTTGCTAGTCAAAAGGAGAGGTACCTAGATGGTTGATAGGAGAGATAGTCGGAGATCAGTGTTTATTAGAAGGATCGGAGACAGGAGATTGAGCTTGAAAGAGTGATAGAAGGAGTGAGCTGTGGGGGAACGCGAAATGCGGTGACAGTGAGAACTAAAGACGTCAAGCAGTAGTTGAAGAGGTGTTGTTGGTGCAGCTGAGGAAGCTCTGTGATGGAGCTGGTTAAAGAAAGATACAGAAACATTCATCAGCAGAGATAGTGGTGATAGAGTATCATCATCAGCGGAGGTAGCGGTGAACGGAGAAAGAGAGTATAAAAGAGACAGAGGTGGTAAAGACAAACATCATCAGCGGAAGTAGCAGTGTACAGAGAGAAAAGGAGGATAAGAAAGACAGTGGTGACGGTGACAACATTGGAGGAGTCGGGGATCGGAGCTGCCATGAGCAAAGTAAGAGAGGAATTAAAGGAGTAAAGTTTAAAATAATTATTATAACTTTGATAGATTAATCTAAATGTTTTTAAAGTAAAGATTAAATATTTCTCTGCTAAGATATTTTGAAAACAGGCATATTGATGTATACATGTAAGAGTGGTTATACATTTAAAAGTATATAATCTTTAAAAAAGGAAAATGTATTTTATTGATGGTTGGAGATGATGCTGTGAAAGGAAACATATTTTGGATTTACCTGACATTTATGAAATGTTTTCCAATAACTAAATGTTTCCTATGGATTTGTGAACATTTGTTAATGAATTTTGAATGTCAATTTATATTTTTCACTGTGACGAGCAAATCTTATTTATGAAAATAATGGTAAATGAAAAATACTACACATAAAAAGAAGAATAGTCAAATTATTCTTTTTCTTCTGAACTAAGTTGTATCGGTTGTCGTTTCTCTGAATACTGAATATTTCTTGATCTGTATTCACTTCCGCAATTCACATCCACGCGCCACACCCCACTCCTAGCAGAAATTTTGGGGTGTGACACACATATATATATATATAGAGAGAGATAGAGAGAGAGAGAGAGAGAGAGAGAGAGAGAGAGAGTTGGTAACAGGCAAGCAATATATATGAAATGTATTTAAAGGGTAAGTCTTCAGAGTATGATAGAGCTAAGAAAGGATTGAAGTGATTTTCATCATATCCATTAATGCATAGGAAAGACAATACACATACATCTTTCTGTTCGTCTTTCCAACAAGCAACACTAGTTATGCTTCCTACCTCCGCACTTTTAATATTGCGGGTGCATTGCTTTATTGCTTTAGTAGAAGATGTGACAGCTCTCTACAGAAGATGAATGTTCCAATATTAAATAAGTTCCAGGCAATGTTTAATGTAATCTTTTTGAGCAAGTCCAGTAAAGTTAACATTTGGAAAAAAAAAAATAAAACAGTAAAAGTGTGGCTAAGATGTTAATCTCTGTGTGATCACTTATAGCCATTGCTATAAATGAACATATAAAGTGAAAGACTGATTTTATTGTAATTTGAAATAACAGAGATCTGTGTAATTTTCAAAAATGCTCCTAGGAAAGGAATTACCCAATGTAATAACAGTGTCAGAATACTTTAACATCTGACAACTTTATCCTTTTAGGGGGCAGGCGATATTTGTTGATAACATTATTTTTCTCAGGTTAAACAGGGAAACTTATTAGTATAATGAACAAGTAAGATGTTACCACCACAAGGTGTTACTTGAAAAAGACAAGTGTGTTTTTTCCAGATTGAGAAACATGAATACAATACACTTTATTTATTATACACTGTATTTATTTCTTCCAAGACATTATAAATGTATTTTTTATATATTGCGTCAAACCAAAAACATGTAAATATATAAAAATTTGTTTTAGCATATTGGGGCAGATCCAGAACTACGCATTTCCGCGAATTTACGTGTGGCGGAGACGTTAATTCGCAGATTTGTACGCACTGCGCATGCGCACCACCGAAAATACGCACATTCACGTAGCGTATTTTAGAACGTATGGGTGATTCACGTATTTCAAACGTAAATACTTACGTGTGGGCGTGCCAAGTTTACGTTAGTGAACTATACGTGCGTTTTACGTGAAGTAGGCGGGGGGTGGTATTTAAAGTGTACAGTATGGGCGTGCTAAGCTGCGTACGTTCGCGTAGTCAGTACGCCCGTTAGCGGACGTATGCTGTTACGTTAGGAAAAGTTAAGGTAGGGTTTGGGTCGCGTAATTAGAGAAAATACGTCCGTGCAAAGGGGTGTGCCGTGGGGAGTGTAGCGACCTTACGTGTACGAAAATACGCACCGCTAAAATACGTACGCACATACGTAGTTCTGGATCTACCCCATTAGCAATAATCCTAAGGTACTAATAATGAATAATGTTGTTTGCTTGGCATATACTTATTGGAGGAATCCAATGCAAGGTATAGTCTTAGGGAACGATTAAGGTGAACGTACACCTGATGTTGCAGTGTTTCCAGCATGAGTTTGCACTGTACATTCTTGGAAATGATGCACATGCAAATGTGGGGGATCCAGACCACAAACGCAACCGCTTGCATTCAGAGGGCTGTTTTGTGGGAGGAAAGGGTGGAGGTGCATACTCAGTATACAGCAAGGGCATGCTCAAGCTATTGCACAATATCCAGACCTGGGACCGGATTCGGAGTAGCGCATCCATGTGAAA
Organism: Limnodynastes dumerilii; assembly: GCA_011038615.1. Lineage (NCBI taxonomy): Eukaryota > Metazoa > Chordata > Amphibia > Anura > Limnodynastidae > Limnodynastes > Limnodynastes dumerilii. The sequence continues at coordinate 740,287 of WWET01000227.1, forward strand.
ATCACACGGATGCGCTGCATTTTTTTTAAACTGCGCCTGAGCAAAAAGCGCAAGGAAGTCGTATTGCTGGTGGAGTTTAGTGTATCCGCCAGCATACGATTCCGGCCGCAAGAAGGGGTTTTCCTGAATATTTAAATGAGAAAAGATCCACTTTTCTCATTTAAATATTCCGTGCATGGCAGTCCGGTGGCTGCTTAACAAGCCCTATGCTTCCACCATCTCACCGGAGCTGCCAACCTATGTTAAAAAAATAAATAAAGTCCAGGCCAACAGGGCATGCTGCCACAAGAAGAACTACCAGTGCAAGCATGCCCACAGCCTGCTGCGCTGTAAAAATTGCCCCCAGCATAATCCAGTAACCATAGTGTGCACAATAAAACAAAATATCTACTGTACCCCGCAAACAACATTAACCTGTGCATCCCACATAATAAAAAATATCTACTGTACCCCGCAATAAACCTTAACCAGTGCATCCCACAATACTGAAAATATCTACTGTACCCCGCAATAAACCTTAACCAGTGCATCCAATACTGAAAATATCTACTGTACCCCTTAATAAACCTTAACCAGTACATCTAATACTGAAAATATCTACCGTACCCCGCAATAAACCTTAACCAGTGCATCCAATACTGAAAATATCTACTGTACCCCACAATAAACCTTAACCAGTGCATCCAATACTGAAAATATCTACTGTACCCCGCAATAAACCTTAACCAGTGCATCCCACAATACTGAAAATATCTACTGTACCCCACAATAAACCTTAACCAGTGTATCCCACAATGACGTCATTTGCCTCTTGGATGCATGGAGGGAAGGCCCAATCTAGGAAAGTGGTGGTAGTGTGCCAGATATTTTCTACTTAATTCTTTGAACAGTAGTCAGAAAAAAAAGCCTTGGAAATCACTACAACATAGAAATAAATCTGTATTTGGCTGGATTTATTTGGAGGTTCTTTTTGTATTTTTCTGGGTGTAATGTGACAAAGGCTAAGAAATTGGACAGAGTATAATAATTCTCTATATATACTGAAATATAGTGAAATTCAATTCATTATAATATAATAAATCAAAAAGACAAAAATATTCACATAAACAACCTAAAATCTCAATGGCGACTCTTTTTTAATGATAATTTTTTGACTGAGCAATTGGTAATATTTCAAAATGTTGGTCTTAATTTAAATTTTCATTGTTTTGCTTTAGACTTACTGCACTATGCTGCGTTTTAACATTGGAATAAGCTGTGCTGGAATCATAAATCAAGGTCCTTTTAATGGACACGATTATTTGATCTCATGATGCAGTGTGCCTGACAACTGTAATGATCATTAAACTAATCATTCATATTCTCTCAGGCAGCGATAAAAATGTACAAGCTCAGTCAGTCATAGCAGAGAAAGCAAGATTTTCAAGCAAATTGTCCCTGCTAGCAAGGCCATACAGACACAGAGAATATAAACGTAAAACACACAGGGCAGTTGTTAAGGTGATGATTTCATTTAGGGATAACAAGACAACTGAAAATGCTGATTTAGTGGTCTCTGGTTGTTTTGAGCACTAATGGTCTCATTAATCAATGTCCACTAACACTAGTTTAATGACCTTTAGACATTCATAATCCTTCTGAAGTATTATATTTTGACCAAAGTGCAGAAAAGCCTTCACATTATGTCAGGGGATTATAATACTCCACCAACATAGACATATGTATTTGTACAGTGTTAAAAGGACATTTATCTTTCATGTAAAAAAAAAAAAACGTTATTGTTTTTATTTAATCACCTGTTGGATTGCTACCAAGTGCTAATATATTGCACTTCCTAGTGTTTTTTAATAAGATACTTAATTTATAAAACAAAATCTTAATAAGACCACTTTTAAACCAGTAACGTAGACATGTGACTCACAGGGGTTGATATAGAGTGATTAGAAGGAAAAGTAAAAAAAAAAAATATCCTGTTTAAATCAATTTGCACATTTAGGTGTACCAAATAAATTTTAATATTCATTTTTTGTTTTGTTTTGTTCTTTTTATCTTGGAGGGGTATACTTGCTGCTTTTAAATGTAGTACGCAAATAATCAACTTAAAATCAAAGACATCCCAAATGATCCATTTTGATTCTTATTTTAAATTTAACTCCTTCTGCTGTTCAACATGGTTTAGCATCTTTTTATGCTTTTGGTACTTCCTTTATGTATTTAATAATTCCAGATTGTAAGGTAACATTGGGACTATATATATATATCACATGTATTTGTGTGAACATTATTGTGTTTTTCCATAGAAAATGGACCTTTATAATTTTCAAATGAGTAATAATAAGGTAGATTTTAAGTTATTGATAAATACTTTGTTTGAGATATGGTCGCATAAATAAAATTTGTATATTTGGTAACACGCCAATAGGTATATTGATGTTTCTAAACTTTCTAGGGCTGATCCAGAGGTGAATTTTTGCCCTCTTGCATAGCAAATATTGTTGTGATTTTATACTGCCCAGGCTCAGAAATAATGTACATGTATTTGTGGCCAATCCAGACCAGAGCACAACAATGCAGCAAACATTTGCATTCTAAAGACTACATTCTAAAAGAGTTTTGTGTGAGGGAAGAGGTGTAGGTACATAGTTAATGTACAGTAAGGAAATACTCATTTACAGGGAATACAGAACCTACCACAGACATTTCTAAGAACAGTTTTACATAAAACATTTGCTTCACCACAGTTCATGTCTGAAGCCAGGAGCCTACAATCCACAGTTAATTGTTGACCATTGTTTTAGCATTTCATACTTTCAATGCAATACAAAGGTTAAGGAGTCAATGCTTGAGTATTTTGTAGCTATAAAATAATTTCTGCAGTTATTAAATTATTATTATTATTATTATTATTATTAGGGTAATTTAATTCTTGGATGTAGTTTTAATGCCTTCACATTGCAACAGGAGGGGTCACATTAATCATAGCTAGCATTTCCAGTATACATTTTAATGTACTATCCTTTATTTATTAATCATATTTGATCATATTAACTGCATTAAGCTAAGTTTCTGTGCTTACCCAGATTAACCGCACACCAGGGCATGAAGCCTAACTTGGTCTGATCTTCACTAGAACCCATATAGGCTTGTGCGGCAGGCTCTTAGCAGGTCGTGGCACCTGGTGGCGGCTCCCAGAGTGGCAAGGAAAATTTGGGACTCATACATCACCACAGTGGACAAAAGTTGCACTGGACACGATGAAAAACAAGAAAGACATACTAGACTGGGACTCCAGTACTAGACAGGATTTAGAGATGACAGATCCAGGACCTGGGGCACACCAGAACTGGACATGAACTTAAAGTGGCCCTGGAAAAAATATGCAAGAGGCCACATGTGAGTGAGATCATTATTGGCGGAGTCAAATAAATATGTAAACTGGATGAGTACAGAATAAAGAAATATATGATAAAAGCATGGGATATGTATTGCCAATTAAGTGTGTTATGTAAAAGAATTATAAGCAAAGACAACAGCTACTGACTAATATTTCACAATCTAATGCAGTTAGTCAGTGCCACCCAAGTGATCATCACCTGAAACATACTGCATCCTAATTACCACCACCCAATACATACAGCATCCTAGTAACAACCACTTAATACATACAGTAGCACAGTGAATACCACCTGAAACACAGAGCATCCTAGCGACCACCGCCTGAAAAATACAGCATCCTAGTGACCACCACCAAATACATGCAACACTCAAATGATCTCTGTTCTATACAGACTTAATTTTAGAACTGGACATGACTTAATTTTAGCAACCACCACCCATGACAGTCAGTATCTTAGTCTTCTTCAAATAAAATAGAAGCTGCTGAGTGGCCTGAGTGGGGACACAAGCTTACCAGGAAAATTTCCTGTAAGTCCTATGGGGAATACTGGTGAGCACAGTACAGAGGTAACAGGACAAGAGTGAAATACAAAAAGGAGGTAAACCAATTTCCAGACAAGGGACCGGATTCATACCCCTGCATGCTTTCCGTGCACGCGGGGGTCTGAAATTACGCGAGACAGAGGGGAGTGCACATCCCCTGTCACTCCCCTCTGTCATGTGGGCTTTATGCCTGCCTTTATGCCTGCCATAAGCCTGCCTTAAATGCGGCGTATGGATCAGCGGTCCATATGACCGCTGATCCGCTACAGTGTGGGAGCCCCCTCCGCTTTAGCGGGCGGAAGGGAAGCACATCCCATTTTCTCGGAAATAGTCTCGGACGGAACAAGATACTATAGTAATCCTAGCGTAACATCTGGAGGGCGCATGCGTGTGTAAATCACCTGACGGTATTAAATCTGGATCCGGTCCAGGATGAGGAGAAACTGATCCAGAACTATGAATGAACAGGAACTGGAGAGGACTGAGACAAGTAGTAGGAGAACAGGGCTGTTCTAAATATACTGGGTAACAGAGAATAACAGGGAATATACATAAACAGGTAAAGTCAGAGGTAGCAAGATCCAAGGTCAGAGAGATATGCACCGGCAAATAGGGGTCCAGGAGATAAGTGACACCATGAAATCACAGACCGGACAGAAACAAAGGATGAGGGACCGGATTCAGAGCTGTGCATCCATGTGAAATTCACATGGATGCGCAGCGATTTAGTGCAACTGCGCATGCACAAAAGGGGCGAGGAAGTCGGATTGCTGACAGACTTTAGTGTATCCGCCAGCATCCGATTCTGACTGCAAAAAGGTGTGTGCCAGTATATTTAAATGAGCTTTTCTCATTTAAATATTCCGTGCACACCAGTTCGTACAAGCTCTACGCATCCACCATCTCAGGGATGGTGTAATCGGAGGGGCAGCTCAACGGAGCTGGAAAAAAAAAAAGTTTTTTTAAAATAAAAAGGCCTTTTTAGTTCAAAATTAACCCCTGCCCCCGCCACGCTGGCGTGGGTATATATATATATACCCCAATGACAGTAGAACTGTCATTAGCGCCGTGATGTCCTGCTTGCAGGACATAGTTTGCGTCGTCTGTATAGGGTTTGTTTTTTTTGCCAAGATACCCCCCACTGATTAAAAGCTTACAAGACTGGACCCCCATCAGACCAGGTAAGTATTTTTTTATGGGCATTTTTGGGGGGATTTCAGTTTTAGAGGGACACTTGTGCCGTTATTTAGTTAGCTATAAAGGGGCACTTGTCTATAAAGGGGCACTTGTGGCATTTTATTTTCTTAGTAAAGGGGCACTTGTGGCATTTTTATTTTTTTATAAAAGGGGCACTTGTGGCATTTTTATTTATTTTTTAAAGGGGCACTTGTGGCATATATTTTTATTTTTAAAGGGGCACTTGTGGCATATATTTTTATTTTTAAAGGGGCACTTGTGGCATATTTTTTTTATTTAGAAAGGGGCACTTGTGGAATGATTTTTTTTTATTTTGAATTTTGAGGGGCACGTGTAGGTTTTCAGATTTTTTGGGGAGAGGGCACTGTATGTTTTTTTTTAATAAATGGGCATGTGTAGGGATTTGGAGCAGGGCATGCTGGCGATAGTAGTTCTACAAGCGCAAGCATGCCTTGTCATTCATGGGCATGCTTTTGCCTGTAGTTCTACTAGCGGCAGTGTGCCCTGTCGGCCGGAACTTAGGCTAACTTATGCACATCCGCATACTACTCTGAACAGCACGCTACGTGCTATTCAGAGTGGGCTATAGGATGCACAGAAGTGCATCCTTGAATAGCCCGTAGCCAAATTAGTTTGTGTGATTTCGCATCGCTCATAGCCGGAACTCTGAATCCAGTCCCAGATCAGAACTCTGCAGGGAAAAGAGCACAAATGCTAGACAAACTAGAAGTACTGTTTGCAAGGCAAGAAAACAACAGAATAGGAGAAAAACAGGACAAAGATTTTGCTGCACTATACCTAAGGCATACAAACAAAATGGCTAGATCAAACAATATCCAGCTCTGGTTTGTCTGAATCCTAGCTTTTAGGCCCCAGCTGGGCCCTATTAATCATACATCACCTGTTGTAGAAGCTCTTGCTGGTAGTTTTTCAATAAACCATGATTGTCTACCGCAGCATCACATAACATTAATGTAATGTAGTACTAACATATTATAAGTATTGCAATTTTACATATGTTTTCTAACAGGTATTTTTACAAAACCATCATGTTACAAGGCATTATAGTCCAATTCCCTAACGCACGCACGCACGCACACACACACACACACAATATGCCATGTCCAGACCCCTAATATTCCCCACATGTATTACCCTCATTGAAAATCCCCCTTTCAAAATCCTTTGTTTGCCACTGAACAGTGCTTAAAAACAAATGACAAAATCTGTCTAAGTCCACATTATTTTTGTGGGATGTGGTCTGGTTGTAATTATCATTACTAGACACATCAGAAACGCTGCTATGATAAATATGAAACCTATAAACAAAAAGGTGTGTAAAACTGACACTCCATTAACTTCACTCACATCAATGGACAAAACAGAATTAGACAGCAAATCTGTCAAAAACACCAGAGCTCAGAACAAGTTTCACCCTTAAACAAAATTGGCTTACTTAAAACTGTTTTAATTGTTTCCAGAGCTTAGTTAATGTAATATAAATGTTCATGTGTAAGGAAAAAAACATTTCTGAGTAATAGTGTCATTAACTTCAGACACAGGCTCACATTTTAGGAGTTGTCTGCGGTTTAATAAGGAGGATTAGAAGAAAGTGTATAAGATGTTATACAACCCTAGGTTGGACATTTTCTTTTCATTTAGTTTGCATCCATGTCTAATGGAACATCATTATGTAAAATTGATCATTGCAAAATATGTTCTAACAGATGAATGAATGAACAAGGAAAGGATGCAGCCAGCGACTGAACTAAGCTGTGTAACTTTAATCTGCTACAACAAAATGTGTGTATACTCATTAGTTTAATAGATATTTGTAATTTTTTTTATAGTCAGCTTGAACATAGCAGTGATTATTTTTCTATAGATATTGTATATGTGTGTGTGTGTGTGTGTGTGTATGTTTGTCTGTGTGTGTGTGTATGTGTGTGTGTGTCTGTGTGTATTAATTTATCATTCAATAGCATTACATGCATGAAAAAAATATCATCTGAATGTTGTATATTATATTTTCATTATCCGAGTTGAAAGCAATGGGTATAGAGAAAAAGAAATGCAAATCATAGAAATATGCATATTAAAGGTATTATTCATTATGATAAGTAAAATGAGCCTCCTGCATCCCCAGCGCCTATAAAAGCTTATTAAATGGATAAAAATAAATGATAAAAATACCCAGATGACTTCTACAAATACAATGTTCATTACTTAACAACTAAGGACAGAATCCAGACCCCCGCACCCCCCAATGTACAGATATCCTATCGTACGGAACTTAGCGCATGCGCCCTTCCTTCCAGACATCACTCTTACGCACTTTGCATACATAAATAGGGTGTCCACATAGGTCTGAATCTGGTCCTAATTTCATAAATTTAAAAAAAATCTAAAATAAAATAAATTAAATTTATTTTAGTGATAAGATATTATTAATTATAATTACATTTTGAAAAAAATCAGACTGGCTATTAACAGAAAGAAAAAGGGCTAGATATACTAAACTTCTTAAAAGGAAAAATGGAGATGTTGCCCATAGCAACCAATCAGATTGTATCTGACATTCTCTAGTATGTAACAGGAAAGAGAGAGCTAGAATCTGATAGACTGATATGGGCAACATCTGCATTTTTCCTTTTGAGAAGTTTAGTAAATCTAGCCCAAGGAGTCTAGTAAGGAGAATTGTGTGGCAAAATGAATGCAATATTATATGCAGAGTGGAATATGGGACATACTTGTAATTGTGTACCATTGTTACGGATTCTGCTGCCCACAGGAATTACTGTTCCAGCAGTGCAAGTTTATTATATCCTCAAAGGTTGCAGGGAGAGGCACAGCAAAGGTAAAGGCACTGTATATTTTTATTTGTTGAGATACACAAGCAGACATGAGTAGTTAGGAAAGTCAAGTCCCATAGGACCATGGGCTCTATTTACTAAGAATGCCTGAACGTAGCTCAGGCAAGTTCGAATTCGCTCTCTGAGAACTCCTGAGCTACGTTCAGGCTATTTACTAATACTCACCCTCTGCTGGCTGTCCCGCGATGACATCTGAACTTTCTTCTGTCATCGCGAGCTTTCTTCCTGTGTCTAGAAAGTCTGCACATGCGCAGTGGCTCTCTGCTGGGACTTTGTAAAAAAATGAAGTCCCGGCATGAGAAGCACTGCGCATGTGCAGGCTCTCCATGTCGGGACCAGCACCTGCGGGCAGACGCGTCTTCGGTCCGGTAAGTATTTAAAGCTATTATATTGTTTTATTTTATTTCTGTTGTTTTTTTAATAGTTTTTTAATTTTCTAAAAAAAATTTCATTAAAATTTTTTAATGACAACAGTATTTATGTATATTCCAGCGGTCTGCCCATACATATACCCCTTTTTCTCCCCCTAATAGATATTAGGGGGAGAAAAAGGGAGTTTTATGGGGAGATTGCTGGAATTCTAAACGCCAGTCTGAAATGGCGTTATTTTAACTCTCAGAGTATAAAACTCCGCTCTGAGTGTTAGTAAATAGCCAGCCCCATTGAAAACAACGGGGTGGCGAGGACATGGAAACTAGTGATTTCCATGGCGGTGCAGTGTTTGTAAATAACAAAAAGTTCATTTTTGGAGTTATAACTTCATAACTCCAAAAATGAACTTTTTAAAGCTTTGGTAAATAGAGCTGTAAGCGTAGTATTAATTTTATTAATCAAAGCAAGCGGTGTAAATACTTACACACAAAAATTTTCAAGCATATAAATCTCCGCACATCATGATATAGGGCTGGAACATGCAGGTGTATCGAATAAAATGTCTACCAACGCATTTTGTCTCAATAGACTTCCTCAGGGTGTGATCATTATGGGTCCAGATCAATGTTTATATAGGATGGGCGTTACTAATCATGAAAACGGGTGATAGTGAAGAAAACCATGCTTATGTTGTAATAAATGTTAAAAAATTATGTAAATGAAAATAAAATAAAGCTGTTATTAAATGATTCCTATTTTTGATGGTTATATTAAAGATTGCATTTTGTTATAAACGGTTAATGCAGGGTTTAAATGAGCAATCCTGTTTTGTCCTTTAGCTTAAATTCACATATTATTTGTTTTTTGTTGCAATGTTGCCTTTTTAATAGGTGGTGAATATACAAATTATAGTATTTAGTATTATTGCTAAATTATCTTTCATCTAGGTCTGTTAATATTCAATTTACACAATATTTCATTTTGTTACAATGTTGCGATCTTTTTCTACTTGAGTGAAGTAAAAAGTAATTTTTATATTATTTATACTGTGTATTATTAGTCAAATTTAACACGTTAAAAACTGTTTTATAAGCAGGAAATTTTTATATGACATGAAATTCTCGTTCAAAATGACGTGGTATATGGCCTCATTTAAATATTTTCACCATTTACCTAATTCGTTCTTTCTTTTTAATAATCAAATAAGAGGTTATCATATCACAAAAATGCAGCTAATTCAAAGTCTACTGTATATTCAGCCCTCTAGGGGCAAGGGTTTTCAAATTATAGATTGATTTTATTTCTAGTTGATTAAGTTTTTTTGTTTATATCACCCCCTCTCCAGTTTTTATTGACTTTATCAATTGCGTGGAACTGTAAAGTAGAGAGATCCTGAATTATTCTGTAGTGGCCTGACAAACTGTGATATACTTCTCCTTTCTTTTAATTAGGTAAATCACGTCCGTGCTATTGCATGTTATTTTTGTCTTAATTTTATGTTTCTCTGTTTCTCCCTTAAATTCTTTTACTGTTTTTGTACTTTTGCTATTGGTTGTTTTGCAAGCCATACATTGTCCACAATACTAAAAACCCTCCTTCTTTCTGTTTAATCCAATTTACGCCCTCAGATCTTTTGTTCGTGATTATACTTTTTACAAATTTTTGATTCAAATTTGGGGCTTTTTAAAAAATAATCCTCGGTTTATGTGGAATTAAGTTTCTAAATGTGTCATCTTTATGGAGAATATGCCAATGTCTCCTTAAGATTTTTTTTATTTTGACTGCTGTTTTTGAATATTCTGTAATAAATGGATCTATGATCTCCTGGTCTTTTTTTGTATGTGCATTGTACAGTACTCCAAAAGGGTTTCCCTGTCAACTCCTCCCCTACTATGCCCCTCCCCCTAGGGAGACTAATCAGTTATTGCAAAGAGAGCCCAAAGAGAGGACATAATGAACAACTCTTTACAATTTAACTTATAATTAGTCAGAGCAAGGGAGGGAACGCAGTGTCCCCCAATGGACTCAGAGAAATGGATTTTAAGGTGTGTAATAAAAATCCTGTTTTCTCTCTCATCTATTGGGGGACACTGCGTTCACTCATAGGGGACATACCAAAGCTGCCCTTAAGTGAGGGAATGCTCTGTAACTGCAGTTCGCAAAACTCTGCACCCAAAACTGGCATCTTGAGATGCGAAACCTTGAATCTTATAAAATTTGGTAAAAGTGTAAACAGATGACCACGTAGTGGCCCTGTACAACTGTTCTGCAGAAGCACCGTGCCATGTCACCCCACAAAGCTGCTACCGCTCTATTGGAGTGAGCTCTTAATCCACCTGGAATAGGTTTGTTAGCCATAATATAAGCCTGTCTAATGGTAGATGTAATCCAACGGGCCAAAGAGGCCTTAGAAGCTGGCCAACCCCATTTGTTAGCTTCATACAAAACAAACAGGTCATCTGTTTTCCTAATAGAACTGGAAATGTCCACATAACATCATAAAGCCTGGACTACATCTAAGCAAAGCAAAGACAGTTATGAAGAAACGGATTGTGTTGAGAAAGCTGGAACCACTATTTCCTGGTTCAGGTGAAAACGGACGGTGTTACGTTTAGTACATAACATCGCACTGTCCTGATGGAAAATCAAAAAAGGAGGGTTACAACATAAAGCACCTATTTCAGAGACTCTACAGGCAAAAGAAATAGCCAATAGAAAAACAGTCTTCCAAGAGAGATATCTTTATCGACTCCAGGGGTTCAAAAGGTTCCCTGGTAAGAGCCCGGCCCATTAAGTTGAGGTCCCATGGTTC